>BLBF01000041.1:27069434-27088744 GCA_015471245.1 Laticauda colubrina
TTTTTGTGTTCATCCAGGTGGGTACTTATTCTTCTATTGGTCTGTCCAATGTACGTGGCCGGGCATGATGCACAGGGAAGTTCGTATGTGCCTTGGTTTTCCAGGTCAATTTTGTCTTTGGGGTTTCGAAGGATGGCTGCTATTTTTTTGTCTGTTTTGAAGGCAGTCTTGATGTGATGCCTGTGTAGTATCTTACTGATTTTATATGTAGTCCCTCTTATGTAGGGCAGGACAGCTGTTCCATAGGTCTGTTGATCTTCTTGGTCTCTGTTATGTTTTGTTGTGTTTTGTGGATCAAGCTGGTGATTTTGTTTTTGTGGAAGCCATTGGCTGTCAATACTTTAGTCAGGGTGCATAGTTCAGTCTTTATATGTGTCTTGTCTGCCAGGTGTTTGGTTCTGGTAATTAGTGTTTTTCCACGGAATTTATCTGTGCTGGGTGGTGGTGGGATTGGGCGTTGAGGTAGCGGTTGGTGTGTGTTTTCTTCTGGTATATGGTGTGTCCCAGTGTGCCATCTGTTCTTTTGTAGTTTAGTACATCTAGGAATGGTAGTTGTTTGTTTATTTCCATTTCCATGGTGAACTTGATTTTGGGGTGTGTGCTGTTTAGATGTGTTAGGAAATTGTTTAGGTTTTCTTTTCCATGGGGCCAAATCACAAATGTTCTCAAGAACACAAGAACTCAATCAAAAAAGAAGAAATGACCTCTTCCCTGGTCCAACACCTCAAAGCCACAGGACATGAAATTGACTTTAAAAATACCAGAACTATCGCCAAAACCAACAACAGAATAATCAGAGAAGCCATAGAGATAGAAAAACGCCCACACAGCATGAATAAACGAGATGATACCTCCCGCCTACCAACCATTTGGAAACCTGCCCTCATTAATAAACGAGTACCTAACATGAAGAATGACACCAGACCCATGCCCACAAGTGCCACACAAGATGCTACCACCACATTTCTATGTAGGAAAAAAAAAAAGACTCACACCCACCATGAAGATGTGGCATGACCACAAACACATAGCCAAACAACAGGACCACAGCTCACCAGCTCAAATCCCCCAACAATTAAGACTAACCTGAGCACAACCAAGCCCCCACCTAAACAGAACACACCCCCAGCCAATCAGAACACAGCCAACCCACCTACCAATCAGAACACAGCCAAACCCCCAACCAATCAAGTCACATCCCCACTAGCAGTTAAAAGGAAGAAGCAGCTGCAAGCTCACATTACTCTGAGAAGCACAGAGCTGGAGAAACAAGCCTGAAGATGATGAATGAGTCTTCATCGAAACGTTGCCTAGATACTTCCAATTCTACGCGGGAGAAAACCCGAATAACAAAAGATCCATATGTGTGTGTGTGTGTGTGTGTGTGTGTGTGTGTGTGTGTGAATAAAACACACATTCCATTCCAATTCAATTCTGTCATTAATATACATTAAAATCTTAACATCTTTAACATTTCTTTTCAATTGAATATCATACTTCTTTGGGAACACATAAACTTTCCATGATTAATTCTTTTTTTCCCATATTTCTTACTTACTTATATTTTTATAAATCATTACTAATAATTAAAAATGTTCCCTTCTAATTCTCTCAATCATTTTAATGCATTTATTTATTAACAAACATCCCACTATATCACAATAAATATTTTATCCATCATCATATTTTGTAAAATTATTTCTATTGTGATATAACAATGCTATCTTATGTACCATTACAGAATCCTTTTTACAGTTAAATTTTCACCTGTTATCTCTAAACAAGCTTATGGTTACAATCCTTATATCTTTTCCCTGAATCTCCATTTCTTGTTTCTGTCTTTTACAACTTCTTTTCCTTGCTTTCTTCCCCCTCTTCTTCTCCCTCCCCTTTTTGTCCCCTCGTCTCTCTACTTCTAACTCTCTCATCTGTAATCCCCTCTTCTGTTGCTTTCTAATATTATACTTATCTTTCAAATTGTTCTTCTTTTTGGTTGTTTTTTCTGGTCTTAAACCTTTCACTCTCTTTCCCCCCTTTCCTTTTTTTCCCCCACTTAAAATTATTTTATCATTAAAGATGGCTTCTTCTTTGTCCCAATCTTCTTGTTCTGCAAGCGTTTCTTGTTGTTTCTCATAGTTCCAGATCTTCATTTCTAAGAATTGAAATACGAAGCCAAAAGAACCTCTCCCTTCTTGTACATCTTCTTTCCATTTTTTAAGTTCCGTTTTCAGTTCTTCAAAGAGTGACATGATTTTAAAAACTTTTAAACAAGCACCCAGTTAATTTTAGTCAGTCTAGTTGCAAAAACCAAAAATCACCAAATAATCCAACAGTCCAAGGCTGTTACTACTTGCTTCTTTTTCCACTTTACCTTCCTGGGGTTCTATTATTTTGTTAACAAGTTTCCATTAAAATGTGTCTTTGAAGAATCTTATCAAAATTTCACTTTTAATTATAGTGCCATTCCTTAATTCCAGGCAGTCTCCTCCATTTTTCTGGATCCTGCCCTTGTATTCTTTTTTTCTCCTTTCCAGCTTTTAAAAAGTTTTAAATGTCCAGAAATCTTTATTATCCCTTTGACTTTTATTTCCAGCTTGGATGCCGATTAATGTCAAAGTGGATTTTTTTTTTTCAATTTCTTGCTTAAGTCTCTTAGGTGTTAGTGTAAGGAAAGGAAGAAAAAAAATAATTCTTTCCTTTCTCTCTCTTCTTTGCAGCTTCAAGATCTTCTTTAAGAACAATGTTGTTAACCTTAAGTTCCAGGGTACCTTATTTGTTGCTTTTGCTTTTTGACCTGGTCAACCAGAACTTTCTCTTCTTATTTTCCTCCTGCACATTCTTTCCCGGTTGAGTTCTTCTTTGTGGTAGCCATTTCTGACCACCGCTGCAACTGCCTTTGGGAAAGGGAGTAATGGCCAGCTGGGGAGGAGAGATTCGGCTCTCCTTGACCCTGCTGGTAGTCTCCCCTCTCTTCACCACCTCTATGGGATGGCTTACCCCCAAAAACAGCCGGCTCGGGGCGCTCCAACAGCGAGCACAGATTGAAGCCTCGGAGAGACGAGGTTTCAGTCTGTCACCGAAGAAGCTAAAAACCAGAAGCCCACTATGTTGTCATTTCTTGATTAGTTGATGGAGTTGATGTTTACAGATTGGCTGTGTGATGACCTTCTGGAGTTCCATTGTTTTGACATCCTGGGTCTTGTGATATAATCTCCTGGGTCATTGGCTGTGTTGTAACATCCAGAGGTTTTGTAGTGTAGCCTCCTGAGGTCTGTGATGTGATATCCTGAGTGGGTGGCTATGATGTGACGTTCCAGGTTTTGGTTTGGCTCCGAGTTTGAGGCTTGGCTATGTGTTCATGGTGTGTGTCTGTTTGCTTGGTTTGAAGGTCGGGGTGTGTGGCAGCTGGTGATGCAGCCGTGGTCTGGTTTCTGGACGGTGGTTGCCTTTCGTCTTAGGGGTGGGTTTGGGTTTGAGTCTGGTGAGGGAGATTGGTGGTGACATCATGTGTTGTTTTGGGTCCGGTGTTGGTTTTCGTGTCTGGGACTCATTTGCTGATAAGGGCTAGTTTCCAGATGACTGGTAGGAGGGAGGTATCATCCCATTTATTCATGTTATGGGGGTGTTTCTCTATTTCGATGGCTTCCCTGATTATTCTCTTGTTGAAGTGTTCAGTATTGGAGATTAATTTGGTTCCCTCAAAATTAATTTCATGTCCTATGGCTTTAAGATGCTGGAAAAGGGAGGAAGTATTTTCTTCTTTTCTGACTGCATTCTTGTGTTCTGCGATGCATGCATTCTCCTATTGGTTTGTCCAATGTATGTGGCTGGGAAATTGTTGCATGGTATTTCATAAAATCCTTGGTTTTCCAGCTGGATCTTGTCTTTGGGGTTTCTTCAGATATTGGCTATTTTTTGGTCAGTGCTGAAGGCTGTCCTGATATTGTGTTTTCGGAGAATTTTGCTGGTTTTATCTGTGGTGCCTTTGATGTAGGGGAGGAGGGCGATATCTTTTCTGTGTCTCAGTTTCTGGAGGGTGTCTCCTTTCGGATTAGGTTGGTAATTGTGTTTCTTTGGAATCCGTTGGAAATTAATACGTTACTGAGGGTGTGTAATTCTGTCCTCAGGTAGTCTTTGTCAGCTAGGCATTTGGTTCTGGAGATGAGGGTCTTGGCTACAGAGTTGATCTGTGCAGGGTGGTGATGGGATTGTGCATTTAAGTAGTGGTTGGTGTGTGTTTTCTTCTGGTGGATAGTGTAACCTCGGGAGCCATTGAGTTTTTTGTAAATTAGAATGTCCAGGAATGGAAGTACACAACATGTCAGACAGAACCCTCCCCAGAAAAATAAACCAATGCCCTTTCCAAGGGATTCAACTTTGCAGTCGCCCCCAAATGCATCCCCACCAAAAACATTATATGCAGAGTTGAAGCTAGCCTAACCAAAATTAACCCAGATGTAGCCAATAAAATCAGACTTGAAGTCACCAACATCCTCTGCTGCAGCAGTCCACCCAGAAGCAACTTACACAGAGAAGAACAAAAAGCACTCACCAACTTGAGGAAAGACAACAACATAATCATTCTCCCAGCAGACAAAGGCAACACCACAGTCATGATGAATACATCAGACTACCAATCCAAACTATCCAACCTACTCCAAGTCCCTGCTTACAAACCTCTAAATACTGACCCCACTACCTACCTGGAAAAAACCACCAAATCCAAAATAAAAGCCTTCCCCATCAGAGAAGAGATCCAGCAAAGAATCACCCCCAGAGAAATATCATCCAGATGCCCTAAATCCTATGGCCTCCCCAAGGAACACCACTCAGACCCATAGTCAGCTCCATCGGCTCACCTTTACAGAATCTTGCCAAATTTCTCTCCAAACAATTCCAGCCCTACACAGAATCCACCACCTTGCATGTACAAAACTCTTTCCACTTCATAGAAACAATAAAGAAACAAAACCTACAACCCTGCGACCTACTTATGAGCTTTGATGTCATATTCCTCTTCACCCAAGTACCTATTAAAGAAGCCTTGACAGCCATACAAAACAAATATAACTCCCCTAAGCACATCCTAGATCTGACCAACCACTGCCTAACTGCAGTATCTGCTATCCCGCATCAGATGGGCGTCTCATGATAGGGAGCGAAGGAGAGAGAAACGACAGGAGACGAAGTTCCTCGGGATGAGTGCGCCCCGAATGTCCGGGTACACGCTCTTTTATTATGCTCATTCAAAAGGGGGTGATTGTTTATTCAGAACCTAGGTTAAGCCTAGGTCAGACGGAATATACAGATTTAACAATGGCTCAAACAAAAGCAAGATACCAGGACAGACAGGATGGCAAGATTTATATTTGATCAGGATATTACTTCTTCACAAAGCTGCATGCCAGACAATGTAATCCCAAGTGAATAAACCATTTCTGCAAATGTTTGACTCCTTGTCTCTGTACGTGCCCTGTAAAAGGTCACTGAGAAGACAGAAGCTTAATGATTACACGTGAATGATACAATGTTGCAAGTGTCTGAATGATACATAGTTGCATTGATACACAGTTGCAAACACATAAATGATACATAGTTACAACACCTAACCAAACATACTTCGTCAACAATGGACAAAGATACAAACAGATAGAAGGAGTGCCTATGGGATCATCCCTCTCACCCATCATCGCTAACCTATACATGGAACACTTTAAAACTAGTTTTGTCTGACAAATCCGAACACAAACCCAAACTCTGGCTTAGATATGTAGATGACACTTTCATAATTTTGCCACACGGGAAAGAAAAACTGGACAACTTCCTCACACACCTCAACAGCCTACACCCCAAAATACAATTCACCATGGAAACAGAAGCCAACAATCAACTTCCCTTCCTGGATGTCCTAATTTACAAAAAATCCAATGGCTCCCTAGGACACACCATTCACCAGAAGAAAACACAGAAAATGGCGAGTGGGAGCTTATTGAAACGTCAGCAAGATAGTCTCAATCTTACACGGGAAAAGACCCAAACAAGCCAAGACCTACATATCTGTGCCCATGAGAAACTATGAAAACAAATACACACACACACACACACACACACACACACATATAAACAAAAATACCAAATTCACTCTAGCCACAACAACAACTGCACAACCACAACTGCACAACAATTATTTCTACCTATGGCATGATAAGACATAGACTAGAGTCATTCCCCTCCCCTCTATATTTTAGATCAAGTATGTCCACCAATTCTGGATAGCTAGTAATGTGGCCCCACAAGTTCATTAAAAATATAAGAAGAAAGGAAGTTTATTATTTATACAGGTGGTCCTTAACTTACAACCACAACTGAGCCCAAAAATTCTGTTGCTAACTGAAACATTTGTTAAGTGAGTTTCACCCCATTTATGACTTTTTTGTCACAGTTGTTAAGTGAATCAATGCAGTTCTTAAGTTAGTTACAAGGTTCTCAAGTGAATCTGGTTTCCCCATTGACTTTGCTTGTCAGATCACAAAAAAGAATCACATGACCCCAGAACACTGCAACCGTCATAAATATGAGCCAGTTGCCAAGCATTTGAATTTTGATCACATGACCATGGAAATGCTGCAATGGTCAAAAGTGTGAAAAATGGTCATAAGTAACTTTTTTCAGTGCTGTTGTAACTTTGAACTGTCACTTAGTGAACTCTTGTAAGTCAAGGAGTACTTGTAATAATAATGTATTATTGAACTTTTATGTTGCCCAGCTCCTGAATCTAGGGAGCTTAAAACATCACAAAAGCCATGGAGCAAGCAGAAACTGTCTTCCATTTTCTTTCATTCACCCATTTGCCCTCTTCATTTAAGTAGGAGGTGGTGGGATCACATACAATTCTCCATTGCCAAAAAAGACCAACAATTAGCAGTAATTCTTTGTTGTTGCCTCACTGCCCCTTGTTCCCCCAGCTAAGGGTTAATCATCATCACTGCAAATAAACAAACCAGAAAGACAGCACAGGATGTGGCTGATTCTTATAAATATAACTCGGGTGGAACTATTTCAAAATTCTCACCAAGAATGGGATGATTTAAAAAACAGACAAGGATCCAGCCGAAAAGCGTAAAGGGAGCAAGGCGGGTGGGATCCAAAGAAAGTGCCAACATAAAAGCAGCGTTATTTTTACTCATAAGAATGAGTACCACCTCATTCTTCCAGAGTAGTGCTCTAAAAAAAATTTTTAATTTTTTTTTTAAAAATTCATATTATTTTTTTGTTAATGATCAAATATTGTTTTCATCATTTAGTCACCAGAAGACATTTATTGACTACAAGCTAGTGATCAAATGGTTCTATTTGTGATGTCTTTTTTGATGAACTTCTTTGCTGATAAATATCCATCAATTTATCATTCCGAAGTGTTATTTCCTTGGAAATTTCCCATCATTTCGCTCTACCTCAGACAACATTCTCTCTTCATACAGAAGGATGTTAGCATGGATATACACAAGTCTTTTCATTCAACATCACAGTTTCCCAAAGACTAAAATGGAGCTTTAGGAGAAGCCAAAAGAGTTACAAAATATTAGACTTCATTCCCCCCCCACAACTAATTTGAATAATTATTTACAAATATACATGATTAGTGTCAAGTTTATTACAGTCAAAAACCAAAGATCAAATATACAAAATATACAAAATTTACAAATATACAGTAAATCTTACACTTTTGTGTATATACCAAGACTACTCTGTTATAATAAAGATAAAGATTTCTCTGTCAAGTCATGTCCAGGACTGTCTTAATTCATGGGCCTGATGGGTACTTGCCCGTGGGCCCCACAAGCATAGGGGCCCCATATTAACCTGTGTATGTTAACCCTTCAATGCACCTTGCATCAAACAAAAACAGCAACATATTTGTTACATTTTTTATTAATACTAACATGCATTAATAGAAATTCACTCTGTAATAGAAATGCCAATAAACTAAATATATGTTTAATTTTATCAACCATTTTCATTTTTATTCCTGTGAGTAGTTGTCATAGGGGTCCCAGTATGCTGTTTTGCCCAGGGGCCATAATGCTGTTAAGACATGTCAGTTCATCTCCATTTCTTGGCCTAGGGAGCCAGCATTATCTGAAGACATTTTCTGTGGTCATGTGGCCAGTGGGGTTATATGCCGAAGGCTCACAGAATGCTGCTACCTTCCCATCAAAGTGGTACTTATTAATCTATCTGCATGCTTTTTGAACTGCAAGTGGGCAGGAGTTGCGGTAAGGAATGGGAGGTCATCCTGTTGCGTGGTGCTTGGGTCTTATCCATGCTATCAGCTTTCCAGCTGAAAAGCATCTTTAACTGTTGATACACCCCATTTGCAAATTTAGATTAGATTAGATTAGATTCAACTTTATTGTCATTGCCATGGATACAGGCAACAAAATGCGGTTAGCATCCAACCAGAAGTGCAAAACAACAGTAAAATATAAATACATGTATGCAAATATGCAAGGCATCTATGAATATGTCAATGGAAAACACAACAAAATGTATGTACACGAGCACACAAGGATAAGTGTGACTGCGCACATATGAACATATACAACTGTACAAAATGTTTATGGACACATTGAATTTAAGTACAAATGCACAGAGAATTATACAAAATACATCATATATTATCAAGGGAAGCATCAGCATATGTGTGGGGACAAATGAACTGAGGAGTTCAGCAAGGAAACCGCTGTATGGTAAAAGCTGTTCCCTAGCCTGCTGGTCTTAGACTTCAGGCACCTGAACTTTCTCCCAGATGGAAGAAGAGTAAACAGTTTGTGGGCTGGATGGAAGGGGTCCTTAACAATGCCGTGGGCTTTATACAGACATTGTTTCCTCTGAATGTCCACAATGGCAGGAAGTGGAATCCCTATAATGTGTTGGGTAGTTTTCACCACCCTCTGTAATGCCTTTTTTTCTTTTATAGTGCAATTTTCACACCAAACTGAGATACAGCTAGTTAAGATGCTCTTGACTTGCAGCAGTAGAAATTAGTCAGAATAACTGAGGAGAGGTGATTCTTCCTCAGTAATCTCAGGAAGAAGAGATGCTGGTGAGCTTTCTTAATCAGACTAGTGGTGTTAATCTGCCAGGACAAGTCCTCAGAGAGATGGATCCCCAGGAACTTGAAGCTGGTGACACATTCTATCATTCTCCTGTTGATGTATATAGGAGAGTGTGTGTGATCATTCATTTTCCTGAAGTCCACAATGAGGTCTTTGGTCTTGTTAGTATTAAGTAATAAGTTATTATCAGTGCACCATGTAGCTAGGCACTGCACCTCCTCCCTGTACTCTGAATTGTCGTCATTGTTGATGAGTCCAATTACCATAGTATCGTCTGCAAACTTGATAATGGTGTTAGAGCCATACACAGGCCTGCAATCATAGGTAAAGAGAGAGAATAGGAAGGGACTCAGCACACAGCCTTGGGGTATGCCAGTGTTCAGTGTGATAGGAGATGAAGTGGAGTTATTCAACTTGACATGTTGTGGTCTATTTGTCAAAAAGTCCAGTATCCAATTACAAAGAGTAGTGTTAATATCAAGGTCACCAAGTTTAGTGATCAACCTGGAGGGAATGACTGTATTAAATACTGAACTGAAGTCAACAAACAGCATTCTAGCATAGGTATTCTTATTGTCCAGGTATGTTAAAATGGTGTGTAATGCTATGGAAACAGCATCCTCGGTACTTCAGTTCTTGCTGTAGGCAAATTGGTAGGGGTCCAGTGTAGTTGGGAGGCAAGTTTTGAGATGTGCCAGGACTAGCTGCTCGAAGCATTTCATGATTGTAGGTGTAAGTGATATAGGGCGGTAGTCATTCAGACACTCTGGCTTGGGGTGTTTAGGTACCGGCACGATGGAAGTGGTCTTGAGGCAAGTTGGTACAGTTGCTTGGGAAAGAGATAGATTGAAAATGTCAGTCAAAACCACAGACAACTGTTCAGCACAAGCCCTAAGTACATGACCTGAAATGTAATTGGGGCCCGCAGGTCTATGTGTGTTGATCCAACTCAGAGCAGTGCAGACTTCAGTGATAGAAAATGTGAAGAGCTGTAAGTTTACAGAGGGTCTGATCTTGGTCACTATCTCCTGGTTGTCTTGTTCAAAGTGAGCATAAAAATCATTTAGCTGATCAACAAACTAGACATTAGCAAATGAGAGAGTAAAATGGGCAGGCTTGTAGTTGGTAATATTCTGGATGCCCTGCCACATGCGTCGAGGATTGGAGTTAGCAAAATGATCCTCAATACTTAGCTTATATCTATGCATTGTTTTCTTAATAGCCCTTCTCAAATTGGCCCTAGATGCACTATATGCCTGTCTGTCACTGGATCTGAAGACAATGTCTTGAGCCTTAAGCAAGAGACAGACCTCCCTATTCATCCATGGCTTCTGATTAGGATATATGATGATCTATTTTTCAGTTGTGACACTGTTGATCATGAAGTTAATATAATTTATTATATTAAATTTAGTATTGCATCCATATTAACTTTTCCAAGGACAAAACATGAGATCAGGAGCTTCCACAGGGTGGGTTCCAAAAGAGTCAAGATGGCAGCTGTTGCCATAAAATTAAGCTCCACTTTTATTTTTGTGCATTGCTGCTGGTATATTGACTTTTTGACCCACCTCACTGTGAGTCATCTGTGTATGAGATGATGATAGAAGTGTGATTTCAAACAGCTGCCTCCCAACCTATAAACTACAACAGATTCATGAATCCCATCAACTCAGAGATCATATCAAGCTTTATGGTGCATGTCAAGGAACCATATTCCTTAACAGGGGCAAGATGCGATTTGAGAAGGAAATTAGGAATTTAAAGAAATGAAGTAAGTTGCTTATGAATCTGAAAACTATTTTACCCATTAAAATACCCCACAATCTCCCCACTCTAGGGAATCGTACAAGGGGTATAGGCTAATTTCATGAATCATTCACGTTGTACTTTTGCATATTGATCCCATAAATGTACATTTTTCTGGTCTGAAAATATCTACCTGGAGGAAGTTAAATAGGCTACTTTATTATGAGAATGTCATTTTACTGAATTGGTGATGCATATCCATTGGAACAATTTGTGGTCAACCTGAAGATTGATAGTTGTGGGCAATGCAGTGGGATGTTTCACACTGGGCTGAAGTTTTAATCCAAATTTCTTTGTTCTCCAAAGAGATTTGGTCCCCTCACCTGTGACAGCCTGTGGTCAGTTCAGCTACTTTAGTAATATAGAAGATAGAATTGTTAGCTATAAAAACCTTCTGTCTGAATTTGTACAAATCGGAGATGATGGTGAACAATCCAACCCACTTGCATTCAGTTTGGCTTGTGCTGCGGATAATAATTTACCTTGGCTGGATTGAGTGACTGTTCATATATTTATAATGATATTGATTACACTGAGAGCAAATCATAGATAATGTTCAGCAGGTAACAATATTAGCCAGTTTTAGCTGATTTCATAAGCTATCAAATTTTATGAGGAATTTGATGGGAAACCAGGAAGAATTCCTATGTCTGTAGACTTGAAAAACATCCTAGAAGAAAGCAATGATGAACAATTTTGATGCTCTTATAGGAAAAAACTAAAATATTGGTTTGCAAACACCTGTTATATCAGCTGAACAACTATACACCATGATAGCTGTTCTGTTATTCTATTTAATTTCTTGAGAAATACAAGAAACTACTGGTTGCCAAGCACAATGTGAAAAAAATACTTGGATTTATTCTGTCTTCTCCAAACCTGTATCCTACAGATCCTAGGACATTTTCAAAATTTTCAGCCTAAATCTCACAGACGCCAGATCATAATCTCATCATAGTGAAGGTCAGCAAAATGGAGCCCCCAATATATAGGACATATAGAACATATATAGGACATATATAGAAATTGAAACATTTCTACTCAGTACCCTAAAATCATACCACAGTATTACTTTTTAATTTTATATTGTTGAAATTTCCTAAGATTGCTAAATCTCAAGTAATTTCAGTATTTGTACATGAACTCTGATAAAAATCAAATTGACCAGGATGAAGTCTTATGAGAATTCCAGTAAGAATATACAGCACTTCGGCATTCTTCTGCAGGATCTCAAGGATAATATTACCAAATCACAAATGTAATCTGATAAAGCATAAAATCATCAGAAATATATCCCAGTGCTTGGTTAGAAGGGTAGAAGGATTCCTTGCCTCCTCTTTACAGCCTATTGAAAGGGTTCGCAGAAAAATGTTAACCTCGCACTTACTCTATTTATTTATTTATTTTTATTTGTCAATTGCTTACAAGATAATAGGTATAAAAGAAACAATAGGACAGGGATCGTAGGCACATTGGTGTGCTTATGCACGCCCACTACAGATCTCTTAGGGTAAAGTCAATAGTAGACAATCTAAGGTTAAAGTTTTTGGGATTTGGGGAAAAAACTACAGAGTCAGGTAGAGTATTCCAGACACTGACCACTCTGTTGCTGAAGTCGTATTTCCTGCAATCAAGTTTGGTGCGATTAACCTTGAGTTTGTATCTATTGTTTGCTCTTGTATTGTTATGGTTGAAGCTGAAGTATTCATTGACTGGTAGGACATTGCAATGTATGATTTTATATACTATACTTAGATTGGACCGAAGGCAGCGTAGTTCTAGTTTTCTAGGTCTAGAATTTTGAGTATGGTGGCATAAGGTATTCTGCAATGAGTAGAGGAGTGGAGAACTCTTCTTGTGAAATATTTCTGCACTTTCTCAACTGTGTTAATATCAGATATGTAATCTGATTACATATTACAGATATGTAATCCAGACTGATGAGCTGTATTCAAGTATTGGTCTAGCAAATGTTTTGTATGTTCTAGTTATTAGTATAATATTACCAGATAAAAAACTACGTAAAATTAGGTTAATAACTCTTAACGCCTTTTTGGCTATGTAGTTACAGTGGGTTCTAGGTCATTTGAGATGAATACTCTAAGATCCTTGACAGAGTTTGGATCATCAACAAAATCTTGACTATTCACCCTGTATTTTATTTTCTGAGGAGATCTTCCTCCACCAATGTGGGAAATGTAGAATAAATCAAGTCTATGATGTCTTTTTTGTCAAACTAAGATTCTTCCTTTGCTCTAAGTTGTCTGTGTAGCAGAAACAGTCAGAAAAAAAATCACACTCAAGACTGCCTCACACCAGCACGCTGGATTGATTTCTAATCGTGTGTAAAAATGTTGTAAGTGGCTAAAAGGAAAAATACACTCCAGGCTGGATGTAGAAGCTGTATCAGAAAAACCTTCAAGCAGTTATTTCTTGTGAGCTAATTATTATTAAATTCTTTCAACCAAGTTTAGCAACAGTAAGGGTAAAACTGCTCATAAAGCTGACTGAACAAGAATGTTTGCTTTGTTATCCATGGCCTTGAAACTAATGAAAAGTTAAAGAATGCAAAAATTAGAATGATAGGTGATGGAAAGAAGGAAGGAAGGAAGGAAAGAAGGAAGGAAGGAAGAGGTGTTAGCAAAAAAGGAAAAAAGTGAGAAGAAGAGAAGAGAAGAGAAGAGAAGAGAAGAGAAGAGAAGAGAAGAGGAATAAAAGAGAAGAGAAGAGTTGGAAGGAACCTTGGAAGTCTTTTGGTCCAATTGCCTGCTCACGCAAGAAACCCTACACCTTTTCAGACAAATGTTAGTCCAATCTCTTCTTTAAAATTTCCAGTTTTTAAGAATACAAGTTGTTCCACTGATTAATTGTTCTATCAGGAATTTTCTTCTTAGTTTTAGGTTGCTCCCAGGGGTGGGATTCAAATTTTTTAACAACCTGTTCTGTGGGCGTGGCTTAGGTGGTGGGCATGGCTTTGTGATCATGTTATTGGCTGGGTGTGGCCAACTCAATATCATTCACATCGAGGCACGCATCTCCTCGCCTGGCTTCTCATGACTGTGGGGATGCTGCAACAGTCATAAAATGGTTGTAAAATGGTGAAAAATGGTCATAAGTCACTTTTTTCCATGCAATTGTAACTTTGAATGGTCACTTCACACAAGCAAAGTACCAGCAAAGGAGGGGAAAAAAACTGCAGAGACGTTCCTGAGACAGGTCATAGCATCAACTTCAATGGCACCAAAACCCTGGCCACTATAGAAAACCCCAGCCACAGAATCATCAGAGAAGCCATAGAGATTGAAAAAAGACCTGAAAGCATGAATAGAAGAGATGATTCCACCAGACTGTCAATTATCTGGAAGCCTGCACTCACAAACAAAAAACTCATCACACCAGAAGCCAGGCAAACACCTGGCCACAAACAGATTCCCCCCTGATACCTCTAACTCAAATACACCCCAACCAGGCACCCAGATGAAACCTAGCTTCCTAACAAATGATAGCCATCCATTTACTTGGAGCCAAGCTGCACTAAAAGCCTCCAATACAAGAACATAATGTTGCTAGTCAATCAAGACAAAAAAAGCCACAAAACAGACAGAAGATATGAGAAACACCAATCAGGCAGAACACAGCAAACTCCAAGACCAATAAACACAGACCAAGACTCCCAACAATCAGGATGAAGAAAAAACCATTCTGGTACAGCAATAGGCTAGCCCCAAATTTAAAACTGAAATGGCTGTGAAAGTCTGACTCACAGACGAACACAATACAGAAGCCTGATGATGGCAGATGAGATTCTGCCAAAATGTTGCTATAACTTCCAATTCTGATGATGATGGTGGTGTGAGGCATCTTTCTGAGCACTTGGGCTATTCTTACTCTTTCTCATGGCCAATAAATGGGTGAGCTTTTGAACTTTGAGATCAACAAACCATTGTCCCAAATCTTGCCATCATCAGAGTTTGCTGTCAGATATCAAAGTTTTTTAGCATTAGAATGATCCAGCCTTGGAATCTGGTGATGAAGTAGAAATAAGAATGTGTCAGATTTTATCCTCGAAGTTGAGTTTCATCTGCAGCCTTGGAGAAAGTAACCTACCTCCTGACAAACAATAAGTCACATTTTGCATTATCAATATTGAGTTCAGTATGATATTCTCAGATCTAATATTCCTCACCTTCCACGCTTCCAAATATCAATATGATTTCCAAAGGCAAAAATGAAACTGGGAGACCAAGTTAATTTCTTCTGTAAGACTTACTTCTGTTGAAAACAAATAAACCAATTGTGTTATACAATGAAATAAGTTCTCTGAAACAAACTAAAAGTCAAATCTCCAGAAACTGCCTTGAAGCAGATTTATCTAACACAAAAAAGTGTGTAAAGCTAAGAAATTCTAAGAGGTAAATTGTGAACAAACAAGATATAACCAACATTTAAATGGATCTCATTACAATTATTTATTCCTATGTTTCAGTGGTTATTGCCTTTAAACTCAATGGTACCCAAGTGGATTTATTTCTTCAGTTACTCCTAATGCAAGATGGTTATTACTTCTAGTTTACCTAGTGGTTGAGTCCTAAAATGCATCATTAACATCTGCACCAGGATCTACTTAATAGGGCTACTATATCTGTATCCAAGTATAAGTAAACAATTGATTGCTAAACTGCAGTAAAGAATATCTATGGAGATCCTCAGTCATCCAGGTCATGGTTTTCAAAAAGGCCATCTATGTCAAAATTGAACAGCCCTCTCTCAACAGAGGGGGAAGGATGTGACACCATCTATCTCCAATATATAACACAATCCTTTCAGCAGTTCCAAGATGGCTCCACAACGATTTGCACTTCTCAAGTGACACTGAAGATGCAGATAAACCTTCAGGTGGCCTCAACAAATCTCTAAAACAGGCCTATCAAACTGGAAGCCTGTGGGCCGAATGTGTCACATGCAGGCCACGCCCACCCCAGCTCTGCAAAGGCCAAAAAACATCATGATACATCACAATATGTCATAGGAGGACACAATCGAATTTGACACCCATGCTCTAAAAGAATGTAAATGACCAGTTGTCTGCAAGGAATATAAATCCTTCCATTCCCCACCATCCAGTCATGGAATCAATCATTATCCAAATTCATGGAATCAATCATTATCCAATCCATTACCCTCCACCTAGAGCAGTGGTTCCCAAAGTGGGCAGTACCTCCCCTTGGGGGATGGTGGGATGCCTTAGGGGGGCATTAAGAGGCAAGGGAGGTTGGCAAGGGATGCTAAGAGGTGGCAGGGGGGCATTCAAGGCACCAGTCCTGCAGGTTCACCCATTGATTGTAGCACCGCTCCAGAGCTGGCACCTCCAATGCGGAAACAGTGGCATGTTATGTGGTGCCGCGGCAGCGTTCAATGCACTGTCGCCCTGCCACCTCTTAGTGTCCCCAAGGGAGCCAGCAGAGGGATGCTAAGAGGTGGCGGGGGGCATTCGAGGGCCAGCCGGCCCTGCAGGTTCACCCATTGAGGCACCGGCTCTGGAGCGGTGCTACATTCAATGGGTGAACTTGCAGGGCCAGCACCTTGAATGCCTCCCTGCCACCTCTTAGCATTCCCAATGGGGCCAGCAGAAGGACGCTAGGAGGTGGCAGGGGGCGGTGTGTCAAACTAGCAGTGCTAGTCAATGGGTAAAA
The DNA here is from genome assembly GCA_015471245.1 of Laticauda colubrina. Taxonomy (NCBI): domain Eukaryota; kingdom Metazoa; phylum Chordata; class Lepidosauria; order Squamata; family Elapidae; genus Laticauda; species Laticauda colubrina. The sequence continues at coordinate 27,086,056 of BLBF01000041.1, forward strand.
CCGCAGGGCCAGCTGGCGCCTCGAATGCCCCCCTCTGCCGGCCCCCTTGGGGACACTAAGTGGTGGCAGGGGGGAGTTCAAGGTGCCGGCCCTGCAGGTTCACCCATTGACTATAGTAATGCTCCAGAACCGGTGCCTTGAATGCGGCAGCACATTGGGAAAAGCCGCTGCCACCGCTTTCCCAAAGTGCTGCCACTGTCACATTCTGTCTGTCTGTCCATCCATCCATCCATCCAAAAGGTCTGTCTGTTTGCCTGCATGCCTTCCTGCCTACCTACCTGCCTACCTGTCTGTCTGCCTCTCTCCCTCTCCATCCATCCATCCATGTTCAAAGCACCGACCCCACAGGCACATCAGGAAAGTAGAGCAAAGCCAGTCTGAGAGGGAAGGAGGGAGGGAGAGAGAGAGAAAGCAATAGATGCAATTTACATAGACTTCTGCAAAGCCTTTGATTCAGTGGTACATGACAAACTACTGTTAAAACTAAACTCTTACAGCATTTCCAGATCCCTTCATAAGTGGATTATTGTGTTCCTATAAAACAGGGAACAAATTGTGTGTGTGTGTGTGTGTGTGTGTGTGTGTGTGTATTCTTTTCTGCACTTTCTATTTTTTTGTTTTTATTCTTTATTTTGTTATATTATTAGAAAGTGCTTATCTTTCTAATTATAATGCTCAATAAAATTACCATAAAATAATCTGGCAAAGCAACATCATTAATATTAACCAGCTTTTTAAGCCAACAAATGAAGTGAACAGCATGTAAGTAAACCATGTGAAAAAATGTGAATAAATATTGTCTTTCAGATCCAAGGCGATGCAAAGAAAAAATATTCATGCCAAGTGAGTGACTCACATACATAAAATACAATCCCACTTTGTTATTAAGACAATTTAGTTCATTGAATACTCTCTCTGCATTTAATCTGTCACTTACTGGCATTTTGATCAGATCCTGATATAGTTTCAATATTAACTCTGTCTGTACTCTAATAAAATGTAAGTGACATATTAAATGCACAAAGTGTATTCTATCTTTAATCCAAAGCATAGACTAATTTGTTATGGAAATATGCACCAAAAATGTTTATGAAAGTAGACTTAATAGTCTAATGTGGAAAATCCAAATAAAGTATCCAAAATGCCATTGCAGCTGAGATTTACAGGTAGTCCTCAACTTACAACTATTCATTTAGTGACCATTCAAAGTTACAACAGTACTGAAAATAGTGACTTACAATTGGTCCTCTCACTTACGATCATTGCAGCATCCATTCAGTCACATGATCAAAATATGGGCACTTGGCAAGCAAAGTCAATGAGTGAAATGGATTCATTTAATGATTCCCTGATTTATTTGCAAATGCAGTGTTTCACTTCTTAACATCTGTGTCCGAAAGGTTGAAAAATTAGGCATGTCTCATTTAACAGTTCCCTTGCTTAACAATGGAAGTTCTGACCCTAATTGTCGCCCTAAGTCAAAACGCCTTCAATTCTTTGCAGATCTCATGTTTATTCCTAAAATATAATGATAGGCTGCTATATTTATATTAAAAAAAATCAGCCAGAAAGTAAAAGAACAGTAAAAAAAATATCTATTTCAAAAAGAGAAGGCTGGGTTGATCCTGGGATCCTGGAGGCTGCAGAAGATAACAAACATAAATCTCCCAGCTTATCTTCTAGCGAATGGGAGTCTGTGGCATAAATTCATAGAGATGTCCATTTTGTGAATGAGCAAGATCCCTTTCACAGTCATTTTCTTTCAGTCCCCAGACTATGCTGCATCCAAGTGAAGATCTTGAGATAAGTTCATCCTGACAACCATTTGATGAATGGGCAAAACCCTTGTGGCAGCCATTTTCTTGCTACACTAGCATTCTCAAGATTCCACACACGTCCATCACTCTCCACTCCCAAAATTGAAAGCTGCTGCCATAATCTATTTGAGGTTTTTTTACAGGTATTCATGCTGCTCATGGATTTATCCCCCTAGGTAGAGAAAAATAATCTCCACACATTTATAAAGGCATATGTCTGGATCAAGCCTGATAACCAGGAAACTAGGCTGCAAGCAAACAATAGTTCTAAGAGGCTTTAGCATAATACTGTATAATAGGAGCCTTTTCTACTCCACTGTCATCTTGAATAATTGTCTAGTTTTTCTGGAGCAGTAGCAAAATCAACAGAATCTGCACAACTCACGAATGTGTAATGAGAATCCACTATGAAGGAAAGGATTCTTGTTCAAATAGCACATTCCTGTCTCTTTTCAACTGTTGAGAAACAATTTAAGCTTCATCAATGGCTGAAAAGTGACAAACAACCTTATTACATAATTGATTCCCAGGCCAGGACATCTCAATATAACCAGCAAAAAACTATAATTCTATTAGCAAAGTAGCAAACTCTTGGCATCAAGATAACTGCAGACATCATTCTTATGAAATTAAAAGAGTTCTTTTTTACCAATTCCTCTCTCTCTCTCTCTCTCTCTCTCCAATATGTATGTGTGTGTGTGTGTATGGATATGCTGGTCTTGGTGTGTTTGGGTCTTTTCCCATGTAAGATTGAGAGACCCGAACACACCAAGACCTGCATACCTGTACCCATGAAAATCTACGAAAACATATATGGATCTATATAGGTGTTCTATATGTAAAGTGGGTGACTCCAAATCTACAAACCTGAT
>BLBF01000041.1:27089144-27131644 GCA_015471245.1 Laticauda colubrina
TTTGTTGTTGGAACCCGGTCTACCTCGTGTGTTTTCCGAACAAAACAATATACACACATACACATACACGCACACACACATACACACACACACACACACACACAATAAAGGCAAGATAAAAATCAAATATATAAATAAATTTCACCTCTCTGTACTTGCCTGCTACTTCCTCAATATATGAGATTGTATGCATGTGTCTGGCAGAGAGTAGGAGAGGGAGAGGGAGGGAGGGAGGAAGGAAGGATAGGAGAATCAATGTACAGTTCAGGTTTGGTTTGGTTTTATATATGCTACTTTATTTTAAACTTGACGATCTGTTGGAAAGTGATTGCAAGAAATTGTGCATTTGGGGTAGGCTTTCAAGAGCTAAATAATTCAGCAGTTTTATTTTGTGTCAAACTAACTGAATTATTTAAAAGTAATCCTGTTATTACATTTTGCCTCCCATTCATTTTTTGTTGGAAGTGAGAATTCAGTGGCCCTAATGCTTCATCTCATTACTGACCACAAGGGGGCAGTGTAATATGCTAAGGATCTACTGTGTGTCCCATCTTTATTATGATTCTGTCTTCACTCATAAAGATGCCTAGGATGCCATTGTGGAATTCCCATTTTGAAGCTTACCACCAAATACTACTGGCACCAATGGCAGATTATTTTCTCTTTCAGCTAAGACTATCTTCAAGTGCAGATTCATATTTCTGCATAGTACAGAGATCGGATCTAAAATTAAAACTAGTTGTGTTCCGTCCAGAAAGAAGCGTGTGAGACCGGGTTCCAAACAACAACTATTTATGAAACTTGCAAGGCAAAAGTATTCGGAACAACAGCCCAAGTCGTGGCAACCCTTTTTATAGCAGCTTGCCTGCAGCTTGTGGCCAATGGCACTCTTTTGATTGGTTCCTGAACAATCAATCTGCGAGTGGCCTTTTTGGCCAATCAGAAAGAAGAACTTGGAACCGACCAAGTTCCATACAGAACACCCCTCCCCCCTTAGTTCAGTCCGACGTGCGTTACGTAATCACGCAGGTAGGTGGGGCTTTTTCTAGTCCTGGTTGACCTGCGCAGCTCAGTCGCGGCGTGGTCTTCGAGTGGTTCGGACAGGATCGCTGTTTCTCTGGTCCTTCTCCATGGAACCTCCTGGAAGGGTGAGTCAGCCTTGCTGCTCCCACCTGAGTCTTTTGGGCCAGTTGAGATGGCTCTGCCGCTCCCTCCTGGTTTGAACGGATTGGTTGAACTGGCCTGGCTGCCTCCTTCCAGGAAGGCCTTGCTTCGCTCTCCAGCTCCCGGATTCCTTTCTTGGGGTTCTTATAACCGTGAGTGCTCTTTTTGTTTAGTTAAATTGTCTTTTTGTGGTGTTTGTTGTCTTGTGACAGGAGGTTTGTCTCTCCCTTTTTTATTCATTTGTATTTCCCCCCCCTCCTTGGTTGTTCTTAGGTCAATATTTTTTTTTTAATTTAATGGTGTTTTTTCATTTGAGGTGGCGGGTCTATGTGCCGCTTCCATTCCCTACCATCGTCTAAGAGTAGTCGGTAGGACCGGGGGCCTGTAATTTGGTAATGGTGGCTGGAAGCCACAATGGGTCCCCAGTGAGGTTTTTGGCATAGACCAGGTCGCCGATTTCAAACATACGGTATTTGCTGGAGGAATCAGGGGGTTTGTCCCAGGTGTAAGTGGGTGCCATCTGTCCAGGTAGGAACGTAGTTTCCTCCCCATTAGGAGTTCTGCTGGGCTTTTGTTGGTTGTACTGCTAGGGGTAATATGCTGCAAAGTTGGTAGTCAGTTTAGTTTGTATTGTACGTCCCCCTTGTCCTTTCTCTCTAGGCCCTCTTTAGTGTACTGGACCATGCGTTCAGCCCTGCTATTTGCAGCCGGATGGGCCGGCACAGTTAAGGCATGTTGGATACCCTAGGCAGCCAGATACTGTTCGAATTGCAAAGCTTTAAATTGGGACCCATTATCCGAAACCAGTACATCAGGTAGCCCATGTGTCGCAAAGAGTTTGTCTAGCTGTTTCAATACAGCTTCGGTGGTTGTGGAAGCCATGAGGATGACTTCCATCCAGTTCGAGTATGCATCCACGACTATCAAAAATGTGTTTCCCTTCGTTGGCCCAGCAAGGTCAATATGTACTCTAGACCATGGACCCTGGGGAGTTTCCCAGTCTCTTACTGGTGCCTGTGGGGGGGTAGGCCTCGATTTTTGATAGTCATGGCATGTTGCAACCCAGTGTTCAATGTCTTTGTCTAGCCCTGGCCACCAGATGTAACTCCTGGCCAGGGCTTTCATTTTGACTATGCCTGGGTGCCCCTCGTGCAACATGCCCAGAACGTCTTCCTGGAGACTGTTTGGAATCACCACCCTGTCACCCCATAAAATGCACCCTTTTTCTATGGACAGTTCAGTCTGTCTGGTACGAAATGGTTTAAAAGTCTCAGTTTTGTTCTCCTCTGGCCAGCCTTTCCCTACCCAATTTAATATGCGTGCTGTCAAAGGGTCTTTAGCTGTGGCTCTCGCGACATCCGCTGCAGTCAGTGGCAGGTCTGGGCAGGTCTCAAGCTGAAGTGTGGAGGTAGTTGGTGCAGGGTCGTCTTCTGCGATGGGCAGTGGGGAACGGCTCAGGGCGTCAGCATGTGTGATGGCTTTGCCGGGTCGGTGAATCAGAGTGTAGGAGTAGGCAACGAGGAACTCAAACCACCTTGTCATTCTAGGTGACAGAATGTTCGGGGTTGGCTTGTTGCCTGCTAGGATTCCTAAAAGGGGCTTGTGATTAGTGATGATCAAAAAAGTACTACCGTAAAGGTACTCATGGAATCTTTTGACTCCGGTGATGATTGCGAGGGCTTCTCAATCGAATTGGCTGTAATTGCGTTCCGACTTGGAGAGCGTCTTGGAGTAAAAGGCGACCGGTGCCTCTCTGCCATCTGGTATCTGGTGGCTCAGAATGGCACCGACCCCAAAAGGCGATGCATCACTGGTGACTGTCAAGGGCAGGGTATTGCTATACTGGATGAGAACGGTGTTCGACGTTAATAGATCTTTGATACCCTGGAAGGCTTTTTGTTCCCGGTGGGCTCATGTCCAAGTGGTTTTTTTTATCTAGCAGTCAATGTAGGGGTTCTGCTACTGTTGCCTTATGGGGCAGGAACACATTGTAAAAAATTTTCAGGCCTAGGAATGCTTGAAGCTCAGTTTTATTCCTGGGCCTAGGAGCATCTTTTATAGTCTTCACTTTTTTTTCGGTGGGGTGAATGCCTTGTTCATTGATTAAATAGCCCAAAAACTCAACCTCATTGGTGGCTAATTCACACTTCTTTCTTTTTACTTTCAGGCCTGATTTTCTAAATCTTGTTAATACTTCTCTGTTCTCTAGCTGGTTGGCATTTTTTGCTGAGACTAGTACATCGTCAAAGTAAGGGACGACACCTTTGATTCTGTTTAGCAGGTGTTCCATGAGGCTTTGGAACATGCCTGGGGCAATGCTAACGCAGAATTGGAGGTGGTTACACTTGAATGCCCCTCTATGTGTTACAATAGTCTGTGCCTCTGCTGCAATAGGATCAATGGGTAGTTGATGATACGCCTGTGCGAGATCGAGTTTCGCAAACATTTTTCCTCCCCCTAGCAAGTGCAGTAAATGTTGCACTACTGGTACTGGGTATGCGCTTTGTTGGAGCGCATGGTTCAGGGTTGCCTTAAAGTCTCCGCAAATCCGCACTGACCCATCTGGCTTCACCAGTGTGACGATAGGTGTTTCCCACCTGGCATGGTCGATTGGCTCTAAAACCCCTTGAGCTATTAATTTATTCAGTTGCTCGTCAATTTTTGGTTTTAACATGAATTGAACGTGTCTGGCTTTTAAACAGATGGGGGCTATTTTCGGGTCTAGGCTAAATGAAATTGGGGTCCCCTTGTACTTGCCTAGAGTCCCGTCAAAAACATCTTGGAATTCTAGTAGCAGGCTCTCCTCCCAGTTGGCTCTGGCAATGCGGTTGATCCTGGTCATCCCAATTCCCAGGGGCACGAACCATTCAATCCCTAGCAGACTAGGGCGGTCTCAGTCAATGATGGTCAGAGGCAAGATTTCGGTGTGGTTTTTAAATTTGATGAGGAAATGTCCAAGACCTACTACCGGAACTCGATTTCCCTGGTAGTCTTTTAAAGGGCCTCTGACCTAGGCCGACGGATGCAAAACATATGTAAAAAATACACAGCGGACGAGAAAATGTTCCATCCGTTGTTATTCTCTCTCAAAAGTGCCCCGAATTTGCATAAGCAGAGCGGACAATAATGGAAAGGAACGGACGGTGGAAGGATGTAGCCAGGATGTTAAGCGGATGCTCCACGGAAGCCTAGCCAATAAAAGTGGATGGAAGTGGATGGCACATCTGTGGGGCTTCCGGGGGAGCACAGCAAAGCGGCTGCACAACAGAAGGAATGGATGCAGAGCGGATGCCTAGCGGATGAAGCTGATGCATCACAGAAGCCTAGCAAATGTCTAGCGAATGTCTAGCGGATGCAAAGCATTCACTGCGCATGCAGGGAGGATGCATTGCATCAGCCCCGCAGATATAAAGGGAAGCAGCTCAAAAGCAGGTCACCATTCAGAGGAAAGACCTGCTGCCAGACACAGCTCCAGCCAGCCAACAACCATGGGGAAGAAGAGGAAGCCTGTGCCTACTCCTGCCAGCCCTGGCAAGAAGGACAGGGCTACCATCCCACCCCCTGGCCCTGACTCTGCTTCTGCTGGGGCTTCTGCTGCTCGGGCTGACTCTTCTGGTGCTGGGGCTTGTGCTGGCACTGCTCCTGGTGCTGGGGCTTCTGCTGGGGCTTACTCTGCTGGCGCTACTCCTGGTGCTGGGGCTTACTCTGCTGGCGCTGCTCCTGGTGCTGGGGCTTCTGCTGGTGCTTACTCTGCTGAAGCTGCTCCTGGTCCTGCTGCTCCTGCTGGTCCTGCTGGTGCTCCTGGTGCTCCTGGTCCTGCTGGTGCTCCTAGTCCTGCTGGTGTTCCTGGTCCTGCTGGTGCTGCTGATGCTTACTCTCCTGCTGCTGATCCTGGTCCTGCTGGTCCTGCTGGTGCTGCTGGTGCTTACTCTGCTGCTGATCCTGGTCCTGCTGGTGCTGCTGGTCCTGCTGGTCCTGCTTTTGCTGCTACTGTTGTTGTTGCTGCTGGTGGTGGTGGTGGTGTGGTGGAGCAGCCCCTAGAATCTCGAAGCCCCTCTGATGAGGGCCCAGATGGCCCTGCCAGAGTGAGGAAGAGGCATACACGTGAATGGGAGAGGAGGCAATACTCCATCAAAGAGGAACATGAGGATGAGGTGCTGGAATGGCTGAGGGAGAATGAGTATCTATGGTGGAAGGGACACAGGCTCTATCGAGACAATAAAAAGAAGCAGGCTGCTTGGAGAGAGAAGGCAGAGAACATGGGCTACAATTCGGAGGTGCTCCTCGGCTGGTGGAAGCACATGCACACCTGGTACAGGAAGCTGCACCTCAAGAAATCTGGCCAGGCCATGGTCAAGCTGACAGACCGGGAGACCTATGTGATGGCCAAGTGCAGCTTCTTTGAGGGTGAGATCCGCCACCGAGGAGCAGCCCCTATGACAACCCTCTCTCTCAGGCAGCCCACAGAGAGCCAGTCCTGTTCTGGCCAAGAGTCAGCTCCTGTGTCCAGGCAGGTATCCATGGAGAGTCCTACGACGGAGACCCCCCTGACAACTGCACTCCCCGTGGCGGAGCGCATGGAGGACCCCCTGACGCAGTGGGAGCAAGGAGAGGGCACTTCCACCAGAGACCAACCCACATCCACCCCACATCCAACCCACATCCACCTCCACAGAAAGCAGGCAGAGAGGCAGACCGGAGGGGCAGAGGCACACTGTCCTGCTGGAGATAAGGGAAACCATCAAAAGCAGCGTAGATCTCCTCTCTCAGCTGGTACACACTGACATACCATCCTCAAACTGAAAGCCCTTCCTCACCTACGTCAACCAGACCCTCCTGGACATGTCCGAATCACAGTACCAGGTGATCAAGGACAGGATCACCGGTCTTCTTCACAACTGTCCAGGCCCAGATGAACCTGCTTCCACCCAGTCCAGGTCTGCTCCTCCACCCCAGGTGATGTCACTGCCCTTCCAAGGCTTTCCACAGGCCCTCACATACCAAGGCTACGGCTACCAGGAGTTCCAGCAGCACAGGCAGCCCTTCCCAGTCCAGGCACAGGTTCATCATACGCCACCGGTGCCACCCATGCCACAGATGCCACCCATGCCACCGATGCCACCCACGCCTCACCTCGCTCACCTGCAGACCAGACATCCCCACTACACTCCTCCTTCCTCCACCCCACAGCCAAGCCTGTCCTAAGAACAGCTGTCATCGGTCTTGGGACTGACACCCCATGTCCTGGAGGAAGGGGCTCTCAACATCACAGGACTGAGCCAGCTCTCTGAGAGCTTCCTCCACACACCATCCCCTGTTGTCCTCTCGGGGCCAGGAACCCCAATGGAGCCTCAGACCAGCACTCCAGCAGCAGCCACCTCCACAGCACCTGGACCTTTCACCCCTGAGACTATGGGCACACCTCAGAGTGATTGAGAAGAGTACCAGAGACTGGGTTGCTACCTGTTGACTTTATCTTTGCTTGGGACACTTGGGTCATTTTCTTTCACAGTTTGTTATTAATAAAGATTATCTTTGCTTCACACACTTGTTTCAGTTCTTTTAGTAAATAAAGTCTTGGTGGAAACTTTTAGAAATGGTTTAAGCCTTTGCATGCTTGTGGGATGGGTAAGGATAGCAGTGGGATGGGCAGGGATACCTGTGGAATGGGCAATAGCTGTGGGATGGGCAGGGATACCTGTGGGATGGGTAATAGCTCTGGGATAGATAAACCTCCAGTGCTAGCATAGTGGGACTGTATGGTCCACCCTCCCAGGTGCCACACCTATGGCCCTTTATTATCAATAACAATGTAATCATTGATCCACACATTTCAACATAAACACAACTCTTTATTAAATGCCCTATTCATTGTAGGGCCACTCAACATACATGGCACAATCTCATCCGTGTGATGAGACAGGCTGAAGGAAGCATCCATTAAGCATCTACCATCCTGTCTTGCCACTCCACTGCTCCAGTTGGGGAGTTGCACCAGTGTTTCAGGAGATTGAGCTGCTTCTTCCCTTCATGTGAAGCTCTGTTGGGGCCTTGTACATCCACAGTGTCTATCAGGTTTCGCCCTTGCCTCCATTACCCAGGCTCCATGTCCCCATTGCCTTGTTGGAGGTCCACAAGCCTGTTCTGCAAGACTGGGTAGCGGGTGCACATGAGATTGTGCAGGATGCAGCAAGCTTCCACAATGTTCCTCACATTCTCTGGATGATGCTGCATGGTGGTGAGAAGTACCTGGAACCTGTTGGCCAGGATGCCAAAGGCATTCTCCACTACCCGCCTTGCCCTGGACAGCCTGTAGTTGAAGATCCTCTTTTCACGGGTGAGGTATCTTTAAGTGTAGGGCTTCATGAGGTAGGTTCTGAGGGATAAGGCGTCATCCCCCATGATGAAGTAGGGCACATCTTGTGTGTCGCTGGGCAGGGGGTCTGGATCTGGGAAGCCCATGATGAGGTTGCATTCCAGCCCCTCCTTGAGGTGACTGGCATTGTATACCTGGGCATCTGAAGCTGACCCTTTGCCTGAAGCATCGATGTACATGAACTTGTAGTCAGCATCGACCATGACGAAGAGGATGATGCTGAAGAAGCCCTTGTAGTTGTGATAAGTGGACCCTGACTTGGCTGGAGCTTTGCAGGCCACGTGCTTCCCATCTATGGCTCCAACGGTGTGGGGGAAGTTCCAATTCTGATACCACTGCTCTGCAACTTTCTTCCAGCCTTCTTCAGTGGAGGGGCACTGGAGGAGGTCCTCCAGGTATTCTTCGATGATGGCCTGCACCACTTCTCTGATCACAATGCTGATGGTGTTGTATGGCACCCTCCAGCCATACTGCATGCTCTTGTACATGGTCCCTGAGGCCAGGTGGCGCAGAGTCAGTGCCACCTTGAGTCCAGGTTCCAGGCTGGGCCGGAAGTTAGTGTTCAGCTTGGTCAACCTGGGTCTCAGCTGCTCCACAACTTCGTCAAACATGGCTGGCGGCATCCTCATGAAGTTCTGGAATGCACGAGGGTCTTCGTTCCTCAGTTCCACCATCAGCTTGTTATACAGTCCGTACTCTGCTCTTCTTGCGATCCATCTTCGGACCCAGACAGTTCTTGGACGCCTCCTTTTCTTCGTGTAGAACAGGTGAAAGAGCCTGTAGATGGCTTCGCACTGTTGTAGAACGATGGTGGCTACCAAAAGGAGTGTGTGATGATCCATGGTGGAGGTGACTGGATGCTGTGGAAGAGCAAGAGCAAGATGAAGGCTGAAGAGGTCTGCACAGCAGGGCTGCTGGACTAAAAGTGAGATCTGGGTGATTTCTCCCCCTTTTTATAGGAAATATAGGTTTTTCCACTAGGTGTTCTTTTGCATCCTCTAGACATCCTGCAGACATCCTAAATATCCGAGATACATCCCCTATATGAACGTTTTTTCCATTTTAATGCTTTGTATGCGAGCTGCATCCACTTTCATCCTTTTTATGTCCGTGCTACTAACGCTGCATGTCCATTCCGTGTCCGTTTCGCTTCCTCCCCATGTCCGTTTTCCACTGGAGTGGATGCAAGTTGCGCAGATGCGCAGCAGATGCCTAGCGGATATAACTGACGCGTAACGGATGACGATGGATGTCTTATGGATGTTGCCCATATGCGTAGCATATGTCTAATGGACGCGTTGGATACATTTTTTTCTCAAAAAGTTTTGTGCAGCTCAAAACTTTTTGAGCGGATGAAATGTCAGTAGACGGATGCTGGATGGATAGAGAGGATGAAAAACGGACGCAGTGAGTACAGAATGGATGCATCGCGTTAACCAATGGATGGCAAGTGTTTCTCTCCGTTTTATATTCTTGTTCCTATAGCTCTTTTTGTTGTGGCAGACCCTTTTGATGTGCCCCCTTTTATTACAAGCCCTGCATATTGCATCAAGGAACCTGCATTCAGCTTGCGGGTGGTTGCCTCCGCAGCCCGCACATTGAAACTCCCGCAAATTTCTCCTCTTTTTGCGCCATTTTATTAAATTCGAGTCCACCAGTGCGTAGTGTGCTTGGAGCATTCTATTCAGATCAGACCAAGTCATCTGTTTGACATCTCTGGGTTTTGCCAGTGCCTTCACCATTTTAAAGACGGCCGGTCTGCAGTGTGTAAGGAAGACAGCCCTCTTCCTTTGGTCTGAGATTTCTTCCATTTTGTTGCTTTCTAAAAACATAAGAAAGCGATCGATATACGATTCCCAATCCTCCTCATCAGGATTGAATGGTGCGGGCGGCGTGTTGTTACCGGCCATCTGTCTCACTCAGTTCAGATCGCTGCGTGCTTCGGTCTTACCTTCTACGACAATCCCATCCTCATCGCCAGTGTTCTGTCCGGAAAGAAGTGCATGAGACCGGGAACTCGCAAGGCAAAAGTATACGGAACAACAGCCCAAGCCGCGGCAGCCCTTTTTATAGCGGCTTGCCTGCGGCTTGTGGCCAATGACACTCTTTTGACTGTTCCCACCATTTGGCAGGCTTCCCAGATTGGTTCCTGAACAACCAATCCGCAAGTGGCCTTTTCAGCCAATCAGAAAGAGGAACTTGGAACCTACCAAGTTCCATACAGAACAAGTTGCTTGGGTCTGTTTGCTCCTGTTATATCAACTTGTGCCTACTTGCTGATGTCTTTTAAGAAAAGATTATTACCACTTCCATCTTTCAGCACATGTGTAGAGAGTATGTTCTTTTTGAGTCTTCTCATATGATGTAATTAAACTAGGTGCTATGTTTTGCCTATTTCTACCATGTATTTTCTGCAAAAAAAAATTTATTTTTTTTCTATTGTAACATTTGCTTTATCGATCATTGCTCAGATTAGACTCCCACTCTCAGAAACACTCATGCATACAAAGAAACTTTCACTGGGGTCCAACAGGGTTATGAGTCCAAGGTCTGAACTGAACGTGCAAAGAGGTTCCATAAGAAAGGAGGGAAAAATTAAATCTCCTGGGGAATTAGAAAAGCAGAAAACCTGCAAACACAGAGTCAGGAAAGTTACAGCCTATGGAAAAACTAGGAAGATGAGAATTTTCAGTTGGGTAGTTCAAAACAAAAATGCTCCTGAAATCTCAATTAATAACCTTTCTACTGGACAAAGAAAAAGTCACAAGAGCAGGACAAGATCAAAGAGACTGGAATCCTATAAATGACAGAGTAGCTGTGATGATCTGGCCAGGAATGAGTGACTCCATTCTTGGGCATGTCAAGAATTTAAATTCGGTGAAAGATCTTTTGAAAACCTTCTCAGACTAAAAAAGGTATCTAGTTTAAAAAAAAAAAAACTCTCCACCCCATATTTGTAAAAAGCTGTACTACAAGCATCTAGAATTTGTGAGCTGGGAAGGGATGCACATATGAACACATTTGATGCAGAAGAGAAGACTGAGGCCACTTGGAGGTTTATTTGCATCCTCAGGGTCATCTGAGTCTACAGCACAGTCCTTTCAGTAGTTCCAACAAGCCTCCAAACCCATTTGCACTGCTCAGGTGATATTCAGATGATTTAGTAGTACATGGAATTTTCCTTGTCTCAGCATAAAAGTGCCTCTCCTTATCACCTTTACTCTTTTAAACTCAGACTTGCTTCTGGAATTAGGCAACCTTTTCCTCTATCTATTATTGGAAGTTAAAACCCACCCCTCCTAGAAAAAATGAAATATTTTAAGATATCATAAAAAAGCAGAAATTCAAACCCCACACCTTTGTTAATGGGCCATTAAGGCCTGGGTCAGTCTATTCTATATAACACAGATCTACCTCCTTCAGGCAGAGCCATTTAATTGCCCTTCATTGCACCACCCACCACGTTTCAACCAAATTTATCACATAGACAACCTACAAAGCTAGCCATGACCTCTGAAAGCAACCAATCCGGATTATCTTCCTGTGTCCCAGGAAGTTCAAAGCCTGGAGAGGGCATAAAACCCAGGCACTCTCAGTATCTGCTCCCTTTTCAGCCAGGATCTCCAAGCCATGTGGTCCTGTTCATCAATAAACCATCTTTCCAAGTGGCTTCCATGATTCCAGTGTCTTTTTTCCCATTTGGAACTGAACCGAGAAGGATATTTCTTCCAACACTATCTATCTGTCTGTATGTCAAATCTATCTATCTATTGGGCCTATTGTGACAATTGTATTGAAATAATCTTCTCCCAACTTTTATTCTGCATAAAACAGATTCCATCTGTACATGGTGTGAAAAATCAGCTGGCCGGGATGGAAGAGAGGATAAGCCAGATGCCTCCCAACCTACTTATTTCATTTCTTAAAACATTCCTATGGTGCTTGACTCCCAAGACAACTCTGTTCTATGTCATGCAATTTATAGCAATGGTCTATTTAAAAACAAGCTCTCCACAGGCAGGCAGCGGATGATGGGGTGAGAAGGGCTGCATAGAAGGATGAGAACAGTACAAACTGTCCCCATCTTTCTGTTGCTCATAAAACTGGCAATTACAAAAAAACAACATTCCAGTTAGCCTCCAGCGAGACACGAGCTATCTTATGCCATATTCCACATAGCCCAGGATTGTCTATACATGTAAAATAAATTCCCTTGTTTTTCCTAAGGAAGTCATGTGAATAATTGGACCAGTGATGCTATTTGACTCATTTACACAAAGGCAAGCACAACAGCTATGACATGACTTGCCTCCCACCCTCCCATCTGTCATTTTTGTCAGAAATCTCAAGGATCTTTTATACCACTTCTTCCCCAGTCATTTTAGATAAAGACTGAAAAGAATCTTATTCACAGTATTTGGTATATAACAAAAGAGATAAAACATGTAAGAGAGACAGGTGATATAGTGATTCAGTGTTCCCCAACCTTGACAACAATTTGAAGTCCAACTTGTGGACTTCAAATCTCAGAATTCCATAGCCTGCATATTCATTATTGAGTATTCTGGGAACTGAAATTCACACCTTGAATTTACCATGGTTGGGAAACCTGGGTCATGGTAATGGCAAGAGAGACCCTGGACAAATTCCATCTTCAATCATAGAAAATGCATGAGACACTTTAGCCCAGGCACTCTGTGTTCTCTCTCATAGGATTGCAGCTATGGAATATGAAACAAAAGGAGAACCTTATTAATGAATGTATCCTTAAGGATTAAATTATAAACCCACAATAGATCCTTGAGATCCAGTGTTGAATAGCTGAGATTATTCTATTCTGAATTGTAGCTTCCTGACTTCTCTTTACTTCCCTCCCTCCTAGAAATTGTTCATAGAACCATCACAGTGTCTATCGTGCCCCTTATTTTTGTAAATTTTAACTCCATCTCAAATCATTACTCTGTATAATTGTTTGCAGAATGCTAGACCTTCTGGCACTGCCATTTTTAGTGCCATTGCAGGGTTCCCCTGTGTAATTACAAATGTTTATTACTTAATGAACTATGCATAAAATAATATAGAAAGCTGTTGACATATGAATGAATCTGTTCATTACCAAGGTAATAATGTCCTATTCCTTTTAATGAGTAATTAAAATTATCCAAAGTAGTAAGAACTGTATAATCATACTGCTTATTAACATGATAATCCAATTAGCCCTGTGCTGAAACAATGATTATCAGGCTGTTAAATGGTGGCACCTAATTATTTTAGAGTCAGTTCAGGGTCCTCCTATTCTTATTTTTGCCCTGAACAGATGAGCAGATGGTTAAACACAGAACTCCTTAGAGATCCTTTCAAGTGAAGCTTTCATGTGAAGCTTCCCCCTCAGTCACATCATAAGGAAGCCATAGTTCACCTCACTGACCTTCAACCTATCTTTTTAATTGCCCCAAAGGCTCATTTACAATTTATCTGGACACATATCAGGTAAATAGACTATTAAAGCTGTTATAAGAAAAGGCCATAGGTCCATCATATGTTTCTTTGAGTAGAAACATTGTGTACAACTCTCTGTATCTCTAGGTAGAACTGGGAATAATTTCTGGAGAGCCATTATAAGTTTAGTTTATTTTACTTTACTTTATTGTCATTGCATCTCGTACAATGAAATCAAACACCATCTTCAGTGCACATCATGACCATGATCATGAAAATAAACACAAACACACATACTTCACCCTTCATACATTGAACTGGAAACCCCCAACACCACACCAACACTGCACTATACAGCAGAATTCAAAAGAGCGACTGCCTTGGGATAGAATCAGAGGTGGGATTCAATTTTTTTAAACAACCGGTTCTGTGGGTGTGACTTAATTGGTGGACATGGCTTGGTGGTCATGTGACTGGATGGACATGACTTGGTGGTCATGTTATTGGCTGGGCGTCGCCAACTCAATATCTCTCATATTGAGGCACGCATCTCCTCCCCTGGCCTCTCATGACTATGGGGATGCTGCAACAGTCATAAATGAAAACAGTCATAAGTCACTTTTTTCAGTGCCATTGTAACTTTAAATGGTCATTCCATACAAGCAAAGTACCAGCAAAGGAGGGGGGGGGGACTCCAGAGATGTTCCTGAGACAGGAAATCTAGTCCTGCCAAGAATGTAATAAGGGTTAACGGAGAGGCAGTTTCTGTAAGCAACACCAGAATGTTTCCTTCCTGCCTTCCTTACAGGATTAGGCCGGTAATTTCCTCTAACAACTGATTCTCCAAACTGCTTAGAATGTTAACAACTGGTTCTAGAGAATAGGTGCAAACTGATAGAATCCCATCCCTGGATAGAATTTGTTTTTCAGCCTATTTGTCCTTGTTTTTAATATTCTACTGTCTGCCAGATGTACTAGTTCAAAAAAAGGGTGCCCAGAATGAGATGGATCTTTGACAATGTTTTCAACTTTCTTAAGGCAGCGGGAGCTATAAAGTTTTTCCAAAGAGGGGAGAGGGCAATCAGTGATCTTCTGGGCAATTACATTAACCCTCTGGAGTGCTTTCCTATCTGCCACTATGCAATTGGCAAACCATACAGAGGTGCAGTATGTTAAAATATTCTCTGTGGTGCAATGGTAGAAGGTCACCAGAAGTTTTTCATTCAGTTGTTGTTTTCTGAGAAGTCTCAGGAAGTATAATCTCTGCTGGGCCCTTTTGAACAGGACTGCAATATGGGCACCACGTCAGGTCTTCTTTTAGGGTAACAAAGTTAGTGCAAATAATAGTGGAACATGCAGAACATGGCTTCCTATATGGAGTTCATTTACCAAAGCTTCCTTCAACCTGAAGGGCAAAACACTCTGCCTGATTAAGCTTCAGCAATCCATTGGTAAGGTTATTTAGAACTGATCTAATGACAGGTGATCATTTGAAGATCCCATTTTCATCTGACTGCCTGTTGCTGTGTGTTCCAAGAATCTCTTGTTCTCATTAAACATTTCCTAGTAATGTTCCTTAGAAAAGGATGGTTATGGCTGAGTGGTGGAGCTCATGTTTTGAATACTCTTGATCTAGCACATGATTTTGCCAGATGAAGCAATCCTTGGAATCAGCTATTATCCATCTAAAGTGGAGGTTTAAAGGTTTCCCCTGTCCAATCATGGCCCCCCAATCAAGGGGGCAGTGGTCATCTTTGATTCTATGCTAAGGGAGCTTGCAATTATCTGAGAGATGCTTCCAATATCATGTGGCCTTCATGAAAGTATGGAATGCAGTGATGTTAATCCCCTCCCAAATGGTACCTATTTAACTGCTTGTATTTGCATGCTTTCAAACTGCTAGATTGGCAGGAGCTGGGGCACTAGTTGGCTAAATACTGCTTTCTTTGAGTAGGCTACAACATTTCCATAACAATATATGTAGTATAGATCTATTTCAAGCTATTTAGCTCTCATCAACTAACCATACCTTCTGAGATTCAAACTGGGGCTTCTTACATATTGGGTAGATGTATTAACCTCTAAGCCATGGGCTCTGTTGTCACCTATTGAAGCAGGTTTGGATACACACAGTATTTTCTTTGCTGTGCTTCAGTCTTTGCCTCTGACACCTAATTTCTGAGAAGTTGTTTGATTATTATGTCTTACTCAGTTGGACCAGGCACTTTAGCTGCCAAAGATTTTGATGAAGTGAAGCCACTGAACTAGATTGGCCGTCTAACACTGCTCATGGGAAAAAAGGCTTCTTCAGAACTCCTGACACTTTATCAGTGATATTTACAGTCTGCCTATCTCATGAACACTGCAGAAATAGGGACAAAGGGCACGAAAGAACCATTAAGCACTCCTGGCATTTGATTTTTATGAAGTTGCCTTCAATGTGGTGGGTGTTTCATTTTAACTTCTTCTATTTTTGGAGATATATTAAATATCCCATTAGTAACCTTGTCATACTTCATTTAGTTCCTAAGAGATAATAGGAAATCTTTCCATGGGATTTTGAGTTTTCTGGGGGAAAAGTCTGTCCAGCAAGATTACAAGATTAATTAAAAGATGTGTATTGAAAAGAACAATGCCTCCGAACAACAAAGTAAACTCAAAAAAAAAAAAAACCCAAAAAGAAACTGAAGAAAAAGTCTAATGTATCCTAAGGAAGAAAAATAAAAGTCTCTACCCCAAGAAAGAAAACTTTTAGGAAATTGGAAAACAGATATTAATTTAGACTTTTGGCCGGCTCCACTGCTATGGACAGATACTGAGAGAACCACCTTCTACAATTGCCAAGACGGCCTACCAACTAGAAGTCAATGGCCAGCAACCTCGCGAGCATCCAAAACAGAGATGGCAGGACACTATCAACAAAGACATACAAGCCATGGGCCTGCGCCCAGGAGATCAGCTGGCCATGCAAAGTGGCGTTCAATGATGCGAAAAGTGGACCTTGAATCTGCGGGAATACACAAGGAGGAGGAAGAGGAAAAGGAGGAGGAAGGAGCAGAGGAAGAGGAGGAGGAGGAGGAGGAGGAGGAAGAAGAAGAAGAAGAAGAAGAAGAAGAAGAAGAAGAAGAAGAAGAGAAAAAAAAAGAAGAAGAATTATTCTTACATGCTATACAAGTATATCATCTCTTAATTTTGATAACTGTTGCCAAATCAACCCAGTTAAATTCGACCACAGTGGTGAGCCGGAAGTTTTGCTTTGTCAACATCCTATTACTGCACATTAAACCTGGCTGTTTAATGTACTCCAGTCTTGGCTGTATTTCTCGGTTATTACCTCCCCTTGGTAATGCACTCCAGATGCCTTGAAAAGATTACTAAATTGGAACCCTACCTGTGAAAACGTTATTCAGTCCCACCAACATCCACGGAGACACTTCTAATTGAGCTTTGGCTGCTTTTATAGCAGGTACATCTAACAAAAATAGGCTTTTTCTTTTTTGGATTTTGTTTCAAAGCTTTAAACAACTCAGTTTCACAATGACCTGGATGACTTTTAACCAGCAGTCTGTGAGCAGTGCATCAGCAGGAATCAGCACACAAGATGTTTCAGGAGACCAAATTATCTCTTTCTGCCACTGATAACATCCAGAGGAGTTCAGATTCTCCTCCTGGCAAATAAAGTTTCCAAAGAAATGCCTTCATTTTGTCACAGAATTAAAGTGTGTTTCAAATTCTGCCTGCACAATCAACTCATTTTTTCAGAACACCCACAGGCAGTATTCTACTCTTCCACTGAAACCATCATATAATTGTTCAAGCACTAAATCTGAACCACTTAAGCTCCGTAATCCCATTTTTAAAAATGCAGCTGAATGACATTGTAAACAAGACCTGACATACCTTTTTCATGAAGGTGCCATTTAGAGGTGGTATTCAGCAGGTTCTGACCAGTTCTGGCGAACCAGTAGCGGAAATTTTGAATAGTTCGGAGAACTGGCAAATACCCCTTGTGATTGACCCATCCCCATCTATTCTCTGCCTCCTGAGTCCCAGATGATCAGCTGGGTCTTCTTTTGTTGCCCTGCACAGGAGAATGGAGATGAAAAGCAGGTTAGTGGGGTGAGGAAGGAATGGGATTTTGCAGTAACCTTCCCCAGAGTGGGGAGATTTTGCAATATCTTTCCCCTGCTAAGCCCGCCAAGCCATGCCCACAGAACCAGTAGTAAAAAAGTTTTGAATCCCACCACTAGTGCCATTGTGTAATTCAGGAATGGGGAACACTGGCCCTTTTATGACTTGTGGATTTCAACTCCCAGAATTCCTGAGCCAGCTGTTCCCCATCCCTGGTGTAATTCAATGAAAAGAGGCATTTTTACAGAAGGGAAGGCAGCATTGCTTGGCATTAAAGTATGGGCATTCCATGCAGAAGGGCCTACATTTAACCCTCAACAGGATTATGTAGGTCTTGCCATGCTACAACTCAAATAATACAGCTGACAAAAGACCCCCTAATAATTACAGTTCATATGACTCATGTGTTAAACATATTTCCAAGGCTTCTTTGTACATTTATCCCCTGCTGATTTTAACAGTTGTTCAAATGCTAGATAGTAGCATTTGATGTTCAGGTTGTGTGCCAATTCCTCCTCCCTTTATGGTTCACTTTATTTTAATCAACCACTTTACAGTATTGTATTCCCCAGGCTTCTTATCAATTCTGTTAGACTTTTGAGTTATCTTATCCTCCAATGCAATTGATCTTTTCCCCCTGGTCTTTTCCAAAGCATTTTGGGGTTGATATATCAAGTGATCAATTGAATTTAAATAAGACAAATGCTACCAATATTGTCATGTATATATTTATGGGCTTCTTTTTCCCTTTTTTGGCTTCAAACCACAAACATTTTTTTCCACAAATGTGCCATTTTGATATTCTTCTACTTTGGACTGGAGAAAATTGTAAATAAGACTGTATAAAATGGGAATGGCTGACTATGCATTGTATTTGCTACTCCAACTTTCTCTGAGAGATGAAAAGACAAGAACTATTTTTCTTATCGTTTAATTTATAAGGTACCCAATTCACAACAACTCAGGACAGCAAACAAATTAGAATTCAAACCTAAGACAACAAATTAGTTTTTAAAATTATGCCCTTAGCTGGTGAAAACAGACATGCAAACAGGCTAAATTTGATTTTAGGCAGTGGTGGGATTCAATTTTTTTTTTACGACCACTCCTGTGAGCATAGCTTGGTACGGCAGGGGAAGGATACTGTAAACAGGGATGAGATTCAAATTTCTTAACTGGTTCTGAGTGCATGGTCTAATTTGTGGGTGTGGTTTGGTGGTCACGTGACTGGCTGGACATGGCTTGTATTTAAATATTGTAAATATTTATGTAAATATTGATTTTTTTAAATAAAAAAAGAGCAACTTTTACCCAAAATCAGGCAAAACAGGCAAGCAGATTGAGTGCTTGCAGAATCATAGATTGACTCAGAGATTTATCTTTTTGCAATCTGCTGCCTGAGTCTGTCACATAAAATTTGCTTGCAAGCAAACTTACAAAATTATCTCACAGCACACCATGGATGTAAATATTGATTTTCTTTTTTTATTTTAACAAGGCAACTTTTACCTAAAAACAGACAAAGCAAGCAGGAGATTGAGTTGCTCACAGAATCACAGATTCACTCAGAGATCTACCTTTCTGCAATCTGCTACCTGAGTCTGCATTGAAAAATAGAACCTTCAGTCCTAAGGAAGGTTCAGCTTTAGCTAGAAAGCAAGAAATCCAATGACTTCCTGCTTTCTACCTAATCTAAATCTTCCGGCACAGCTGATGGTCAGAACAGCTGATGGTTGGGGGAAAAAAAGGAAAAATAGCAAGTTACCAAAAATTAGGTGAAGGCATAATGCAGACAAGTTGGATGGCATGCATGCCAGGTAAGGAGTGAGTGGGCATGGCATGGTGGGGCCAGTCAGTGTTGTGATTTGCTGGTTCTCTGAACTGCATAGATTCTATAGAACCAGTCTGATCAGGTAGAATCCCACCCCGACTGTAAAATCTGCATTCCCATCCCACTCCAGGAGAAGGATACTGCAAAATCCCATTCCCTGCCCACTCCCGGGGGAAGGTTAGTGCAAAATCCCTATTCCCTCTCCACCCCACTAACCTGCTTTCCAGCTCCATCCTCCTATGCAGGGTAACAAAAGAAGATCCAGCTGATCATCTGGGACTCAGGAGGCAGAGAATAGATGGGGTGGGGCCAGTCAGAGGTGGTATTTGCCAGTTCTCCAAACTACTCAAAATTTCCGCTACCAGTTCTCCAGAACTGTCAGAACCTGCTGAATACCACCTCTAATCTTAGGCCAGGTAGACATATATTTGTTAGTTTGTTGGTTTTTATCCCTCCTTTATTATTTTTACAAATAACTCAAGGCAGTGAACATATCCAAGACATCTTCAATACACAAAATTAGCTTTGTATATGTTAATTGCTGCAAGGATATTCTGTACATGTATTTGAAAGGTTGATTGAACCTTTCATTGGACACATGGCTAAGTCCTAGGAGGAAACTTCAATGTTTGACATTAAGACTTACCTTAACAATCAGTCTTATACAGAATTCAGTTCAATTTCAGTTTTGCATAACATCTAAATATCTAAATTAGAACAGAGTTTTAGCAACATGGATTGAATTTACAACAGCATATAATCAGCCTTTATACTATGTTGACTTGATTTTCTGTATATTCTGATATTCATGTTTAGTTTTGAGTTTAATAATAATATTTAAACTTTACAATTGTATCATATACTCCATTATTCATAATTAACTAATGATATACTGGAAAAATATGATATTTTCCTGTGTAAGAAGTAGAAAATGGTTGGCTTATTTTATCCAGCTCTTTGCTCCAGCTGTGGGCTGCTATATTTGGGCTACAAAAATCTGACTGACCACTAGATGGAAGCAAAGAATTGTCATTTTTAAATACCTCTTTGCTGCTATCTCATGGTCTTGCCAATATATTGTTCCCAGTGCTTCAAGTTTGGAGGGAGATTTGTAAATCAGCTTCACAATGTTTTCAAAAAATATAGGAGTAAATTATAATGGTAAAAATGCTGTAGTGTAGAAGTACTCTCATATTCACATGCAAGACAAGAGAATAAGAAAAAAGAGAGAGCAAACTGAATGTTCAGCAACATATAAGTATATCTTGGGCTTTGCAGTAAAACTGGTAAAGTGTAGGCTATCCAACAACACAAAAATTCCAGGATGATTGCATCAACATCATCCTAAAGATCCATATAGCTGAGGAACATAGCCTATGGTCTAATAATGTCACTACCTTCTACAGGGGGTTCTCTTACAGATTTTGGAAAAGGTTGGCAGAGGAAGACTATGCATATTAAATGAATGACTTAAAGTTAGGCAATAATATAAGTTTCCCACCAAATATTTTTGAGTACATTTTATATTCTACTGCTTGGTTCACATTTTATTAATTGCTTTTGTAGAAAGTTAGCACCCACCAGAGGTGGTATTCAGCAGGTTCTGACCAGTTCTGGAGAACCAGTAACGGAAATTTTGAGTAGTTCACAGAACTGGCAAATACCACCTCTGACTGGAGATTTTACAGTTATCCTTCCCCTGCCACGCCCACCAAGCCATGCCCACAGAACCGGTATTAAAAAAAAATGAATCCCATCATTGGCATCCACCCCTCTCTTAGAAGAATGAAATAGTTTGAGAAATATTAAAAAGGCAGAATATTATATTTCCCTAGATGAAAGATGGAGAAACATGATCTTGGATAGCACCCCCCCTCTTGTCTTTCTTAATAGCCTTTAGCAGATGTCAGCACTTAAGAGATAAAGAAATAGCTAGCTCTATTCATAGGCAAAAATCCCTGCAGCAAGGTCTGAACTAAGGTAGGATTAGCCGTCAGCCATAACAGGAATTGCCCAACACCCTTTCAGAACACAAGTCTCCTTCATTGTATCATCTCAATTGTACCACCCCTGGCAAACCTCAACCAAACCTGGGCGACAACATACAGAGCCAGCTATGACCCCTACAACAGCCAAAAGAATACATGTCCTTTTACAGAACAGGAAGTTCATGTTCAAAGCCCAAGAGAAGGTATAAAAAACACTCACTCTCTACTCCATGTGGTCAGCTGCCCAGAACCCATGTGCTTGGAGGTGCTGCTTCATTATTAAACCATCTTTCCAATCAGCTTCCATGTTTCCAGTGTCTTTCTCCTGGCTTGGAACTGAACCAGATGGATATTTCTTCCAACAGTTTTCAGACTTCAAAGAATGCATGCCCTTTCTGAGAAATACCACACTCACAGATATGTAATAGTTGCTGCCTTCTCTCCTCTCTCTTTTCTGTTAATTCAAAGTCATTGTGATAAATAAGTGATTCACTCCAACCTGCTACCTTTGGTAATAAATGAAAACACAAACATGACTTATTTGTCTTCTTCTTTTTCATTATTATTTCACAGAATAGTCAGTTGTTTCCAAATTGTTCCCAAAAATCAACTTTGTAATCACAATTTCATTTTGTTATAGTCCTACTTAAAGTTAGGCTGTTTAAGTACCATTAGCATTAATAGGTTTTAATCAGATTGAAGAACAGCAAAATGGCTAAGTATTAAATGGTAATCCCAAAGGTGCTTTTTTTTCAAGAGGCAACTGGACGTTCTTGTTTCTTTAAGCTTCTTGGATGAAAAGTGAAATGTCTTCAAAGAAAAACAAGAAAGTCCAGGTGCCTCTTGAAAAACATCTTTGGGACAACTTTAACTCAGATGACTGAGATCTCCATAGACATATTAAATAGTAGGATACAAAAATAATCAGTCTACAGAATCTCAATATAGTTCTTCCCTCTTTGTCTGATATTTATGAATCAGTGACTATCTATCTAACAGCATCCCTAGCCTACCAATTTGAGATTGCAGCCTCCTTCTAATTTTGGATATCTTTTTTGAAGGCTTTACTTGGGTATCCTAATTCTGTTCAGGTAACTTTACAATAAAATAGAGTTAATTTTTGTCATGTTTTCTGTCTGCTCTACCTGGTCTACATCAGACCTGCAAGACATTAGTCTTGCAAATCTGAAAGTACAATTCTCCCACTGTCTCTTTTACAGATCAAGAAACTAGGGCGGTCCTTTCTGAGCCTTGCCTCACCCACGATCCAGCTGCAGGCTATGCCCTTTCTTATATGATCATTCTGTAGGCATATCTCTTCAGCCAGTCTCCCAAGGTCTTTCCCACACACCATTATAGAGAGAAGGTCTGCCATAACAACTACACCAAATTGGCTGACATACTAATATGGCCTGTGCTAATAAAGTAGAACAGGGAACATAATAATTATATTGGGGAGGGGGAATCTAAAATACATTGTCCACACCAGAGGTCCACAACCTCCAAGCCACAAACTGATATCAGTTCACAGCCTGTTAGCAACCGCACTGCACAAGCGAGCAATGCTTCATCTGTGCATGTACAGTATCTAGGTAATGCCCAAAAATAACCACCCCTTGGTGCATGGAAAAAGTGATCTCTAGTTCCATAAAGGTTGGGGACTGCTGGTCTACACCAAAAAAAATTCATTTGTTTATTTCCAACTTGAAATAATAGTCTCTCATTATTTCAAGTCATTCATTTTAACTAGTGCCCTGTAAAACCTAACCAAACAGTATTTCGAGGACAAACATAGGATTGATGGAATGCATTAGGGTTTATACATATGCATCAATAAATAAGATTCCACATTGCACTAACTTATGGTTTAATCAAATTACAATGATTCATATTTAACATTTCATCAGAAATTGTGTTTTACGAGCCAGAGTGGTTAGGTTTGCATGATGCTCTAAACCAAACTTAGCATATCATCTCGTGTCTTTACATAATCTACAGATCTAAAGCAGCTATTCTCATTTGTAAACCATAGGTTATGACTTAGTGCAATGTTTGAGCTGATCTATGAATATGATCTATTTGAAACAACTGGAGAGATGTTGCTTACAGATAAGCAAAAAATAAAAAAATGTTTGACATGCAAGGTGACATTGCTTAAACATATCTACTACATTTCCAAACAGAAATGTTGAGCTGGGACACTATCAAATCAAATCTCTCACAGAAGCAGGAAATCTATTTCTGTCACAACATAATGCATTCTTTGAGCTAACAACAATAACAACAATAACAATAACAACAACAACAACAACAACAACAAACCCGGTAGTAAGGCACAGGTATTCTTCACCAGATTTTCCTCTTCCCCCCTCCCACAATTCTCATTCGATCCAATGAAAGAGAATTTGCTTTCAAACTTTATTTTGAAGGATAAGACAAATTCTGAAAGTTTTAGTGTGGTGTTTCTTAGCTTAAGCCCCTGTCACACTGCACCAACGGATGCAAAGAGGATGCAAAATGGACAAAAAAGCTTGCCATCCATTGGTTAATGTGATTTATCCGTTCTGTACTCACTGCCTCCGTTTTGCTTCCTCTCTATCCGTCCAGCATCCGTTTATGGACATTTCATCCGCTTAGAAAGTTTTGAGCTGCTCAAAACTTTTGCGTGGAAAATGTATCCAATTTGTCTGTTCTGCATCTGCTGGCATCGGCTAGGCATCCGTTCCGCATCCACGCAACTCGCATCCACTCGGATGCAGGGAGGAAATGGAACGGATGCAGAACGGATGCCTAGCGGATGCAGCACAGAAACAAAGCTTTTAAAACGGAAAAAACGTTCATAGAGGGAACCTATCTCGGATATTAAGGATGTCTACAGGATGCCTAGAGGATGCAAAGGGACACCTATACTGCCAATAAAAAGGGGGAGCAACTCACCTGTATCTCACTTTCAGACCAGCAGCCCAGCTGTGCAGACCTCTGCAGCCTTCATCTGACTCTTGCTCTTTCACAGCATCCAGTCATGTCCACCGTGGATCGTAACACAGTCCTTTTGGCAGCCACCATCCTTCTGCAACAGTGCGAAGCCATCTACAGGCTCTGTAAACTCTACTACGGGAAGAAAAGGAGGCGACCAAGAAGCGTCTGGGTCCGAAGATGGATTGGGAGAAGAGCAGAGGATGGACTGTACAACAAGCTGATGGTGGAGCTCAGGAACGAAGACACTCGGGCATTCCAGAACTTCATGAGGATGCCTCCAGCCATGCTTGATGAAGTTTTGCAGCAGCTGACACCCAGGTGGACCAAGGCAAACACCAACTTCTGGCCCAGCCTGGAACCTGGGCTCAAGGTGGCACTCACTCTGCGCCACCTGGCCTCAGGGACCACATACACGAGCATGCAGTATGGCTGGAGGGTGCCACACAACACCATCAGCATTGTGGTCAGAGAAGTGGTGCAGGCCATCATCGAAGAATACCTGGAGGAGCTCCTCCAGTGCCCCTCCACTGAAGAAGGATGGAAGAAAGTTGCAGAGCAGTGGTATCAGAGGTGGAACTTCCCACACACCATTTGAGCCATCGATGGCAAGCACGTGGCCTGCAAAGCACCACCCAAGTCGGGCTCCACTTATTTCAACTACAAGGGCGTCTTCAGCATCGTCCTCTTTTCCATGGTCGATGCTGAGTACAAGTTCATGTACATCGATGCTTCAGGCAACGGCTCATGTTCAGATGCCCAGGTATACAACGCCAGTGACCTCAAGGAGGGGCTGGAAGGCAACCTCATCATGGGCTTCCCAGATCCAGACCCCCTGCCCAATGACACGCAAGATGTGCCCTACTTCATCGTGGGGGATGATACCTTCTCCCTCAGAACCTACCTCACTTCCAGACTCCTCACCCATGAAGAGAGGATCTTCAACTACAGGCTGTCCAGGGCAAGGCGAGTGGTTTAGAACGCCTTTGGCATTCAGGCCAATAGGTTCCAGATACTTCTCACCACCATGCAGCATCGCTCAGAGAATGTGAGGAACATCATGGAAGCTTGATGCATCCTGAACAATCTCATGCGCACCCGCTACCCAGTCTTGCAGAACAGGCTCATGGACCGTCAACAAGGCAATGGGGACATGGAGTCTGGTGAATGGAAGCAAGGGCGAAACCTGATAGACACTGTGGATGTGCAAGGCCCCAACAGAGCCTCAGGTGAAGAGAAGAAGCAGCGCAACCTCCTGAAACACTGGTGCAACTCCCCAGTTGGAGCAGTGGAATGGCAAGACAGGATGATAGATGATTCATAGGTGCTTCCTTCATCCTGTCTCATCACACGGACGAGATTGGGCCATGTATGTTGGGTGGGCCTACAATGAACAGGGCATTTAATAAAGAGTTGTGTTTGTGTTGACATGTGTGGATGATTATTACATTATTATTGATAATAAAGGGACATAGATGTGGCACCTGGGAGGGTGGACTATACAGTCCCACTATGCTTGCACTGGAGGTTTATCTATCCCACAGCTATTACCCATCACAAAGGTATCCCTGCCCATCCCACTGCTATCTTAACCCATCCCACAAGCATGCAAAGGCTTAAACCAATTCTAAAAGTTTCCACCAAGACTTTATTAAAAAAAAGAAATGAAGCAAGCGTGTGAATCAAAGATAAACTTTATTGAACAACAAGCTGTAAAAGAAAAATGACCTAAGTCAAGTGTCCAAATAAAGTCCACACCCAGTCTCTTGCAGTCTTCACGGTCACTCAGAGGTGTGCCCAGTCTCAGGGGTGAAGGGTCCAGGTGCTGTGGAGGTGGTTGCTGCTGCAGTGCTGAAGCAGTTTGAAGCACCACTGGGGTGCCTGGCCCCAAGAGGACAAAAGGTGATGGTGTGTTGAGAAAGCTCTCGGACAGCTGGCTCAGACCCGTGATGCTGAGAGGTCCTTCCTCCATGCCATGGGATGTCAGCCCCAATACTGATGACAGATGTACTGAGGCCGGGCTTGGCTGTGGGGTGGAGGAAGGAGTAGTGTAGTGGGGCTGTCTGGTCTGCAGCTGGGTGAGGACTGGTGTGGGTGGCATCGCTGTCGGCATTGGCATCATCGTCGTGGGTGGCATCGGTGGCATCAGTGGAACCGGTGGCAATGGTGTCGCCTGATGACTCTGTGCCTGGAGTGGGAAGGGCTGCTGCCTGTGCTTCTGGACCTCCTGGTAGCCGTAGCCCTGGTAGATGAGGGCCTGTGGGAAGCCTTGGCATGGGAGGGACATCACCTGGGGTGGAGGAGCAGACCTGGACTGGGTGCGAGCAGGTTCCTCTGAATCTGGAGGGTTGTGAAGCAGCTCGGTGATCCGGTCCTTCATCACCTGGTACTGGGGTTCCTCCATGTTCCTGAGGGTCCGCCATGGCACGCTCCACAGAAACCTGCCTGGAGACAGGGACTGACTCTCGGCTGGAAGAGGACTGACTCTCAGCAGGCTGCCGGAGAGAGAGGGTAGTGAGAGGGGCTGCTGGTGCTCCTTGGTGGCGGATCTCACCCTCCAGGAAGCTGCACCTGGCCATGATGTAGGTCTCTCTTTCTGTCAGCTTAACCGTGGCCTGGCCAGATTTCTTCAGGTGCAGCTTCCTGTACCAGGTGTGCATGTGCTTCCTCCAGCCGAGGAGCACCTCCAAAGTGTAACCCATACTCTCCGCCCTCTCTCTCCAAGTAGCCTGCTTCCTTTTGGTGTCCCTGTACAGCCGGTGTCCCTTCCGCCACAGATAGTCATTCTCTCTCAGCCACTCCAGCACCTCATCCTCGTGTTCCTCCTCAATGAAGTATTGCCTCCTCTCCTCTTGTCGCATACGCCTCTTCCTCCCTTTGGCAGGACCAGATGGGCCCTCATCAGAGGGGCTCCCAGGTAGTAGGGGCTGCTCCCCCACACCACCACCAGCAGCAACACCAGCAGGATCATCATCATCATCATCATCACCAGCAGGATCATAATCATTATGATCGTCATCAGCAGCAGCAGCAGGATCATCATCATCATCAGCAGCAGCAGCAGCACCAGCAAGATCAGCAGCAGCAACAGCACCAGCACCAGCACCAGCAGCACCAGCAGCACCAGCAGGACCAGGAGCACGAGCAGGACCAGAAGCACGAGCAGTATGAGCAGGATGAGCAAGTCCAGGAGCACGAGCAGGACCAGCAGGACCAGCAGGACCAGGAGCAGCTTCAGCAGAGTAAGCACCAGCAGAAGCACCACCACCAGGAGCAGCTTCAGCAGAGTAAGCAACAGCAGAAGCACCACCGCCAGGAGCAGCTTCAGCAGAAACTCCAGCACCAGAAGAGCGAGCCCAAGCAGCAGAAGCCCCAGCAGAAGCAGAGTCAGGGACAGGGAGCGGGAGGGTGGCCCTGTCCCTCTTGCCAGGGATGACGGCAGGTTGCTGAGGCTTTCGCTTCTTCCCCATGGTTGTGGAGTTGCTGGCTGTCAGGGAGGCAGGCATGCACCAAGGCTGGCAGGAAGGCTGACACCAAGGCTGGCAGGAAGCCTGGCAGGCAGGCAGGCACCAAGGCTGGCAGGCAGGCTGGCAGGAAGCCTGGCAGGAAGCCTGTCAGGAAGGCATGCAGGCAGGCAGGCACTAAAGCTGGCAGGCAGACTGGCTGGCAGGGAGGCTGGCCAGGAGGCTTAGAGGCAGGCTGGCAGGAAGGCTGGCAGCAAGGCTGGCAGGCAGGCATGCAGGCAGGGCAGGCAAGGACTCGATGTATCCGGCAGCAGGTCTTTCCTCCGAATGCTGGCCACGTGCGAGCTACTTCCCTTTATATCCACGTGGCTTATGCAATGCATCCCCCCCGCATGTGCAATTAATGCTCGTCATCCGTTCGGCTTCCGCTGTGCATCCGCGAGGCTTCAGCTCTGCATCCGCTTCATCTGTTGTACATCTGCTGTGCATCCGCTGTATCCATTCCGCGTCCGCTTTGCTGAGGTCCCCCGGAAGCCTAGCGGATGTGCCATCCACTCCCATCTGCTTCCATCCGCTGGGCTTCCGTTCCGCATCCGCTTTCCATCCACCCTGCGTCCTCCCCGCGTCCGTTCCTTTCCATGTTATCCGCTCTGGTTATGCAAATTTTTGCCCCTTTTGAGAGCGGATAACAACGGATGGAACATTTTGCTCGTCCGTTGTGTCCTTTTTACATACGTTTTGCATCCGTTAGGCAGTGTGACAGGGTATTTAGTTACTGATGATGGAGTAACTGTGTGGTATCTCTGAGAATTCTCTTTCACCTATTCAATCATCATGTACAGCTTCTCTTGTTTCCATTGTTTCAGTCCAAAGGAAGACAAAGGATGCACATGAAGTTTTTCTGATATCAGATTGAGCCAAAGCCCTGAAACAAACATATCAAGAACTAACAATGCTTTTACAGGACAAATGTCAATGAAAAGAAATACATCAGCAGCCCACACTTGTTCTCTAAATATTTAGTGGGGGGGGGGGAGTTTGCATTGCACAGAGATCTCCCATTTGTGAATCAGTGGACTACACTCCTACAAGACATGGCCTATCTTCATCTAGAAACTGGTGACTTCCAAAAGTCCATACCCCAATTATAGCATGAAAGATATAAAACCAGCACAACTGGAGGTTACTATAATGGGGAAGGTTGTCTAGAATAATAATAAGTATTTCTGTATAATGTTGTTGTGGTTGTTAATGTGAGCAGAACCGAAGTCATGTTGGATGGCCCATTGAATTGAATAAGGAAGTGTGTCTCAAACTCAGTAGTTCTGCTAAATAAGAAAGTGTTCCAGTTTGTGCACAAGAGAAAAAAACAAGATAAGGTGAGAACAATGGGGAACTGTAATAAAGTGCTGCGATGTCAGAAACCGTATAACTACTTTTGCTAGATAAGGAGCTAGTATGAACTTTCGAAATATATGTATCAATTTGAAAACAGAAAGAATGTGAGCCAAGCCCTCGTACAAGGGGATAAAAATGCTACCTGAATTTTGCTCTGTGTTCCTTCAATGCCTGAGGGGTCCCGTCTCTGCAGACACGTGAATAAAACCTTGTTTTCCTTGGATCAACGAATCTTTTGGTGGTTTTTGTATCTGCTTCCACCTCACAATTTGGCACTCAACATGGGCCCCAATGGAATTTCGACTGGAGAAAAGGGACTGGGTAAGTGTGGCACCACCGCCTCCCATTTTAGAGGGGCCCCTCCCTTGTCTCAGTTGGATCCCGGGGTAACTGCACTCAGCAGACGATCCTTGGAAACAAGAGAGAGAGAAGCCAGCCTGACGCTCTGGGGGTGTCGTTGATCACCTGAAGTGGGGATGCCCACACTCCTTTCGTCTCCAGGAGACCAGGGGTGTATCAGGTGAGTTTGTTGCCTTTTGGGATAGAAGAAGGGATATACTGTCCTTAAACTCTGGGAATCCAGCGACTGCTGGAGGACAGTGTAAATCCCTGAGTTGGGAATCTCTGGGAGATTGTTGGTGGGCAGCATGAAGAATGGGAAAGGGACAAAGCAAGTGTGAGACGTTCCAAGAGGGAACGGGTATTGAGATAGAAAAGACCCCAAGAAGGCTGATTCCGACTGACTCCCCATTGGGTCAACTACTACAACAATGGTCGTTGCCCCATCTGAGAACTTACACTCGGAGTCTAGAGAAAAAGAAAATGATCCAATATAGGTGGCCGAAGTATCCCCTAGTAGACCCTGAGCTTCCTTACCACTGGGATCCTGAAGGGAATACCAGCACGTACTGAATAACTCAGTTGAAAGAGTATATAGTGAAACACTGGATGAAGGAGCAAATACCCTATGTGGAGGTATGGTATCATGCTCACTTTGAAGGTCCAGTTCCACCAGAAATAAAAGTAGGACAGTTTGTCAGCAAGGTGGAGGAAAGTGAAACTGAGGACTGGATGGGGAGTCCACCGGCATCGGCTCCGGCAGTCCTGGCACCACCGCTCCTGCCGGCTCCAGTTGCCCAGGCTCCACCTCCATCTGCATATCCAGGACTCAGAAGGGAACTGGCTCAATTAAACAAGGACCTAAAGAATTTGCCTCAAGGAGGAAGGTCGGCCAATCCCGTGTCGGCTTTCCCAGTCAGAGAAGTCCCAAATGGCATGAATGCGCAGGGGAATCCAGGCTCCGTTTTCGTGGCTGTCCCCATAAAATCTGCTGAGTTATGGGATCTGAAAAAGACCCTTCCGAAACTCCATGAGAATGCTCATAAAGTGGCAGAACAGTTGGAATTGTTTCTGGGGCCCAATGAATACACATACCAAGAACTGATGTATATTCTTGGACACCTTTTCACCCCCGAAGAGAGGAACCTCATTAGGAGGGCAGCAATAGCTGCCTGGGATAGGAGACATGCAGGGCAACAGGGAGCAGTGGCTGCAGACACAAAGTTCCCCATAGCCGATCCAAATTGGAACATCAATGACAACGTTCATAGGGAGCACATGAGAGACATAAAACACATAATCATTGAAGGAATTAAATTGGCCATCCCTCAAGAGAAAAACTTGACCAAAGCATTTGAAATAACACAAGGAAAGGATGAGTCCCCAGGGGATTTCTGTGTTCGGGTCCGTGAAGGGTTAACCAAGTACTCCGGAGTGGAGCCAGAAACCCCTGCCCTCGAGACTCTCCTGAAGATGCAATTTGTCACCAAAGCATGGCCAGATATCCAGAAAAAGATCCAGAAGACAGAGGGATGGACTGATTTGGACATGACAGATTTGATGAGAGCAGCCCAACAAGTTTTTGTGAACCAAGACTCAGTTAAAACCAAACAGAAGTCTCAGATGATGGTAGCTGCTGTGCAAACAGTAGCCAAGAATGAAGTTAGGAAAAACAGAGAGACCCAGATGTCAGATCTGAGGCCAAGGTGGAGAGATGAAAGATCTCCCAGCAGGGAGTGGAGACCCCCGGTTAGGCGAGGAGGTCCAGGGGGCAATTGAGGCGGTTGATTCCAACGGCCATCCCAGAATAGAACTTGCTTCAGATGCGGGAAAGAGGGACATTTTGCGCATGAATGTCCCAAAACCCCAGAGGAACAAAGCTATGCCCTATACGATTAGGGAAGTTCTGGCTCCCCAAGAGGGACCCGGGGGAGCCATTGGTAAATGTGTTAGTGGGTCATGACCATCAGGAATGGCTGTTCCTGATCAACACCAGCGCAAGGCGGACATCTGTATGCGATCCGGTAGAGGGAGCATGCAGATCAAAGCAGACTTTAAAGGTGGTTGGGGTAAGTGGGAAATCCCAAGAGGTCAAGATTTTGGAAGAGGTGAGATTGGAATTGAATGATGTGGTTACTGAAACCGAAATATTGTATATTCTGGATTCAGGGGTGAACTTGCTAGGAAGAGACTTGTTGGATGTTTTTGGAATAGAATTGTGGGATAGAAGGAAGGAAGTTCGCATATGTATGCTAACAATGGAAGATGAGGAGAAGATATCATCAGATGTGTGGGCAGGAGGTGAAGGGGTTAGTAGGATGGCAATACAGCCCATTCAGATCAAGATACAACCAGGGATAACTAAACTGTGGACTCCACAATATTCTCTGAGTAAGAGAGGTAGGAAAGGGTTGAAACCAGTGATTGACAGATTATTGAAACAGGGACTGTTGGAACCTACTATGTCACCGTTCAATTCACCAGTTTTAGCAGTCATAAAAAAAGGATGGGAAGTATATATTGGTTAATGATTTGAGGAGGATCAATGAGATAGTGGTTCCTAGATTCCCAGTGGTTCCTGATCCCTATACCATCTTGGGGCGGATCCCCCCCAAAGACAAGTGATTTACTGTGATAGATCTGAAGGATGCCTTTTGGGCATGTCCTTTGGAGGAGAGGAATAGAGACTTGTTTGCCTTTGAATGGAATGATCCTGAGAGTGGAAGGAAACAGCAGTTGAGTTGGACAGTACTTCCTCAGGGATATACCAAGAGCCCTTTGATGTTTGGACAGGCGTTGGAAGAAAAATTGGTGTCCTTTGAGAGAGAGAAAGGAATCACCCTAATTCAGTACGTGGATGACTTGTTGTTAACTGGGGAGAAAGAGAAGGAAGTGAGAGCAGCTTCTGTCAGTCTGTTGAATTGGCTGAAGGAGCAGGGGCTGAAAGTCTCAAAAGAGAAGCTTCAGTTTGTTGAAAAAAAGGTGAAATATTTGGGACATTACATTCAGCAGGGGGTTAGGTCCTTGGACCCTGAAAGGGTGAAGGGAATCATGAGCTTGGCTCCTTCCAGGAACAAGACAGAGGTGCGGAAAGCATTGGGATTATTGGGGTATTGTAGAATCTGGGTAGACCAATTCACAGTGTTGGCACAATTTTTGCATAGAAAGCTGCCTGGAAAGGGAGAGCACATAGAATGGGAGGAGGGAGATAGAGAAAGGTGGGAAAAGCTCCGGTTTTAGCCTTGCCAAACCTGAAATTACCGTCTCATTTGTATGTGGCGGTGGCTCAGGGAACAGCAGTTGGAGTCCTTGTCCAAAAGAGGGGGGGGTAGTACCAGCCGGTAGCCTTCCTAAGCAAGGGTTTGGAGCCGGTTGTGAAAGGATGGCCAGTTTGTGTTCAGGCTGTGGCAGCAACAGCGATGTTGTTGGTGGAGAGCAAAAAGTTAACCTTTGGGGGAGCTTTGGTGGTGCGTTCGCCTCATCAGGTCAACTCAGTGTTGAGCCAGCTGGCTACCACTTGGATGACTAAAGGGAGGATATTGAAGTATGAAACCATTTTGAGAACCAATCCTGATGTGGTGATAGGAACAGACAAGAATCTAAATCCAGCAGAATTCTTGGAGGGGAGAAGGCAGGCGTGGGAACTGGAAGACCATGATTGTCTATTGCAAGTGGATCTCATGACGAAGGTTAGAGAGGACTTGGAAGAGACTCCATTGGAGAAGGGAGAGAGGTGGTTTATAGATGGATCTAGCAGGGTGGAAAATGGAAAGCGAAAATCTGGGTTTGCAAAAGTAACCGGGGAAGGTGAGGTAATAGAGAAAGGGTCACTCCCAGCTGCTTGGTCAGCTCAGAAATGTGAATTGTTTGCCCTGACCAGAGCCTTGGAATTGGCTGAGGGGATGGAAGTAATGATTTGGACTGATTCCAAGTATGCATGGGGGGTGGTGCACACATTTGGGAAAATCTGGAAAGAAAGAGGGTATATCAAGGCGGATGGGAAGCAAATAGAGCAAGTGCAGTTAGTAGAGCAAGCCTTAGAGGCATTGCAACTTCCCAGCCAAGTATCAATTGTCCATGTGAGCACACATCAGAAGGGGAACACACCGGAGGTTGTGGGAAACTGATGGGCAGACAAATGGGCGAAGGAAGCTGCAGGGGAAATAGAATTGGTAATGGTATCTATACCAATACTGGAAAAGGAGGACGAGAGGGAGGAATGGGAGCCAGGAAAAAAGGAAAAGTTGGAGTTGGAGAAAGAGGGATGTGTCAAAACCCCAGAGGGATGGAAAACATCGGAAGGAGTCAAGGTGGTGTCACCCATTGTCATGAGGGGAATATTGGAGAAAGTTCATGAAGGAGGACATTGGGGAACGGAGGCCTTGGTCATGTCCGTTAAACCTCACTATTGGAGTCTGAGGATGTGGACAGTAGCTCAGAGCATCTGCTGGAAATGTTTGATTTGTTTGAAAGTAAATAAGAAAGTGGCATGCAAGAAAGAGATGGGAGGGCGACCCTGAGTGGGTTGGCCTTTTCAGAGAGCACAAATTGATTTAACTGAGTTGCCAGAAAAGGGGGGTTGGAAATACCTACTTGTGATCAAAGATCAACTAATGGGGTGGGTAGAGGCTTATCCCACGAGAAGAGCCACAGCTCCCACAGTAACCAAGACCTTACTAGAACAGATTATCCCACGATATGGAATGATGGAAGCAATAGATTCAGACAGAGGAACTCATTTCACCCAAAAGGTTCTGCAAAGGGTAATGTAGGTGGTGGGGGTGAAATGGGAATTACACACACCATGGCATCCTGAATCCAGTGGAAAAATTGAAAAAGTGAACACGGAACTGAAGAAACACTTGACCAAACTACAACTTGAAAATGGCTTGCCATGGACAAAGAATCTTCCCTTAGCTCTGCTCAGGATCAGAACTTGTCCAAGGAAAGACACAGGGGTTTCTCCTTTTGAAATGCTGATGGGGAGACCCTATTTGGCCAAACTAGGCAATCCCATTCCAGAGTTCAGGGACTTGTTCCTCTGGAAATATTTGCTGGCACTGTCTCGGTCTTTGCTTTCTCTTCACAAACAGGGACTGTTGGTGCAATGACCACCTTTGGCTGGTAACCAACACCCACATGAGGCAGGAGACTGGGTCCTGATAAAGACTTGGAAAAGTGAAAAACTGCAACCTAGCTGGGAAGGTCCGTACCAGGTGCTGCTGACGACTGAATCTGCAGTCCGTACTCAGGAAGGAGGCTGGATGCATTACAGCAGAGTCAAGAAAGCACCGGAACCTGAGAAACCTTGGAAGGCAATCCCAGTGGACGGTCAGCCGTTAAAGGTAATCTTGAAGAAATAGCCAGCAGAAACCACCATGGAGATATCAACTGAACTCTGGAGAGGACTATTTGTTGCAACTATATTTACATTAATACATCAAAGAAGTTCACAATATGTTGGACCTGCAGGTGACTTGGGAACAGACTTGTGGGATGACAATGTGTTCATAAAGGATCTCAAGAAGTTCTCACATTCCTTGAACATCACCAATTGCTGGTTATGCATGCACCTGCCAGGAAGAACAGGTGAAAGATTAATCCTACACACAATTCCACTTGATCAGAACAGACTAAGACCACAGGGGCACGGGACAGAAAAATATGGTGTAGAACGAAATATAACAGGAAGGATTTTTGTTCATTTAAGGGAAACGGCGTATGTGTGTTTTAGGAGAAATGAAACTAGAGGGCTCCATTTAGGAGATTGGGAAAAATGTAATTAGACTTTTGATATGCCATCATCCTGTAGTAACCATAGCTATACCAAGAGTTATCATAAATTAGATTATTTTAATCAAGATCAGTATCAGATGTATATGCATTTTGAAGAAATGATCAATTGGACAAGAACATCACAACAGACCTATGCTGTGGAAAATTTAGGTGGGTATTGTGTGGGAAATATGCATACAGGGAGATGCCACCTTACTGGAGTGGCACATGTACACTTGGGTATGTGATACCGTTGATATATAAACTTGATGGCCTTCCCCAAGGCCGGTTACGTAATAAAAGAGACTCAGAATCTGGCCTTACCCGGAGACTCTGGACCCAAATTTCCCGTGGTATAATAACACCATTGGGAGTAGCCATGAACTACCGAGATATACATATTCTAAATAACTTCACGGTAACAATGTTCAATGATACAATAAAGAATATTAAAATGATTAACACCGAGCTTTCTGAAGACAGGTTGCTCTACAAAATAGGTATGCTTTAGACATTGTATTAGCTACAAAAGGGTGTGTGTGTGCTCTGATTCATTCGCATTGCTGTGTATACATCCATGATTTCCAACCCAATATTACAAAGACAGTAAAAGTAATGGAAGAACGTATTCGCTCTAATCCATTATCACAAGCAGGTGACTCCTCATTGCCAGACCTGTGGGGAGCATTATGGTCTTGGCTTCCCAGTTCTACTTGGTTTAGATCTACCATAATGGGAATTATATTGATTATTATATGCTGTGTATTGTTGTGTTGTTGTGTTCAGTGTCTCCCTGGTGCAATAACAACGTGTGGGAAGATAGGGAAATCCTTGGGTTCAAGATTTGAGAAGAAGCAGGAAGCAGAACCTCTAATGATGTATCAGAGAGAAATCACTCTGAAAGAAGCAGAGGATCTGCTCTTTGAGTTTGAGACAAGAGTGGAAAAAGAAAAAGGGGGAATTTGTGAGCAGAACTGAAGCCATGTTGGATGGCCCATTGAATTGAATAAGGAAGTGTGTCTCAAACTCAGTAGTTCTGCTAAATAAGAAAGTGTTCCAGTTTGTGCACAAGAGAAAAAAACAAGATAAGGCGAGAACAATGGGGAACTGTAATAAAGTGCTGCGATGTCAGAAACCGTATAACTACTTTTGCTAGATAAGGAGCTAGTATGAACCTTCGAAATATATGTATCAATTTGAAAACAGAAAGAATGTGAGCCAAGCCCTCATACAAGGGGATAAAAATGCTGCCTGAATTTTGCTCTGTGTTCCTTCAATGCCTGAGGGGACCCGTCTCTGCAGACATGTGAATAAAACCTTGTTTTCCTTGGATCAACGAATCTTTTGGTGGTTTTTTTATCTGCTTCCACCTCACATTAGTCACAAAGTCATGTCCAACCCATTGCAACCCCATGGACAACATTCCTCCAGGCCTTCCTGTCCTCGACCATCTATTTCAGCCCATGCCTACTGTTTCAGTGACTCCATCCAGCCACCTTATTCTCTGTCATCCCTTTCTTCTTTTGCCCTCAATCTTTCCCAGCATTAGGCTCTTCTCCAGTGAGTCCTTCCTTCTCATTAGGTGGCCAAAGTCTTTGAACTTCATTCTGTGTAATATTCCTTCACTAATACCTACTACTGGTAGTCCTCAAATTACAATCATTTGATTAGTGATTAAAGTTGCAACAGCATTGAAAAAAGTAACTTAGACTGGCCCTCACATTTACAACCAGTGCAGCATCCCCACATGATCAAATCTGGAGTGCTTGGCAACTGGCAGGTTATTATTATTCTTAGCGTAAGGCATTGTAACATTAGCCAGGAGATTAATTGTTTGCCAATGTATCTGCTTTGTTGTAGGACACACTTCACACTTCCCAAGGTGCACCATAGAAGGGTGAGCCTGGCTTTGCACCAGAAAGAAAGGTGAGCAGCTCTTCCTGTAGCATCATCCAAGGACACAAACACACACACCCTTGCCCTGGAGCTGCCTTGTAAATAGCATCACAACCAGGAAGGTTCAGATTCTGGCAGCCAATCAGCTGGGATTTCTTTTGTTGCCCTGCACAGAGAATGGAGCTGGAAAGCAGGTGGGGTGGGGAGAGAATGAGGATTTTACAGTATCCTTCCCCTGGAGTTGGGTGGGAATGGAGATTTTACAGTATATTTCCCCTGCCATGCCCATCAAGCCATGCCCACAGAACTGGTAGTAAAAAAAAAAAAATGAATCCCACTACTGGCTAGAAGACCTCCAAGCTCCCTTCCAGCTCTATTCTGTTCTATTCTGTTCTATTCTGTTCTATTCTATTCTATTCTATTCTATTCTATTCTATTCTTTCACAAAGAACATGCTTTAGAACTGCTAGGAGAGCAGAAGCTGAAGTGAGTGACAGGAGCTCACCCAGCACACAGTGCTAGAACTTGCTGGAGCAGAGACGATCTCCAGCATCGTTAAGCCACCATGCCTCTTAACTGGCAGGGATGTATGAGGGTTGCAGCATCCTGTGATCATGTGATTGCCATTTGCAACCTTCCCAGCCAGCTCCCAACAAGCAAAGTCAATGGAGCAAGTTGGATTCACTTTAACAACCAAGGGAAAAAAGATTGTAAAATTAGGCACTACTATTTTAACAACCACTTTGCTTAGCAACTAAAACTCTGCTCCAAATTATGATCGTAAGTCAAGGACTATGTGTAAATACGATACATAATGAACAATCCTTAGTTGCATTTGGCATCTTTGCATTTTCTATAGCTCCGCTTTACTTCACCGGCATCCCTTAAGATTTCCTATTATTATTTATTCATAAGAAGCATCTGCTTTTTTGCCACAGAGTTCTACCTGTCTTCCCCTCTAGGGCTCAAATTTTTTCAACAACTACAATTATTAATTAAGTGACTACTAATTCTTTGTATGCTTAGATCTCAGAAAGAAAAGCAAATTATCCCCATTTCCCTCTGGCAATTTATTTCTTAGGAGACAACAGGATGAGAAGTTGTGTGACTTTTTTTGTCTGTTTCCCCAACCTATAAAAAAGGGAGGAATCTTTTTTTGCCTTTTGATTAATTGATTAATCAAAGCAATAATGCAAGCAATAATGAAACAAAGCTTATACCTATGTGAAAGCAGTGGCTGCTATTATTGAAGCAACATATTGAGCAAACGGAACGAATGCATTCTCCGAAATATATCCAAATATATTTTATTCTTTGTACTGTTTCCATCTTCTCCTTAAAATATTAACAGAATCCACAATGGTCTGGGAATCAGTGTCTCTACTAGATAATTGATGGTCAAACTGCAATTATATTAGTCAAGTAAAAATTGTAAACAGGGAAAAACTTCCTCAAACCCCCTCCCCCCAAAAATAAATTACCCAGACCTAATCCACATATAAAAAAATAAAGTCTGCAAACACAAACAGGGTTAATTAAATTATGTCTTCCAGGACAACTGCATGTTCCCAAGAATTAGCATACCTACACACACACACAAACTCAAACACACACCCTAGAACCAGCATGTGACACCCTGGACAATCTTCTTCTATTAAAATTTGCTGCTTTGCCCCATTTCTCTGAAACCTGCCCTTAAAAGCTAGCTATTTTTCTTTTAGGAATAAATATTTCTTCTTTTCTCACAGCTGTCTGGATCTCATTTTGATTTATTCCTGTGCAACTCAAGCTGGAACCCCTAATTATTCTTCTGACAGCGATTCCCAGTTGTCTGTATATCCATGCCTGAGAGTGTGTTGTATATGTGCATACAAGCACATTTCCACTGAGAATGTCAAAGAAGGTAGGTGTCAGCATTCCAAGTAATGCACCCATTGAAAGCAGAACTCCAAGGCAGGTCAATTCCTCAAAGAACAATTTATTGGTTTCATCCAGGGGTGGGATTCTACCAGTTCGCATCTATTTGCTAGAACCGGATGTTAACATTCTAACATTAACATTAACATTAACAGTTCGGAGAACCGGTTGTTAGAAGAAATTACTGGCCTAATCCTGTAAGGAAGGCAGGAAGGAAACATTCTGGTGTTGCTTACAAAAACTGCCTCTCCGTTAACCCTTATTACATTCTTGGCAGGACTAGACTTCCTGTCTCAGGAACTTCTCTGGAGTTTTTTCCCCCTCCTTTGCTGGTACTTTGCTTGTGTGGAGTGACCATTCAAAGTTACAATGGCACTGAAAAAAGTGACTTATGGCCATTTTTCACACTTACAACTGTTGCAGCATCCCCAAAGTTATGAGAGGCTAGGGGAGGAGATGCGTGCCTCGATGTGAAATTGAATTAGCCACGCCCAACCAATAACATGACCACCAACCCATATCCACCAACTAAGACACACCCACAGAACAGGTTGTTAACAAATTTGAATCCCACCCCTGGTTACATCGTATTGGCACAGCTGGTAAAAACTGACTCTGAAAGTTCCCATGGTTTTCATCTAATTAAAAAGTGAAAGTTCCCCCTTTCCCCCCAGTCATTGGTCACATTGTCCAATAGAGGTACAGGTCCATTGCTTGGTTACTCTGCATCTCCTCTTTCCCACCACCTGTTGAAATGCCCTTGGTTCCCACAGGAAAACCTTTTGTTTTGACTACAAAATCCCGATTGCTGTCTAGTGGCAACAAAACTATGGGTATTTTCCTCCCTCGCTGTCTTGTGGCAATCCTGAAGTCACAAGATGGCATCATCCAGCTTCGCTTCAGGATTGAGAGTAGGTGGTAGCATGTATGTCCACATATATGAGTGATATCTACACGGAGAAGGTCAAAAAAGTCAATATGCCCATTAGGATCATGCAATCAAAGCCCAGCCCTTCTTTTAATGTTGTTGTTGTGGACACTCCGGCATGCAGTGGTAGCCAAGACACGTTTTGAACCAGCTACTTTTTAAAAATTTCCCACTCCTTTCTGCTCCTCTGGTAAAGTGGCTTACTTATTTTGCCTAGCTTATTCATTTTGTCGAACAATTACTATGTGGTGCAAGTGGAAAATTGAGAGTCCTCGAGGAGTAAGTGGGGTCTGGTTGGCTTTATCTTGTTTCCCAGTACAATGAGGAAAATTAAAACTCAGCTAACTAAAGTCCAGATGAAGAGCTTACGGATAGCAAAGCAAATGCATGCCACTCTCAACAGAATGCCAGAGTTAGCCTAAGTAATGGGTACTTCCTGGGATGCTGGAAAAGAGTAAATTGACCTGTGGGGTTTCCAAGGATGGTAATATCACAAGGAAGGATCGGCACGCTCAGTACAACAAATAAAACAGAGCTTATAGCATTGAACAACAGCACACAAAGGAGAGGCAAACAATACATTTAGCGGCTATGAATCTCCAGGGTGAGATAAAGAGGCAGGTTAAGGAATGTTTACAGAAGAAAAGAGCATGAAAATAAAATTCCTTCCAACCTCTGACTCAGTTGTATTCAATTGCTTCAATACAACACTTTGACTCCAAACTGCAAAAACCTTGGTCTATTTTTCAGATTGTAAACCATTGGCTGCGTGTACAGCGATGCTTGCAGAGGAAGTTCCATGATTTCTATTTCTATAAATCAGACTTCCTGCCAAAGGAAAGCTGACTTCCTGGGCATAAAGTTAGAATCATTGTTTTCAGAGATTTCTCCTGTGTGATGACCCGTAATGTCTCAAAAATAACACAAAAACTAAAACATGAATCAAGGTCTTGTAATGCCTTCAACTTAGCTTCACTGTTTTATTAGTCATGGTTTAAATTCAAAAAGTGGATAATGAAGCAAAAGGAAACAAAAAACAAACTGTATTGATGAGAGTTCCAAGGCAAACCAAGATAATTAATCACACATACCAGGAAGATAACAACAATGATAAACCTCATCCAAGGAAAACACTACTTTGACTCCAGCGACTGTGAACACACAGTTCCAAACTCTATCCAGAGCTCATAGCTACAACCCATGAGGAGGATCATGGCCCTCTCCTCCTGAATAGACCATGCTTTTCCCTAATCCTCTCCTCCCTGCATGCCCTAGGATTGATAGGGGATGGGCCTGGATCCTCCTCTGATTGCTCAGCCGGCCTCTACCCTTCCCCAGCCTCCTCCACCACCTCTGGAGCCACACTTCCACTCCCTGTAGGCTGTTTCTCCTCTTCCTCAGAGTCAGTCTCCACCAGGGGCATGACAACCTGTTATCTTCTTCTTCTCCTCTTAATTTGGAAGAAAGGAAGCTATTTACTTTGAAAAAGCCCACTCTATTAATGAGCATCTCCTACAATCTGAAATGGTACAATACAGTTACAACAGTCATTTTCAGATAATGTACATGTAATAGCAATAGTGCTTAGACTTATATACCACTTCAGTTTATAGAGTCAACATATGGCCCCCAACAATCTGGGTCCTCATTTTACCAACCTTGGAAGGATGGAAACCTGAATCAAACCATGAACCAGTGAGAATTGAACTGCCGAGTGCTGGCAATCGGCATCAACAGAAGTAGCTGTACTGCATTCTAACCTCTACATTCCAACCTCTAACCCAGGGATGTCAAACCCAATGCTTCTGGGTCGGATTCGGCCCATGGGGTGCTTAGATCTGACCCACAGGACTGCCCTGGAAACAGCAAAGGACTGGCCTGCGGTGCCTCTGCCAGCGAAAATGGAGCTTGGGAGGGCCGCAAGCTCCATTTTCACTGGCAGAGGGTTGCACGAGGCTGTCATTTGGCCTTCTCCCCAGTATCATCTTCCTCCGCTGGAAACAATCGATTCTCCCCAGCACTGCCCAGGGCCACCACAGATGCCCCTGACATGAGTGATGTC
This sequence comes from Laticauda colubrina, assembly GCA_015471245.1. NCBI lineage: Eukaryota > Metazoa > Chordata > Lepidosauria > Squamata > Elapidae > Laticauda > Laticauda colubrina. The sequence goes on from BLBF01000041.1 coordinate 27,130,829, forward strand.
AAACCCATCCTGGCCATGCCCAGGTCACACACAACCCTGATGTGGACCTCAGTGAAATTAAGCTTGATACCCCTGTTCTACCCATTCAGAAATCTTCTGAAACATATTTCCATAACATGTTGAAATACCCAAAAATGCAATAGGTGCATTTAGCTCAAACTTCTGCATACTGGATGCAGCATTGACATCTTAAGACTGGAAAAAAGAATTATGAAACCCGACTTGAATACCCAAACCCTGGAATGAAAGAAAGCAGTGTTCCCCTGATGTTTCCAAAAAGCAAAGCTTTTGTCCGTTGTTTTCTTTCCTCAGTATCATGAAGATATTCCAAAGGACAGCACCTTTAGGTCTTTTTAAAGTAAATCAAGCTATACTCATGATTCCTGTCTAAATATGGATGTCCCGTAAGATCATTTATGATCACACTTTCCACATGTGTGGCCTACACACAGTGGCTGGATTCAAAAAACTTTACTACCGGTTCTGTGGATGTGGCTTGGCTTGGTGGGGATGGCTTGGTGGGGGAAGGATACTATAAAATCTCCATTCCCACCCCACTCCAGGGGAAGGTTACTACAAAATCCCTATTCCCACTCCACCCCACTAACCTGCTTTCCAGCTCCATTCTCCTGTGCAGGGCAACAAAAGAAGACCCAGCCGATCAGCTAGAACTAGGGAGGCAGAGAATAGATGGGGGTGGAGCCAGTCAGAGGTGGGATTTGCCGGTTCTCCAAACTAGTCAAAATTTCTGCTACTGGTTCTCCAGAACTGGTCAGAACCTGCTGAATGCTACCTCTGCCTACACATAGCCACACT
>BLBF01000041.1:27132673-27154845 GCA_015471245.1 Laticauda colubrina
ATCTATCATCTATCTATCATCTATCTATCATCTATCTATCATCTATCTATCTATGTGTGCACAATATCTCTATTGAAATGGTCACCAAGATTTCCTGAGATCTTTCATTATTGAACAAACTATTTAATACTAAAAATTTCTTTACTTATTTCCAAAGCAATCCTGCAGCACACATACCCCCTCCCTTTGTTTTTCTCTCCAAACTACAAAATGATAAAAATATAAACCTTTTATAAAGCTATAAATCTCATGCAATCATAGAATTATTGCCTCTGATGAAACACAGAATTCTTTTATTCTGCTTCATAGAACTGACACATACCTTGATTTTATTTATTATCCCTACCAAAATTATTTTCTTTGTCCTGCCTATTCTTAGCACCACTTTCTCCTTTCCCCATCTCTTACAACTGACTGATAAAGCCAAACTCACAGAATTTATTTCATTTGACTGATGAAATAGGCTTGATCAATATACACTATAAAAAACTTATTACAGTTAAAGGCATCACTTTTGCTGCAAAACACTCATATTTGTTACCTTTTGGGAAACTATCACAATAACATACATCATAGCTTTTAGTTTCTAAAAAAAAATCTTTTAGTGAACATTCAAAATACATGTCAGGAAAATCACTTTCCTGAAAGCAGTCAGATTTGGGTCCCATTTAAAACAAAAACAAAAAACAAGAAATACTTTGCAATGCAACTCTCAGATATTGCAGAAAGAGTGAGAAAGAGGAAGGGAGGGAGACACACAGAGAGAGAGGGAGAGGGAGAGGGAGAGGGAGGGAGAGGGAGAGGGAGAGGGAGAGGGAGAGGGAGAGAGAGAGAGAGAGAGAGAGAGAGAGAGAGAGAGAGAGAGAGAGAGAGAGAGAGAGAGAGAGAGAGAGAGAGAGAGAGAGAGAACATGCAGTCAATTATTTCATTGTTTGGGATATTTTTCTTTAAAAACTTCTGTTTTTAATGTTCAGAGTTTATGAGGATGAATACAGAATGTGAACAGAGACATCTAGTGGATCTCATCTGCCATATTTTTTAAGTCATATCAAAGTGACTGACTGCAAAATGAGAATCAGTTTAGTCCAGTGATTAAGGCAACAGGCTAGAAACTAGGAGGCAGTGAATTCTAGTCCCACTTTAGGCATGAAGCCAATTGGGTGACTTTGGGCTAGTCATTCTTGCTCAGTCCTAGGAAGGAGGCAAAAGAAATATTTCCAAGAAAACTGCAAGGACCTGTCCAGGCAGTTGTTAGGAACCAACATCAACTTGGGGGTACAACAACAACAACAACAACAACAACAACAACAACAATAATAATAATAATAATAATAATAATAATAATAACTCAGGCTGACTACAAACAATGTCACAACACAGTTGTTCAGATGGTCCACTGGAACTTATGTCACAACTACATCTGCCTGTAACAAAGAACTGGTGGGATACTAAGCCTGAGAAAGTGGTCGAAAATGAGCATGCAAAACTACTGTGGGACGATACAGATTGACAAAGTTTTGGAACACAATACCCCGGATATCACGATTGTGGAGAAGAAAAAAGTGTAGATCATTGACGTTGCCATACTTGGTGACAGCAGAATCAACGAGAAACAACTTGAAAAAAATCACCAAATATTAGGACTTGAAAATCGAACTGCAGAGATTCTGGCATAAACCAGTGCAGGTGGTTCCAGTGGTACTCGGCACATGGGGTGCTGTGCCTAAAGACCAAGGCAAGCACTTAAAAACAATTGGTGCTGACAAGATCACCATTGATCAGCTGCAGAAGGCCATCTTACTGGGATCTGCTCGCATATTACGCTGATATATCATGCAGTCCTAAACGCTTGGGAAATGGTCGACTAGTGATTTGTGATACGAAACCCAGCATAGTTATCTCATTTGTTGTGTACACTTGCTTTTTGTGCATAATAATAATAATAGCCTTGGATGCAGTCCCAAATCAACTGGAGTACCACTTGAACACCATAGGCATTGACAAATTTGTCATCAGTCAATTGTAGGAAGCGGCTTTATTTGGAATAGCTTCCATCCTGCAACGATATTTATAACACCGTCAAACATCCAGATTTGAATTACCAGGCCCTTGATAAGGACTCTCAGTAAGGAGACAAAGATGCCAAACCCAGTCTGAACATCTGGCTGGCTGTGCAAAAAATGATAATAATTACAAACTGGGCCAGAACAAGAGTATTATTTTACTCAATCCATTAATAATTTAACAAGGATTTTCTTTCTCAGGTTTAAGCTTAGACTAGGGTTATCAAACTCATGGCCCACCGGCCAGATGCATCATGCACTGGCCACACCCATACCCAGTTTAGTGAAATGGAAAAAAGTCTCAATACATCACATGATGCCACCATGACGCCACAAGTTTGACACCTCTGTCTTAGACCAACTGACTAGATTTCAGTACAGGTTGCAGAAATCTAGCTTTTTTCTTCTTCGAAAGTCATCATGCTGGGGATAAATAAACATGAAATAATGGAGCTATGTTCTCTTTTTGAATTGCCCTGGAATGATTCTGAGATTGCAGTCTGTTTTTCAGTCCAGGGATAGGAAGGCGCTAAGCAAGGCCATCTATAGTAAAAATGATGCTACCACCCACATGATCAAATAAACGATCACGACTTTTTCTTTTTTACCTTCTCTCTGCAAACAGTCTGGGCCCAATGGACTGTATCTTGATCGGCTGTATCACTTTGGGAAAAGAAGCAGGTTCCCAACCACTGCCTGACAGCCAAACATAAGAAGAGTGGACCAAGAAAAAGAATGCTAGAAGGGGTGTGTGTGTGTGTGTGCGCGCGCGCGCACAGAAACACATATGCATATGCTATACATATACATATACATAGGGGTGGTATTCTACCAGTTCAGACCGGTTTTGTAGAACCAGTTGTTATGATTCTGTGCAGTTCAGAGAACTGGCAAATCGTGCCTCTGGCTGGCCCCACACCTCTCCACCCACTCCTCCCCTCCCCACCCAGTCAGTTCATATCGCACACATGCGCAACATCACTGACTAAGTTCTCCCCTACCCAGTCACTCCTTAAGGTATTTCTTTCTTTTTTCCCCTCCCAATGATCAGCTGTGCTGGGATCCCCCTCAGTGTCTTACTGCTTTGCTCAGGTGGCTTCCCTGAGGCCCAGGAGGCAAAAAGGGGCACATGGAGGTAAGGTAGGGGGAGCTGTGTCCCCCCCTGCACTCCATTTTTTTCCTTCTTGGGCCCCAGGGAAGCTTCCTGGGAGCAAAAATGCCCCCACCGAAGACTTTCCTGAGGTCCAGGAGGTCCAAAAATTGAGTGTATACTTGTACCTATACATACATACATACATACATACACACACACACACACACATACATACATACACAAACACAAACACACACATATCTGTGAATCAACAAGAAATAACAGCCCACAGTGTTTCAATCATTTTGGAAGCCAGGAGCAGGGACTTTGAAATTCTGGGCTATCTATAATAGCAAAGCTATCAAGCACTGCCTGGATAATCGCAAAGTTTTCACAGAGGCCATTAACAGCCAGAGGGCACTTGAATATCATCAAATACTAATTTGTGGAGAAAGCATTGGCACCCCCTCCAGAATGTAAAAAAATATCCCAACAAGATAAACAGAGGCACCAATACAAAAGCAAGGGGGGGGGGATCTTGTTATTCCAATTATATTGGAATGCTAGAGGGGAAGAAAAGAAGACAGAATTGGAAGGAAATATGATTTTGTTTGGATAATGTGGAGGCATCAAAAACTATTGGAATCAAGATGGTGTGAGATTACAAGGGAGTCCACAACTTAATGACCATAATTGGGAGCAGAATTCCCATTGCTAAGCAAGGTGGTAATTGTGTTGCACCTGATTTTACAAACTTTTGGCCACAGCTTTTAAGCAAATCATTGCAATTGTTAAGTGAATCTGCATCATTAAGTAAGACTGACTTTTCCTATTGATTTTGCTTGTTGGAAGCTGACTGGGATGATGACAATAACAATAGCAACAGCACTTACACTTACATACTGCTTTACAGGGCTTTATAACACTCCTTAAGCGATTTGCAAAATCAGCTTATTTCGCTCAACAATCTAGGCCCTCATTTTACCCAGCTCAGAAGGATGTCAACCTTGAACTAGTGAGAATCAAACTGCTGGCAGTTGGCAGAATTAGCCTGCAATACTGCATTCTAGCAGTATTGCTCCATCTCAGATCAAATGGGAATCACATGGCCCCCAGGTCTCTGCAACTGTCATAAATGCATGCTGGTTCCCAAATTCTGATCATATGACTTTGGGGATGCTGCAGAGGTCATAAGTGTAAGGACCAGTCAGAGGTCACTTTGTTCAGTACCATTGTAATTTTAAATGGTTGCTAAATGGACGATTGTAAATTAAGGACTACCTGAAATTTTTACTCACCTCAGATTTTAACCGCCCCTACACACACACACACACACACACACACACACACACACACACACACACCAATACCCCAGTTCAAATCCCTTCATGAAAATTTAGCCTGAAATTGATTGTCTGATGAGGGGGAATTAAATCTTTTGGCATTTGATTGCATAAAAGAGATGGGGGGCTGGATTCAGTGACTGGTAGCTCCATTAATTCAAAGTGACCCCCTGACATTAGACAATTATCAGTATCCCTAAATGCAGACTTTTGAATCAATAATAAAATTTATGAGGACAATTCATGGGTAGGCAAAGCAAGAGCGAATCATGCAAAATTCAAAAATTGGCCAGGAGTTTGCAAACAGTACGGAAGTGGTTTAAGCAAGAAGCTGCTACATTCAAAGAATAGAATACATGTCTATGACAGGTCATGGCAGATAAATAAGGCTTGGAGTCTGGTGAAGGCACTCTGGACTTATAGTCATCTGATAGAGTAAATTGAAAATGTCAACATAATTATTATTAGCATATGGCATTATTACAGTAGCCAGGAGACCACAATGCTACTGCAAAGAAATAGTTTGGCTTGACAAGCACCAGCCCTATTGTAGAAGATACTTGCACACTTCCCAACATGCACCACAGGGCGATGGGAGGTGGCTTCACACCAGACATAAAGGCTGACTTGAGTGTTAAGTAATTACTGTTCCTGTGTGATATTGGCTGTCTATCTGTACTGTATGCTTCTTGTTTTTCTAGGACAAGTAGTAAAGGTTTTGAACTTTTCTTATTGGGTGTACCAGGAAGGAGGGTGGGTAAATTACCCCTTGGAGTGATGTTGTAGTTAGACACTTAAAAGCTGGCATATTTAAAATGAATTGCATTAAGTCCAAAGGGATCCTATTTAGCACATTTACTATATATCTAATTAATCTTTTATATTTTTTATTTTTCTTATATGTATCCATGTGTTCATAACTATGTGTTTACTTATACCTATTATCTTGTAAGCAATTGACAAATACAAATAAATAAATAAATAGTTAGATAGATAGATAGATAGATAGATAGATAGATAGATAGATAGATAGATAGATAAATTTATATTGTGTCTTCACTGCTTTTTTATGAACAACTGAAGGTGACAAACATATTGAATACCCCTTCCTCCTTCTATTTCCCCACAACAATTCTTTTTTTGTCATGTTTTTTTTAATTTATATTGTTTATACACATCACTGCATGAACAACAACAGTTCTGTGAGGTAGGCTGGGCTCAAAGGGAATGATTGGCCTGAAGACATCCAATTGGTTTTATACCTAAGGCAGGACTAAAACTGAGTCTTCCAGTGTCTATCCTAGTGCTTTAACCACAAGACCATACTGGCTTTCTAATCTTTGGAGAAAGCCAGTTCTTTGAATTCAAAATAGTTTCTGTGTTGAAACATGAGCTATATTATTTCCCAAAGAAAAGGGGACAGATAATGATATTTGAGAGAAAGAAGAATACAGGAATTCGATGAACAAGCAATGATAAACTATTCTATGCCTGATCTAAGCCAGGATGGATTGTTTCCAGAATATGAAAGAAGGGAAAAGGCACTTCTTATAATCCAAATAACATGGAAAATTTGAGGTATCTGGTATTAATGTGCTGTTCTACAGTCTGTTTTCCAGTTTCTTAAAGGTTGATTTTTTACTGCAATAGAAAGCTTTGGTTTTCTAAGTTATGTATAGAATATTCTCAAATTTATTTTAATGGTGGTGTTTAGCTCACATTGAGGAGACAGAGAGCAATATTGGTAGTAGAATTTCTAATATAGAACAGATAACAGATAATCAGAGTTGGAAGGGTCCTTGTAGGTCATCTAGTCCAAGCCCCCACTCAAGTGGGAGACCCTACACCATTTCTGACAAATGGCAGTCCAATCTCTTTTTGAAAGTCTCAAGTGATGGTGTTCCCACAACTTCCGAGGGCAGTTGTTCCACTGGTTGATTATTCTCACTGTCAGAAAGTTTCTCCTTATTTCCAGGTTAAATCTCTCCTTGTTCAGTTTCCATCCATTATTCCTTGTCTGGCTTATAGGCACTTTAAAAAATAGCTTCACCCCTTCCTCCTTTCTGTGGTAGCCCCTCAAGTATTGGAAGACTGCTATTATGTCTCCCCTGGTCCTTCTCCTCATTAGACTAGCCATGCTCAGTTCTGTAAACGTTCTTCATATGTTTTAGTCTCCAGTCCCCTAATCATTCTGGTTGCTCTTCTCTGTACTTTTTCTAGAGTCTCTACATCTTTTCGATAGTGTAGTGACCAAAACTGGATGCAATACTTTAGGTGTGGTCTTCCTAAGGCTTTATATACACTTGATTTTCTATTCCATAGGCTTCATGCTTCTTGATCCAAAGAGCCAACAACAGGTGTTTTCTTCAAAGGATTTTCACTCTGAATTTCACTGAAACATAAAAAATCAGAATGCACTGGAAGGACAACCACATAGTGGAATGCAATATTCAACACAATCTTGGTATTCCTGTAACTTGGATAAATGGAAGACTCCTCAACTTCCCTGTATGAAACCTGCTAACTTGACTTTCCTTTTTTAAAAAAATCAACACAGCAAGAAGAAAAATAAATAACTGTTCAGCAGAACAGTAAGAATAGAGTGAATTTAGTATGTCTGCCTTTTCTTCTTTAAAAGTGGGTGTGATAATTTCCCAGAAGCACATTAGCATTTTTAATTTCATGAGTCCATGATGAGGCTGCAATCTCGGGAAAATAACTTGGGTGCAAACTGCATTGAAGTAACCAAGACTTATTTCTAAAAATGGAAAAATGGACGTCATCACTCTGTAAAGAAAGATTTCGTTGGAGAAATAGCAAGCCTGCTGTGCTCATTTTGTTTGACTTTGATTTTTCATTTACAAGCATTGGCCAAAAAGCCATGCACTACTTATACATAAAGTTTTTTTATTTATTTAGTGTATAGTGTTGTTACATTAGCCAAGAGACCACAATGCTGATGCAGAGTAGTAGTTTGGCTGCCTGTTTACTGGCTCTGTTTGATATACATTCATAAATTCCCCAAGGTGTGCCACAGAAGACTGAGCAGAAAGAAAAAATGATTGGCTTTTTTCTACAGCATCAGCCAAGGCCCTCTCCTTCCACCAAAGCTGCCTCGCAAATGGGCATCGCAACAGGGAAGGTTCAGTATCTGCAGGATTCTAACACATCTGCACAAAGTGCCAGTTCATCTTCCCACCGAAGTGGTACCTATTTATCTGCTCACCTAGAACATGATTTGAACTGCTAGGTAGGCTGAAGCTGAAGTGAATGACAGGAATTCATCCACCATGCAGTGTTAGGACTTGAACCATTTGAGGAAAAACCATGTTGGCTTCAATGAACCACTGAGCCACCATGTCTCTCAACTACATATAGGAAAGCACTGCCAATTTCCTATGGAAGTTCCCTGTGATATGTTGGCTAATACTGAAGACTGTTCCCTGATTTCTCACAGCAGCACTAAAGAGATACATAAGACTTGTGGTTCCATCTGGTCACTTTTTGAGAATCCCTGTGGAATTATTTTGTTAGAGATTGAAAACTGAAAATATTAAACAGAAGATAAACACATTTTTGCAGCAAAACCATGTTTTTCAAAAGCAATTAAGACTATAGATTTTTTTTCTTTTAAGCCTGCTTTTTTTTAAGCAACCAGATATCATCCCTGATGTTTAAATAGAAATATGTTCCGCATTTAATCATTCCTCTTTGTTTATTTTACTTTTTTGGAGTTTAGCTAATGTTTATGGATGTCTATAGTCACTAGACGGCGCTGTTTGATTTGTTCTGTATGTTTTACCGGCAGTAACTCTGATGAAACATTCTATTTTCTGTCCCTAGAAGAACGGCCAAAACTGGAAGATAGCAAGAAAATGCAATGCTTCTTTCATTAGTGTTGATCCAAGAATAAAAAAGCTTGCAGTTTAAGAGAAGTTTAACTACTTGGGAATCAAAGATACATTTCCATCTCAATCAGTTTATTAGGCTAGTATAATAAACAATGTACTTAAGTATTCTGTAAGCACTTATAAATCTAAAGAGACAGCAAATAAAAACACAAAGGTGAAACACATTTCTAAAACAATCTGACAAGAATCCATGAGGGAAGTCCAAAAGGAATAATCTATGTCTAGGTTATCTAAAAGTATCAAAATTGTGTAAAATGTGATAACATCTAACATTACAAAAATGGGATACAATGGTATCTAAAATGTAAGTAAAGTGTTATATGTGTATATTTCCTATTTTATCTTTTTGAATGTCATGGAAGATACAAAGCTCTGGTTCTTGCTTGTCTGTTGGCCTCAGCCATTATTAATTAATGTTGTTGTGTGATTTTTGTTTGTCTCTCCCTCTTTTTCTGGGTCTGCCTCATGTTTGACCTTCTATTTTTGCACATGCTTTGTACAGCACGGTTGATTATGTAAAGTTACAAAAAATGATGTATTGAAAATTATATAAAATATATCTGTATAGCAGGAACATGGGATGGAGTCCATTAAATGGCTGGTGTGATGTGTTGTCACCAGGATGAGGGGTGGGGGCAGGGGTGGGATTCTACTATCCTGTTTCTCCAACAATACGGCCTCCCGCATAGGAGGTCCCAGCATGTTTTATAGGCATGAAATGAAATTAAGCCCTTCCCTCCATATTAAGGCTATATTAAAACATGTGAAATGGCGGGGAATGGTTGGGGGGGCTTGCCATGAGGAAGTACTTTTGTTGCATATCCGGATATGGTGCTGCCTGCATTGATCCCGATACGAAGTGCCCGACCAACACCGAGGTCAACATCCAAGCCATCGCCGCCCGCCCGCCGAAAGATGCAAGGGAGGGGAATTAAGTCACCCCCCAAAAGATGACCTAGCCATTTTTGGGGGGCTCAAAAAAAAAAAAAGACCCGGCCTTATTATATGAGAAACACGGTAGTTCGTACCTATTTGCTAGAACTGGTTGTTAACATTCAAAGCAGTTTAGAGAACCAGTTGTTAGAAGAAATTACTGGCCTAATCCTGTAAGGAAGGCAGGAAGGAAACATTCTGGTGTTGCTTACAGAAACTGCCTCTCCGTTAACCCTTATTGCATTCTTGACAGGACTAGACTTCTTGTCTCAGGAACATCTCTGGAGTTTTTTTCCCCCTCCTTTGCTGGTACTTTGCTTGTATGAAGTGACCATTTAAAGTTACAATGGCACTGAAAAAGTGACTTATGACCCTTTTTCACACTTACAACTGTTGCAGCATCCCCACAGTCATGAGAGGCCAGGCGAGGAGATGCTTGCCTCGATGTGAGTGATATTAAGTTGGTCATGCCCAGCCAATAACATGACCACAAAGCCATGTCTACCCGGTCACATGACCACCAAGCCATGCCCACCAACTAAGCCATGCCCACAGATTCAGTTGTTTAAAAAAATTGAATTCCCACCCCTGGGTTGGGGGCTATTATTTTATTAATTTATTATTTGACTAAAAGAATTAATCAAGCATTCCTCTAGAGATTCATTATTGCTGTGGATTGTACAAGTTGTTTGCTAAGTTTTTGTCCCTAGCAGAGACTTGTTGATCTGAGTGGGGAATCTTACATTTATATCTTAAAGTGCCAGTACCCTCTAGGCTGAACTATGTTCGAAGTGGACTGACTTCTTCAGAGTTGAAAATAGGAATGGGGAAGATTAAAAAGTGCTCAGAAAGGATTTCATTTTAAAGAGCAGGCTGGAGACTATGTAGGCTGCCCAAATGTCAGCAGGATTCAACTACCAGCAGTGACTGCTTGTAGATGGGAAGCATTCTACCTTGTGTACATCCATCAGTTGTCCTTCATAGCATAATAACTGGCTTAAGGACTGGATAATGGCTTTTTTAAGATTCTCCATCAGCCTCTATTCATTCTGTTATTTAAGATTTGCAGTTATCTTAGGAGAAATATGCCTTTTATAAGCTTTTTGCCCTTCTTGCTTTTCTTCATAGGATTGCTTGATCTTTTTTCCTTCCATACCATTTCCTTTTATTAGGTTGTATTCCAGGGGTGTCAAACTCACATCATCATGTTGTTGTCATGTGACATGTCATGACATTTTCTCCCTTTGTGAACCCGGGGGTAGTGTTGTGGCCCACCAGCAGCCAGCAGAGCTGGTAGCAGACTCGGACAGTGAGGAGATTGGGGAGGAATATGGGCCAGTCCTGAAGTCTGGGGAAGGCTCTGACAAGTACCCTGCGTCAGAGGCAGAGATGTGGCCAGGGCCATCCAAGAGTTATCAGCTGGCATTGGAATCGGACATCAGTGGGGCAGAAGAACAGCTGGAGCCTGTTCCCAATGTGTGCATGCACAGAGCTGCCAGGAGAAGGGAACAGTTCAGGAACAAGGATCGACTCGGGAGTAAAAGCACAGGTGGATGGTGGATGGCCCCTCCCATAGGGAATAACGAGGAGTGATAGGGGAGTGGTGTTTGCAGGAGACAATTAGTTCATTTAATTAGGGTGAAGATTTGTTCGTGATTCCTCGCCAAGTATTTTCTGGTGCAGCATTGTGCTTGGAAGCTATTGGCCTGGCAACTGTCATGCCCCTGTTGGGGGAAGACAAACAGCTGACAGGGAGTGGGATTGTGGCTCCGTTGACTGTAGTAGAAACTGAGGAAGGGCAAAGTCTGGCTGGGCAGAGCAGGAAAGAGGTAGAACAAGGGAGGGGAGTTCAGAGGAAGACCCAGGCTCACCCCTTCTTCATCCTAGGGCACACAGGGAGGAATGGAGAAGAGAGCAATGTGGGTTGTGTGGCTTAGGGGGAAGGAAAGACTGAATTATTGCACAAACATGGGTGACTCAGACACCATCCTTATGGTATAAATTGAAAGTAATGCATGAAAGGAAAAAACTGATGAAAGCATTGCAACAGCATTTAGACTTATACAGTGCTTCACAGTGCTCTACAGCCCTCTCTAAATGGTTTACAGAGTAAGCCTATTGGCCCCAACAATCTGGGTCCTCATTTTATCAACCTCGGAAGTATGTAAGGCTGAGTCAACCTTGAGCCTGATGAGATTGGATCTGCCAAATTGCAGGCAGACAGCAGTCAGGAGAAGTTGCTTGCAGTACTGCATTCTAACCACTGGGCCACCATGGCTCTTAAATTATAAATTGAAAGAGAAGATTCATATTAATTAGCTTAATTATCACAATCTAACCTTGTGAGTACAAAGCTATATTTGATTTATGACTGATCAGGGATTTTAACTTTAAATTTTACACTTATATAGTACAGGTAATGCTTGACTGTAGCCCATTCTTGAATTTACAATTGTGGTACCAACCCCCATGGTCACATGATTGCAGTTTGGGTGCTTGGCAACTAGCTTACATTTACAATGGTTGCAGAGTCTTGCAGTCGTGTGATCAAATCTGCAACCTTCCCAGCCAGCTTTCAACAAGCAAATTCAATTGGGGACGACAGATTTGCTCAACAACTGCATGATTCACTAAACAACCATGCGATATGCTCAAAGACTGTGGTGATTACTTAGTGACCCAAATCCCAGTCCCAATTGTGGTTGTAAGCAGAGGACTACTTATATATCTACGATCAGAGGCGGTATTCAGCAGGTTCTGACCAGTTTTGGAGAACCTAGTAGCGCAAATTTTGAGTAGTTTGGAGAACCGGCCAATACCACCTCTGACTGGAGATTTTATAGGATCCTTCCCCTGTCACACCCACCAAGCCACGGCCATTGAACCGGTAGTAAAAAAATTTGAATCCCATCCCAATCTACAATACATAAAGTCATAGCCAGTGAATAAAATGCACTGGAGACCTAGTTTTTTTTTCCTCTTGGTGAAAACAGTCAAGAAATTTCACAGGCTAGGTAATAGAGCATGGGACAAGATTGCTGGAATTGTAGATCATATGCTGAATATTGATAAAGAACAAGAAACTGAATGTCCAAAACAGAAAGTGTCATATTTTTATTTCATTCTGCATTGATGAAATCCCTTCTTGAGTACTGTTCTAATTTGAGGCATTGCAAATAAAGCAGGAACCAGCATCAGACAATAATCAGCGAAGAAACATTTCAATCGAGACATAATCACGGAAAAACCAGTTCCCAACCAAGCTATATCAAGATTCAAGGTTGATTCAGCATTCCATCCTTCTAAGGTCAGATTGTTGGGGGTAAATATGCTGTATCTGTAAAACTACTTAGAGAGGGCTGTAAAGCACTATAAAGTGGTATATAAATCTAAATGTTATTGCTATATATAAACAATCAGCAAACTTCACTCTCTAGTGACCTGATGAGGTTACCTAGCTTGGTAACAAAGCATCGAAGATGTCCCATGCTCTGTGGTATTTGGTCCTAAGGCATAGTTGGGAGCAGCAAAATATAATGATATATTTTTCCCCACAGTTACTCATGACCAAATGGGAGAAGACTAATCAATAAGTCAGCCCCAAAGTCAAATGCAAACCAACCCAAATCAAGACTATGTGGAGGATAAATGAAATGACTGTAAAAATTAATGGCCAAAAAGATATGCTTCTAGACATGAATTAGTCTCAAGAGATTTTTATATAGTTGTTGCCTGTAATTGCCTCTTTCTTAGCAAGAGTTCATTAAGTCTATTTTGGCCAGAAGACCATCTAGGTACATTGAATTAAAAGACTAAATCAAATAGTGTTCATCAAAGCCTAGGGCAATTCAGACATGCTGGATTACCTTTTTTTTTTTTTTTTCAAGTTATTCTCATTTACAAGTAAGATTTTGGTGCCTCTCTGTTTTCTGATATTCAGCTTAAGGGAATCCACAGGGGATCCAGAAAGTTAAAATGCTAGCCCTGTGCCTTTTTATGTGCCTCTCACATGAAAGAGCTGTGCTTTGATCTCAGCAATCATGCTACCTTCTATATTTTGTACGTCTTTTATTTCTACAGCTCATCAAGTTTTGCAAGAAGATATATAATACAGTATATAAATTTGTATAGTAGTATAAGCTAGTATATAAAGTTATATAGTATATATCTTCCCTAAAGTATATATCTTCCCTAAAGCACAGAAGTCTCCAGCTATGCTAGCTGAGGAATTCTGGGAGTTGAAGTCCACAAGTCTTAAAGTTGCCAAGCTTGAAGACCCCTATCCTTCTTTTGGAGTGAGTGGCTATAATAAATATAATTACAATAATGTTCTTGTTGGTGTCAATATTTTGGTACTGAAGTAAATAAATACCAATGGCCTTGCTGATGCCTTTCAAAAGTATCATTGCTGTATATATTAGGTGAGATTTTTTTTTCCTCCCAAAGGCTTCAGATCAGTTTTTTTCAAAATATAGGGCCTAAACCATCATTCCACAGACAATAGTCAACATAAATCAGCATCAATTATGATGTATCCAAGGAAATATATGATTAAGGCACATCCAATGCACCAAACGGCCTTGACTGAATACATGTATTCAATCAAGAGCAGAACACAAGAGAGCTGGGCGGGGGAGATGAAATTGAAGAATGGTGCTAGAAAAATTACAGGGCTAAAGAAAATACAATTTGCAGTATCAGGAAGTGAAGTATTTTGTTTAGCATATCAATGACCAAGCTGGTAGTGATTGCTCAAATGTGCTTGTGTAATGAAGGCAGCTGCAATGTTATCTGGAACATTTGGGAACCCTTCATCTGACAACTATCACCTATAAAGTAGATGTGGTTTCTCTTTTAATTATATATTTGCCACCTGCCCTCCTTTATATTCCTTTTTTTTCCCTCTGTGTAACAGATTCCTACAGGGCTAAAAAAAATATTGTACACATATTCTCTCTCTTATCTCCAGAGGGCACTAAGTAGTATTGAATTGGAGAGCAATGAGGATTATGCAGTCTGTGATGGTAACCATCAGTCAAGGCAGAAGTTGCTTTTGAGTGGTTGTGAGTCACAGATGATTAAGTAGGAGTGTTTCCTCTAGATGGAAAGTATAAAATCCAATGCAAGCCTATCTATCTTTCTGTCTCCAATTCCTGCTCTATCCTTATTAATGAAGCTAGAAGATCTGAACTGGGGGTACCAAGACAAAGTAGCAGATTGCAAAGCCAGCCATATTAAATCCACAAGAGAGTTCATTTGAAAATGACTCTCAAATTGCCACTTTTCCCTTCTTTAAAAAGATGTCTCCTCAAATTCCTGCATTTGCTGTTTGCTCAGATTCTACTGGCATCAAAGGAACTAACTTCTTTGGATTGATGGATTCAGAAGTCTGCATCAGATAAGGAATTTTTCTGTTTTCTTTTTTTTACAACTGATCTCATTAAATAAAGATACATTTTATCTTTTAAAGGATTTTCCCCATAAATGCATGTAAACCTGAATTTCTGCTCTTCACAATGAACTCCACAGCATTCTGGGTTCTGAAGTTTCAGCCCACCTTGTTTAATGCCACTGAAGAAGTCAACCACTCAGTTTTTGGCAGCAGAGGAGGTCATGAGTTCTGTGAACAAGTCTTCATCAAAGCCGAGGTGTTTTTGTTACTTGGAATCATCAGCCTTCTTGAGAATGCCCTGGTGATCCTTGCAGTGATCAAGAATGGCAACCTACATTCACCCATGTACTTCTTTCTCTGTAGCCTGGCTGTGGCAGACATACTAATGGGGATGTCCAATGCCTTGGAAACCCTCATGATTGCCATCCTGAGTGATGGCTACATAACCATCGATGACCACTTCATCCAGAACATGGACAACGTTTTTGACTCCATGATCTGTATCTCTTTGATTGCCTCCATCTGCAACCTTTTGATCATAGCAGTTGACAGGTACATTACCATTCTCTATGCGCTCCGGTACCATAGCATCATGACTGTGAGGAAGGCTCTGATGCTCATTGGTATAATCTGGACCACTTGCATCTTTTGCGGCATCATGTTCATTGCCTACTATGAGAGCAAAACGGTCATTGTCTGCCTCATCGCCATGTTCTTCACCATGCTCTTCTTCATGGCCTTGCTTTATATTCACATGTTCCTGTTTGCACGCTTACATGTCAAGCGCATTGCAGCCCTCCCGGTGGATGCCCCCCCCCACCAACGCACCTGCATGAAAGGGGCAGTCACGATTACTATTCTATTGGGTGTCTTCATCATCTGCTGGGCTCCCTTTTTCCTCCATCTTATCCTCATCATTTCTTGCCCCACCAACCCACACTGCCTTTGCTACACTTCTCACTTCAACACCTACCTGGTTCTTATCATGTGCAACTCGGTCATTGATCCTCTTATATATGCTTTCCGGAGTCTGGAGATGAGAAAGACCTTCAAGGAAATTGCTTGTAGCTGTTACAGCATAAGCACAGGGCAGTGCATGCTCTAAACTCAACCCTACACTCACCTTCACACCTTCCAGGTGATGACTGCTTGAAGCAAACAGAAAGTGTAATATTGGGGAAGACATGAAATGGTTAAACGCTGAAGCAAAAACTCTAAATACCTTTTTCCAGTTACCAGTTGCTAGCAGTGATCCAGGAAAGGAAGAAAAGCTGGGAGAAAGTACTTTCTTTTTTTTCCCCCTTCTTCCTTCTTCCTGTTGTCTTTCAGCAACAAAAATGTCTGGCACTATTGGCAGTGGTAAGAAAAAGAACACTAAACTCAGAAATAATGGGAAGGAACAGAAAAACGTACCTTTATTGCACTTAAAGGAAGTTCCATATTTTGAATATTCAGCAGGACTATTTAGTGTGATACAAGAGGAAGATGTTCAACAGATGCATCACACATAACATACGCTTGGAAAACTGTTCTCAGCGAACTCTACATAATTCGCTAAAACTGCAGAAGGTGAGTGTGAGTCCGACACAGAAAACTTGCCGTTCTCCACACAAATGATTTGATTCATTGACGATTGATTGATTTTTATAAAGCTGCTCCTCCAAGTGTTGAGACCTGTTCTTTTACTACGAATAAGCTCTTCGACATTTAGAAGAGCTTTATTTGCCCTTTATTTGGCTTTTAAATCTCCCTGAAATCAGACGACCTTCTGTTTAGGACCGCACTTTAATCCTTGGTTTTATTCACCGGCAAACCGCTTCATTCATGATTATTTTAAGCGCCCGTCGCCAACATCGTTCTGCTTTATCTAAAGCAGCTTTTTCGTTAGAAGCAAGAAAATTGGCGGCAGAATAGTTTCGACACGAAATTCGAGCTCTTAACGGAGCGTTTTGATTTTTGTTCTCAGAGGGGGGGGGGGGGAATGAGACGCGCACATAGCTCAGTCCTTCCTTCTCTCCGGGCTCAGCATTCAACTGGAAGGAGCCTGCCGGGTTCGGGCTGTGGATTATGGGGCCGGGTATTTCAAAATTCCCACCGGAAGCCTGCGAAGGAGAAAGGCAGAGGTGTGTGTGTTTCATGCTTCCTCCAGTCCGAGTTCCTTTATCTTCTGGATTTTCTTCATTTGAAACCATTTATAACCATGGTTATAAAATTACCTGACTTAGCAGGGGGTTGGACTAAAAGACCTCCAAGATCCCCTCCAACTCTGTTTTTCTGTTATAACTTATGGCTTTTCTCACTGTGTACGTTCAGAATTGTGATTTAATAGCAAATGCACACTTTAAAAAATTAAAGACTTGGGTGGATGGAATTGAGGACTTGGCAGTCCATTCAAAAGCAAGACATGGGAATGGATTGCAGTCCTTTCCTTCCGAGGTGAGTTTCTGTTTCCCAGTTTATTATATAGTTGAGGATGTCTTAGATGTCTCTCATTCATTGCAAACCAGGCTGATCCATGGAAAGACAACCTACTGAGGATCTTGAAATGTACTGCAGAAAAGGGCTTTTAAGGAAGCTTCTAAAGATTCATGGATTGATATCAAATACTACATATAGTGTCAACATTTCCTGGTTACTCTGTGGATTCAATTTTGGTGACTCGAGTGAAACTGTTCCCATTCCATATCTGTTGCTCTCAATATACCTTTAGCAGCACAAAATTATGCCTGTCTGATCAAATTTATTATGACTTATTTCCAGATGTATTGCTTGAGGATGAGAGATGTTATCCAGCCCATCTGAGGTTACTAGGTTAGGAAAAAATGATCTATAGTAATGAATGTTACTGGAGTATACTGGAGTTCTATAGTAATGAATCCATCTGGAGAGGGATCTCCAGATCTCAACCATAAAGGTAGAGTGGGTTCACAGATTGTATTAAGTGAGTTTTGTTTTGATATCACACACTGTGTTCTCATCTTTGGGGAACTATGCTATATTGATTTAAGGTAAGTTCACAAGAAACCTCTGTTAAAAAAACCAGGGCCTAAGGACAGCCATCTCCATGTGGACTTCAACTCCTATAATGCCTCACCAGCAAAGCCAATGTGGAGAATTGAATCCAAACTTCTGAAGACCATGCAGATGAATGGCTTTGTGTGATGTGTGCACTTGGTTATCACCATTTATCTATTTAACAAGAATGTCTCTGGAACAATCAGAACATCAACTGGAAATAGCTTACATTTATTTTATAGTTGGCATTAATTTTGAAAACTAACTGTTATACTTTTCAAACATGTCACCATTTCATTCAACATGCTAAGTCTAAATGTGGTTTGTTGTTCTTACAGCTTAGCATATTGGATCAATCCAACTGTTAATTCAAATAAACAGATTTTGGGTTAATGTTGGTAATCATATGTACCGTGACTTACAAAGGACTTTAAAGTTAATCTGTATATGCTTTTGAAGAGAATATTTGTAGTTCAGCATTGGGCTGTGGGGTCCTTGGTATACTCTGAGCTTGATTGTTTTCTTGCAGATGGTGCACTGATAATGTTACCTAGTTTGGTAATGAAACATTTCTAAGAAAACAGCCAAGGTCACAGAGCACCACTGTATATGTTATATATACATATACATAATATACATATGTTTGCAGGGAAGATCACTGATAGTTGTCTAGTGGTCTTTTACAGAAACACGACTCAAGTTCTAGAACAGAGCATTCTATTCAGTTTTTGGCATGCCATGTTTCTCTGGAAAACAGCCTGTAAGTAATTACTGTGATAACCAAAATAAAGTAGAATAGTGTAAAATATATGGTAAAAAAAATCTAAGAAAGCATTCTACAATTAATATAGCTGTTGTATCTGCTTACTTTTACTATTCTTTTAAATTGGTTTAATTTTCCAAATGTTTTAATTGTTGTTCACTACTCTGAAGTATATGTAAACCCTAGAAGACTTATAAATTACTTTAGTTGAAGATAAAAATGTGTGGTGTTCATGCTAATAAGTGTAAATTTGGTTGTTTCAAAGGTTCACAAGCTAGAATGGCTGAGTTCTACAGCACTTACTTTGACACAAAGTATTTCAGATTTAATCACTGTGTCCTGGCTGGAAAAAGCACTCAAGAAAATTCCACATAGGAGAATAACGTATTTGAACACCATATATCACTTAAAAGTTTCTGTACTCTTGACTTTTATCTACTTAGTGTGGTGTCGTGCATCAGGGTCTTAACTTTTTCTGGTTGTCACTTCTATTTGCCTTTGTCACAACTTTGAATTAATTGCATTTAATGTTCTATGAAACGGCCCTGATGAAGGCCCTGAATAATGTCTTGAATAAAATGGCCTTGAAATTACCTACCAAGTGTTCTCTGTTTTATAAGACATTAATGGATGGATTAGTGACTTAAAAGACTTTCTTGTGTTCTAGGGTGGAAAGTAGTGTAATCATTGAATCCTTCCAGAGTGAACCCAATTACAGCCACATTAGCCCTTGAAATATCTATATTTAGTTTCGGTTTTGTAAAGCCTCTCTGCAATCTTCAACAATTATTCCATTTGAAAATAGCAAAATGGAAATGATGGATGTCTTGGAGATAAAAGTCTTGTTGCAAAATTCTGAATATCTTTGAAGCCCAAATTATTTCTATGCATTAAAACCATTGTTTAATATGAACTAATGGGATCAGAGAGGAGGAAGAGAAACATAGAAACAAACTGATGGCAAGAAAAAGAGGACCATTGGGCAGACTGCACATATAATGAGGAGGTTAGTGGTTTCTTTGTCAATTCAATGGAAACTACTCTTAAGCACTCCCAGGAAATTGTTCTTTAGATTCTAGGCCAGCTTCTAGGTCTGAAAGGTACCAGGTGGAAAAAAAATTCTTCCCATTTTCAGTATAGCTGCTACTGAGAAAAACCCAATCAGACATATTAAATGGAATCATGCACATAAGGCTTGTGGGATTAAAATATTATTATTTTCTCCTAGCAAAACAGTGCACAGAGAGGAACTAGACCAGGAGTGTCAAACTCAATTTCATTGAGGGGCGCATCAGGGTTGCCTTTGACCTCGGGAGGGAGGATGTTTGTGGCCAGGATAGGTGTGGCCAGCTCAACATCACTTGTGTTGGCGCCTGTATTGGCCTGAGGGCTCTGCCAGTGAAAATGGGCTCCCAAACTCAATTTTCTACTGCTACAGCCTCCTGTAACCCTCTGTCAGCAGAAACAGAGCTCGGGAAGGCCACATGCAGCCTTCCTGAGCTCCGTTTTCACTGGCAGAGGCACCATGGGCTGGTCATTTGCTGTTTCCAGGTCAGCTCCACAGGCCAGATCTAAGGACCCCATAGGCTGGATCCAGCCTGCGGGCCTTGAATTTGACACCCCTGAACTAGATGCTTGGAAAGAAAGAATTGCTAGCCACAATACAATATTTATCACTTATTTCTATGCATATAATAGTCCTCTGTTAACTAAAGCAATTAGGACTGGAATTTCCATCACTAAGGAAGGCCGTGGAAATATGTGAAGTCATGTGGCTATGCCAGCGATGCCAGATCCAGCACTTCTGTTTGCAGTTGTTAAGCAGATCTCGCAGTATGTGGTCCTTGATTTTCTAAGAATGTTGTTGTGTCTGATTTTCCACCTCTCTGTGAAATCCCCCCTCCCAAATTCCCAGGCACTAAATGTGGCAGCCTCGAAGCTTCCAAGTAAAACATGGCTTCCAAGGCTGACAGGGGGTTGCCATTTGCAACCTCTTGCCTGCTTCCTCATTGATTTTGCTCATCCAAAGCAGGCAGCAATGGTTGCAAATGGTGATCACAGGACTGTAGGACACATTGACATCGTAATTGCAAGCTGGTTGCCAAGCACCAAAATCAAGATCACGAAACCAGAGGGTTCCAACTGCAGGTAGTCCTTGACTTACAACAGCTCACATCGTGACCATCCAAAGTTACAACAGCACTGAAAAAAGTGACTTATGGCCATTTGACAACTGTGTCAAGAAAGGTTGTAAAATGACTCCAAACTCTCTTATAAACTGCCTTGCTTCACAACAGACATTTTAGGCTGTCTATTTCAATGAAATGATCCTAGATCATTTAGTAAGTTTTGGTCATGATGTAAAACAGATATTGAGGTTCTAAAAAGAGTGCAGAGAAGCGCAACAAAGATGATTACGGGACTGGAGGCTAAAACATATGAAGAACAGTTGCAGGAATTGGGTATGTCTAGTTTGATGAAAAGAAGGACTAGGGGAGACATGATAGCATTGTTCCAATATCTCAGGGCTGCCACAAAGAAGAGGGAGTTAAGCTATTCTCCAAAAGATCAGAAGTCAGGACAAGAAGCAATGGGTGGAAATTAATCAAGGAGAGAACCAACCCAGAACTAAGGAGAAATTTCCTGACAGAACAATGAATCAATGGAACAACTTGCCTCCAAACACTGGAAATTTTTAAGAAGTGATTGGACAACTATTTGTCTGAAATGGTACAGGGTCATGATGGTGAACCTATGGTATGTGTGCCACAGGTGGCACACAGAGCCATTTGTGCAGGAATGCAAGCACCTGCACTGTGCATGTGTGCACCTCCCAACTGATTTTCAGCCCATCTGAGGCCTTTTTAGGCCTCCCAGAGGCTCGAAGGAAGCTTCTGCAGTGATGAAACGGGCCTGTTTTTCAACCTTCAACGGTTGCAGGGGCTTCCCTTGAGCCTCTGGGAGGCCAAAAAAGGCCTCAAACGGGCCAAAAATCAGCTGGGAGGAGCGCACATGTGCAGTGCAGGTAAGGGGGCGGCAGGGGGGGAATCGTGAGAACATCTGCAGTGGGTGGGGGGGTTCCGCGCACCTTGCCTTCTAGGCACAGGAGCCCAAAAAGATTAGCCACCACTGGTATAGGGTTTCCTGCCTAGGCAAGGGGTTGGACTAGGAGACCTCCAAGGTCTCTTCCAACTCTATTAATCTGTTATTCTACAGTTTTCCTATTCTGTTACAACACAGCACATAAAAATATATGTTACACACCTAACCTATTCCTAATGAATTAACCCAGTGTTTCTCAAATTTGTCAGCACTAAGTTGTGTGGACTTCGACTCCCACAATTCCCTCAATGCTGACTGAAGAATTGAGAGAGTTGAAAACCACACAGCATAAACTTCCCAAGGTTGAGAAACGTCAGCCTAGCCTATTTCCTAGATTTATAATATATTGAAACATTGGCAAACAGATGAGGCTGGGTTAGTCCGAGACGTTGAATCATGAGACACTTTTGTCCAATGAGGCCAAAATTTAGGCTGGAATTCCCCCTAAAGGAGCGGAAAATTGTAAGAGGAATTATTTCAACACCAATAAGACCAAGGAACTTATAGTGGACTGTTGTAACTATGTATCATTTATGTGTTTGCAACTGTGTATCAAT
>BLBF01000041.1:27155245-27182404 GCA_015471245.1 Laticauda colubrina
TTCGCTCCCTATCATGAGACGCCCATCTAATGCGGGATAGCAGATACTGCAGTGGACTATAGAAGGAACAGAATAGACATCCAGTTCTTGCTTATCAATGGAGACCAAGTGGAGCAAGTGGCCAGTTTTAAGTTTCTGGGTTTCACCTAAAAGAGGACTTGACCTGGGGACCTGGGGTGTCCACATTGCAGCCCTGGTCAAAAGGGCCCAGCAGAGATTATGCTACCTGAGACTTCTCAGAAAACAACCACTGAATGAGAAACTGCTGGTGACCTTCTACCGCTGCACCATAGAGAGCATTTTAACATACTGCACCTCTGTGTGGTTTGCCAACTGCATAGTGGCAGATAGGAAAGCACTCCAGAGGGTTAATGTCAACCCAGAAGATTATTGGTTGCCTTCTCCCCTCTTTGGAAGAGCTTTATAGCTCCCACTGCCTAAAGAAAGTTCAAAACATTCCCAAAGATCCATCTCATTCTGGGCACCATTGGTTGTTGGTTTTTGTTTTTTTTTGGGGGGGGGGGGAGGGTAACTATTACCATCTGGCAGACTGTACAGAATTATAAAAACAAGGACAAGCAGGCTGAAAAACAGTTTCTATCCCAGGGAGTAGCTCTGTTGAATTCTACAGTGTTAGTGTGGTGTTGGGGTTTTCAATTCAATGTGTGGAGTATGAAGGATGTGTGTTTGTGTTTATTTTCATGGCACTGAAGATGGTGTTTGATTTCATTGTACGAGGTGCAATGACAATAAACTAAACTAAGCTAAACTAAACCTACTTTCTTCTATAGCAAGCAAACTAAAGTAAAATATCTTTGAAGACTTTGAAACATGTATTCCCAGATTTTTTTTTTGTCACCTGTACTACATTGCTATTTATGGAATAATCTACCAACTGATTTGCCCACTAACACATCAACATTTAGGTCTATTGTCCCTGCCATTTATTTCCTAGGTTCCCCCACAATCTCTCACATCAAGTTATGAGTAAGAAGAGATTGGACAGACATTTGCCTGAAATGGTATAAGTGTCCTGTTTGATCAGGAGCTTGGATTAAGGCCCAGTCCCACTGCACTTACGGATGCAAAGAGGATGTAAAACATTAAAAAAAGCTTGCCATCCGTTGGAAAACACTATGCATCCTTTGTGTACTCATTGCATACATGTTTCATATGCTCTATCTGTCAAGCATCCGTCCACTGTGATTTCATCCACGTGAGAAGTTTTGAGCTGCACAAAACTTTGTGAACGGATGAATTTTCCGCTGTGCACGATGTAAAGCCACAACATAAGAGCAACAAATGTTCTATGTCCGTTTATCATCCATTAAACGTCTGCTGTATCCTCTCTGCATCCTCTGGGCATCCTCGCAACTCACATCCTCTGCAGCTGAAAACGGAAAGAGGGAGGAAAGAAAAGGTACATGGAACGTCTATACATCATTATTAGCACGGAAATAGAAAGGATGCGCAGTGAACGGTTTGCATCCGATATACATCCACGCAGCATCCCCTTTATTTCCTTTAGGCATACGTGATGCATCTGCTTCATCTGCTATGCGTCCGCTTCGAAATTATCCCCTGGAACCCCTTCGGAGGTGTCATCCGCTTCCATCCACTTTCATCCACTAGGCTTCCTATGAACATCCGTTTAACATCCCCGCTATATACTACCCACGTCCATTCTTTTCCGTTCTTTTCCATTCTGTTTATGCAAATTTTTGCCACTTTTTGGAGTGGATGACAACAGATGGAGCCACCCCCGAAATTTTGCTCGTCTGCTGTGTCCTTTATGCATACATTTTGCATCCATCGGCCAGTGGAACCAGGCCTTAAAGGACCTCTAAGGTCCCTTCAAATTCTGTTTTTCTGTTATGGTAGGTTGTAGAGTAGGAAGAGACATAGAAGTAATTCCTGGCAAACAAATATTGAATAGCTGCTGGTTCAGATATTGGTCTATGGCTGACAGTTTCCTAGCCCCTTAGATGTGTAAATATTTGTCCTTATAATACCATGGTATCTGTAGGAAATAGACTAGAAGACCCATTTCAGTCTCATATGAATTTAAAGTAGATTCAGAAAGATTGGGATATTAAATCACTGCTCAACCCAAAGTACCCCCAGTGCACGAATTATAAAGGTATAAGAGAAACAGTTAATTAATATTCACCTCACTTCTGTTGAATTTGGCATGAATATTACTGTTTGTTTTAATGAAATTTATATTTTGCACACTGGGACAGTCCCAACTCAGAATTCATTGAATGCATTTCATGTTTCCTCTTCATTAGCTAGAAGCTGCAATAAATTATTCCAATCTTTATACCCTTTTTTCCTTTTCTCTTCAACAAGCAACTTTTTGCTCTTGGTGTGTTGTTTGTAGTAATGTAGAACACTTCAGCATGGGGTCTTAGCACATTTCAAAATCAGCTATGGATCTCCATTGTCTCATGCTCTCACTTGTATTCAGCTGCTGAGTATATATGTGTTTCCTATTGTTATCTTTCCTGCAGTGCACGAAAACTTATCTTCCAATTTGAAATGCTGATGTTTTTCTGCAGAATTCATGGACAGGCCGTTTTTCTGCTGAATGAAATTCTGGCTTAACTTTTGATTCTAGAGCTCATAACAACAAATGTGAAGCGATATCCCTAACAGCAAAAGCACAGGTAAAATAGAATAATATTTATATTTTGCATTACATGTGGACGGGGGACAAATGATCAAAGTGACAGGAATGGGAATAGGTCAAGGTTGAAGCAGTATTTTTCAACCTTGGACACTTTCAGTTGTATGAAACTGATTCCCAGAAGTCCCTTGGTTTGGTGGGGCATTTATTATTATTTATTAAATTTGTTCGCCTCCTATCTCATCACAATTATATTTCCCATAGCTAACTTGACCAGGGTGTAGCAGAGCAAGTCAATCTATGCATGCATGTGGATAATCATGGGTTTGTGGGATTCAAAAAAGTTTATTACTGGGCTTGGTGGGCATGGCATGGTGGGTGTGACTTGTGGGCTTGGCAGGCGAAGGATACTTTAAAATTTCCATTCCCTCCTCATGTCACTAACCTGCTTTCCTGCTCCATTCTCCTGTGCAGGGCAACAAAAGAAGACCCAGCCAATCAGCTGGGACTCAGGAGGCAGTGAATAGATGGGGCAGGGCCAGTCAGAGGTGGTGTTTGCTGGTTCTCCAAACTGGGCAGAACCTGCTGAATGCCACTTCTGGTCTGACTTTGGACAGTGGTCAACATGCCAGATATTATGTTCTTCTCAGACTCGGACCAATGCCAGCATGATCTGGTGGGGAATCTAACACTATCTTTCTCCCCTGTCATGGTCACATCACACCCTGGTGGCCCTGAGAGCCTTTTTGCTTCCCCCTTCTGCAGCGAGGATGGACCCATTCAATTGGTCTTCCCTCAAAGATTGATGGTTCCCAAATGGATTCCAGAGGAACTGGAGGATATCCCAGAGGATCACAGGTGGCTGAGGGTTTGAGCATAATCACATCTATGCAGTCTCTCTTGATCCATCATACTTCATGAAGAAGCTGCAGGCTCTGAAAAGGATTAAGAGATGCCTAGAGCATTATTGGAGAAAAACAAACACCTAGAGCCACTATTAAGGCTTATCTCACAGTGATAAGAACAGCAAAACACAATTATTTCTCCACTCTTATTGATTCTGCAGAGTTTCACCTGCTGGTCAAGATCTGAATCATTCAGTCCCTCTTGGGCTGGAAGGGAGGCTCGTATAATCATGTCCAGAGCCACACAGTGGAATTTGTTGAATATTTGTTGGATAAAATCACTCAAATTCATTCCCAGTTGAATTCCAAGCATGGTACAAGTCCTTGTGAGATGCCTGGTGGTGTTCTACCGGTTTGGCCCAGTTCTTGCATTCCGGAAGTGCCAAAGATGAGCTGGCAGAGAACCGGTCTTTCCAATGCTCTGCAGTTGGGCCCACCCACCTGCCCCTGCTCCTAGGTCTTTTTTAACCTTTCAGATCTTTGGCACGGCAGAGTGGATTGCTGTGCTAAACAGCTGAGAGGCACAGTAACTTAGTTGTTACTGTTTTAACATGTGTACAAAGCGTGCCTTTGGCGTGCATGTGCATGATCACATGAGTTGCGTGATCCCATTCCTGCAGCCATGCCCACCAAGCCAAACCCACAGAACCGGTGGTGGGAACTTTTGAATCCCACCATTGGTGTTACTCTGTATAGAATAGAATAGATTAGACTAACAGAGTTGGAAGGCACCTTGGAGGTCTTCTAGTCCAGGTGTCTCCAACCTTGGCAACTTTAAGACTTGTGGACTTCAACTCCCAAAGTTCCTCAGCCAGAGTTGAAGTCCACAAGTCTTAAAGTTGCCAAGGTTGCAGACTCCTGTTCTAGTCCAACCCCCTGCTTAGGCAGGAAACCCTGCACCACTTCAGACAAATGGTTATCACTCTCTTAAAAACTTCCAGTGTTGGAGCATTTACAACTCTGGAGGCAAATTGTTCCATTGATTAATTGTTCTCACTGTCAGGAAATCTCTTCATAGTTCTAGGTTGCTTCTCTCCTTGATTAATTTCCACCCATTGCTTCTTGTCCTACCCTCAGGTACTTTGGATAATAACTTCACTCCCTCTTCTTAGTGGAAGCCCCTGAGATATTGGAACACTGCTATCATGTCACCCCTAGTCCTTTTCTTCATCAAACTAGACATACCCAGTTCCTGCAACCGTTCTTTATATGTTTTAGCCTCCAGTCCCCTAATCATCTTTGTTGCTCTTCTCTGCACTCTTTTTAGAATCTCAACATCTGTTTTACATCGTGGTGACCAAAACTTATTAAGTGATCTGGGAACAGTGTGGTCCTGTTGATCCTAAGGAACTGGACAGGGGTAGGGGTAGTAGCCATATGGCAAGATGGGCAGCAAATAACACTGAAGCTATGATAATTTATGACTTTTGTTGTTTGCTTTCTATTTTTCAAAGACTGTCATAAAGAAATGTTGGCATTTCTGTTTTTTGGGAGGATGGGAGCTCTAAATGGGGGCCTTATTGCAAATGGTTTTTTTAGATTTAAATGGAAACAATAACTTCTTACAGTATGTAATGGTTCTGGATTCATAGTGACTGACACATGAAATATGACTTGTGTTCGAAATAAGACTCAAACAAAGAATGGAAAATTTATTAAGGATAAGCCACTACAAAATCATAACATCACAGAGTAATATAGCCTCACATTTCAGTACAAATGGCTTCATTTCTATTGTGAGAAATTATTTTACTAGGATCATAAATGTTTGACTAGCAGATAGAACAGGTTTGTTGTATCGGTAGCATTTAACCTGATAAGAAACACACGTTATTGTTTACAGTTCTTGGTTACCTAAAGAAAAATAGCAACAACTGATACATAAAGATGTTTCATCATCATGTTTTAAAACTTTGAAGTAGCATTTAGGAAATTGTTGCATATTTTTTTTACCACCTGATATTTCTAATTGGTATTCCTTGCATAATCTCAATAATAATAATAATCAGAAATAATAATCCTTGTAATAGTTAACAAGATTGCCTCAAAGCAATTTTACCATTATGAATGTTCTTAGTGTGTATGAATTTGTGAATGTGCTATACCTTTTGTCATAAAGCCAAAAAGGTTTTGAGGAAAGGAACACACAACAAATACAAACTCAATGTAAACCACTTCAAACTTGATTGCAGAAAGTACGACTTCAGCAACAGAGTGGAATGCACTACCTGACTCTGTTGTTACATCCTCTAACCCCCACTCCTTTTACCTCAAACTAACTACTATTGACCTCATCCCATTCCTAACAGGTCTGTAAGGGGCGTTCATAAGTGCACCATCGTGCCTACCATCCTTGTCCTATTGTCCCGATTTATTCGTACCTATTTCCTGTGTTCTTACTCATATTTATATTTATACCTATTATCTTGTGATTGACAAATCAAATAAATAAAATAAAATAAATAAATGTTCCAGGGACTAAAACACTGGAAGTAATGGAACAAAAGGACCAAAAGATTATTCTAACAGTCAACAAAAGGACAACCTGAAGAGACACATGATGGATAAAAAGACTAGCAAAGGGTAGAAGGAAGGCTAGACACATATTTGTTTGGAATCCCATTATCCATATTTGCAACTGTTATCTACAGAGCATCCTGTAGCTCAGGAGTGTCAAACTCGATCGCTTCGTGGGATGTATCAAGACATATTGCGATGTTTTTTTTCCTTTGCAGAGCCGGGGTGGGTGTGGCCTGTGCATGACATATCCAACCTGTGGGCTGCCAGTTTGAAAGGCCTGCTGTAGATCTATATGCATTGGTTGGCCAAAACAGCTGAACATGAATTTATATGCATGTGTGCAAATGAGGGAGTGTAACACTAAAGCAATATTAATTGATACAGCTTATATACTGCAGGATGAAAGGGACTCTGTGTCCTGTTTGTCTCCTAGAGTTTTTCATCACTGCATAAGATCCCAAAGTTCAAATCTGTAACACCAGTTCCATGCATCTATAATCATGATAAATCTCCATGCATTCAACATATTCTAATTTGGAATTAGAATTCTAATTTTAAACCACTTTGGACAAAATTTAATAATAATAATTTAATAATAATAATAAGTCAAGTGTTGCAAAATGTGCTAGATAACATAGGCTATCAGATCTGAATTGCAAAAATCCAGACTATCATTAGATGACAGCAAAGAACTATTTTTTTCTTTTATCACTTTATGAAATTTACTAATAATCTGGAGGTTTGTTTTTTAGATTTGGTAGCTCTAACCTAGGAACATGACAGCTTTAGCTCCTTGATGTCTCTGTTTTATGTTTGAAAGGTTACAATCTATTTCTATGAAGAAGCTCCCTTCCAAATTAATTCTTCCAAAATCAATTATTTTGCAAAATTATTCATTATCGCTATAGCCTTTAACCACCTCCCGGTGTGTTACACCACACTTAACCAAGCTATCCCTTTGATTAACCAAGCCAAAGCTACTCACCATTAAGGGTTACCTGTTGACAGATTTCAGAAAGAAGAAGCGTTGGATAAGAGAAGAAATGAAAGGTGTGTATTCAGCCCCAAACCTGCTTTGGGAGAGGGTTCATTCAAACAACAAAGCAGATAAAATGATAAGCAAGAAATGGAACATCTTATGAAAAAACAGAACAGAGCTGAAACTGCTTTAAAATGTTTCCCTTACCCAACCACCCTCCAATGATCGCTCTCAACTTCAACTATTACAACCATTTTACTCATTTTCCATAGATATAGTAATCCAATGTAAATGACTCCTTATTTAAACAGAATGGTGGCTTGGAAAACACTTAGTGTTCCTGGCAGTAGACACTAGCAATCACTTGTCCTTTCTTTTGATTGACAGTTTCTCAATTTTAGCACTTGCTTTCAAATGGAATAGCATGTCTTCAAATACCGTGAAGTATTATACAGACAATAGCTATTGCCTGATTACAAGATCTTGGTAAAATAGCACTTGGTTTAAACTCTATGCATTAAATCTAAGATTCCATGAGCTCAATATATTAGAGGTGATTTTAAGGACTGAGATTAGTTAGATGATGGATGGATGATCGATAGACAAACAGACAGACAGACAGACAGACAGACAGACAGACAGATAGATGATAGACAGACAGACAGAGAGAAAGATCGAAGATGAGAGAAAGGTATGTAAGGCTTTCACTGCTATCTCTCTTTGTTCATATGCTAATTGTGTTTTTTAGTGGATGAGCCAAATAAAAACTTTCTGATGTAAAATGAGAATATCCTTGCCTTCCAGGACAAAGCAAGATTTCAAATACAGTATCTTCTTTAAAGAAAATGAGGACTGACAATTTTGGACTATATAGCTGTGACTGGCAGGTGTTTGCTCTACCTCCAAACGTGGTAGTCTGAAAAAAAAATCATCCTTGTGTTTCATTTATTTGATTCTAAAAGATACATTTAATCATTGGGTGGGGGGCATTTTTTTCTGATATAGTTGTCTTTGTATTTATATGTTTCTCAGAAATAACTAGTAAAGTTTGCTTCCACTTTAGAGTAACTGCATAGAGCTTATTCTTTTCCCTCCATTCAACACCTATTATAGTTAAATAATATACTGAACTATATAATAATATATAGTTAAAACTCAGACAATCAAAAGCAAAAAGATACAGAAAAGGCTGACTTTTCATTGATATCTAGTAGTTAAGGTAGATCTACTGCAATGACTTAGTATGGTTGTCTGAAAGCAGCATGACAGTGCTGGCAATCCCCACGGCGCCAGAAATTTTATGCCTACAAAGCCAGAATTAAGAAGACAGCAACAGACAGAAAATGTGGACTGCCTAGTGAGAAGATGCCACAAGACTGACTACAAGCAAAGACATAGCAGAGTAGCAACTTTGGAAAATCTGCAAGAAATACCACTTGCCTGCAAGCAAGAACTGGCAGGACCACAAAATTGACAAAGGAATAGAAAAATGAAGAACCTAAAGTGCTCTGGGTCTTCTGAATTCAAACAGACAAGCATTTCAAACTGACGTTACACCTCAGACTTAACAATTGTTGATAATAAAGACAAAATATTCTGGATAGTGGACGTGTCAGTATTTGGAGGAGAAAAAGAACAGGAGAAAATCAAAATACAAAGACCTGCAAATAAAAATAGAGCAAACAAAGTAAAAGAAAGCAAAGATAATACAAGCAATTACAAGGGGCCTGGATGCAACCACAAAATATCTGCAGCTCTACATGGATACCAGTAGCATTAATAAAATCCTCACCAGTCAATTGCAAAAGGCAGCTTTATTTGGAACAGCTTACATCCTGGGGCATTACCTTTAACACCATCAAGTAACCATCTGTCTATCCTGGCTCCTTGGGAAGGACTCTGTTAGGTGGATAAAAATGCCAAATCCAGTCTACACATTTGCTTATGTAGCAAACCATAATAATTATTACACCTGCAATAGTGGTATACTGTTTGATTTAATGGAAATAGACTCTTCCTTCCAAATTGTCCATTAGATGGAGGTTTCAGTTTCTGATTTAGTAGTGTGGGCAAAAACAATTGTAGAAGGGGGTACCCTAGAAGAGGGTGAAATATTTATAAGTGCTTCAGGTATGGTTGTGTCGAGTGAGGATCTTGTGATGGGACAGGTGTGAGACATCAGTGGGAGTCTTGCCATGATCCCAAATCCTTAATCTTTATCCACAATAATGCCAAACAGTGCAAGTTTCATTGGAGAAACACAAAAATCATCAGCCATGCTACCGTTCACCACATTCATGAGTTCATCGAAGTCTGGCACTCTACAAGCAATTCCATCAACGAACACATTGACCTACAACTAGCCTACAAACCCCTGAGAATCCAAATCAATCAAATTGCAAACTGTAACAAGCAATGATTTAATGTGGTAATTGTAAGAAGCATAAAACTTAAGGCAAGGTCACACTGGCCAACGGATGCAAAACATATGTAAAAAGGACACAGCGGACAAGCAAATTTTCCATCCGTTGTTTTCCGCTCTCAAAAGGGGCAAAAATTTGCATAAACAGAACGGAAAAGAACGGAAAGGAACGGATGGGGAGAGGACGTAGCGAGGATGTTAAGTGGATGCTCAACGGAAGCCTAGCGGATGGAAGTGGATGGAAGTGGATGGCACGTCCGCAGGGCTTCGGGGGAGAACAGCAAAGCG
The DNA here is from genome assembly GCA_015471245.1 of Laticauda colubrina. Classification (NCBI taxonomy): domain Eukaryota; kingdom Metazoa; phylum Chordata; class Lepidosauria; order Squamata; family Elapidae; genus Laticauda; species Laticauda colubrina. The sequence goes on from BLBF01000041.1 coordinate 27,164,989, forward strand.
GATGCGTAGCGTAAGGGGTGGATGCGTAGCAGATGCGTAGCGGATGACGTGGATGCATCACGGACGCCTAGTGGATGTCTAGCGGATGCAAAGTGTTCACTGCGCATGCGGGGGGGGTGAATTGCGGAAGCTCCACGGATATAAAAGGAGGCAGCTCGCAAGCAGGTCACCATTCAGAGGAAAGACCTGCTGCCAGAGACATCTTCATCAGAGACCATGGGGAAGAAGAGAAAGCCTGTGCCTAATCCTGCCAGTCCTGGAAAGAAGGACAGAACCACCATCCCACCCCCTGACGCTGACTCTGCTGCTGGTGGTGCTTCTGCTGGTGCTGCTGGTGCTTCTCCTGCTGCTGCTGCTGCTGCTTCTGTTGCTAGTGCTTCTGTAGCTGGTCCTGCTGGTGCTGCTGCTGCTACTGCTGCTGGTGCTGCTGGTGTGGTGGACCAGCCCCAAGGCCCTCAAAGCCCTGCTGATGAGGACCCAGAAGGCCCTGCCAGAGGGAGGAAGAGGCAATTGAAGGAGAAGGAGAAGGGGGAGAGGAAACAGTACTCCATTGCAGAGGACCATGAGGAGGAGGTGCTCGAATGACTGAGGGAGAACGAGTACCTGTGGAGGAAGGGCCACAGGCTATATCGAGACACCAAGCGGAAGCAGGCGGCTTGGAGAGAGAAGGTGGAGAGCCCGGGCTATGCTTCTGATGTCCTCCTGGGGTGGTGGAAACATATGCACACCTGGTATGGCAAGCTGCACCTGAAGAGATCCGGGCAGGCCGCTGTCAAGCTCACGGACCGGGAGACCTATGTCGTGGCCAAGTGCAGCTTCCTGCAGGGTGAGATCCGCCACCGAGGAGCAGCCCCTCTGTCAACCCTCTCCCTCAGACAGCCCACAGAGAGGCACTCCTCTTCTAGCCAGGAAACAGCCAGTGTGTCCAGGCAGGTGTCTGTGGAGCGCCCCACAACAGAGACCCCCCCGACAGCTGCACACCCCATGCCGGAGGACGTGGAGGATCCCCTGATGCAGATGGAGCAAGAGGAGGCCGCAGCAACCAGAGACCAACCCACACCCACACCCAGCTCCACCTCCACAGAAAGCAGGCAGAGAAGCAGACCAGAAGGACAGAGCCACACTGTCCTCTTGGAGATCAGGGACACAATCAAGAACAGCACAGATCTCCTCTCTCAGCTGGTACACTTCGAGATTCCATCCTCAAACTGCAAGCCCTTCCTCACCTACGTGACCCAGACCCTCATTGACATGCCTGAGCCCCAGTACCAGGTGATGAAGGAGAGGATCACTATGCTTCTGCACCACCCTCAAGGCCCAGATGAACCTGCTCCCACCCACTCCAGGTCTGCTCCTCCACCCCAGGCGATGTCACAGCCCTTCCAAGGCTTTCAACAGCCCCTCTCCTACCAAGGCTACGGCTACCAGGACTTCCCTCAACAGAGGCAGCCCTTCCCAGTCCAGGCCAAGGTTCATCGCCTGCCACAGATGCCACCGATGCCACCAATGCCACCGACGCCACAGATGCCACTGACGCCACAGATGCCACCGATGCCACAGATGCCACCGACACCACAGATGCCACCGACCCCTCACCTCGCCCAGCTGCAGACCAGACAGCCCCACTACACTCCTCCTTCCTCCACCCCACAGCCAAGCCCCTCAACAGAACATCTGTCATCGGTCCTATGCCTGACATCCCAGGTCCTGGATGAAGGGCCTCTCAACCTCATGGGCCTGAGCCAGCTCTCTGAGAGCTTCCTGCACACACCATCTCCTGTTGTCCTGTCGGGGCTAGGCACCCCAATGATGCCTCAGACCAGCACTCCAGCTACTGCCACCTCCACAGTCCCTGGACCCTTTACACCTGAGACCATGCCTCAGAGTGACTGAGAACAGTGCCAAAGACTGAGTTGTTACCTGTTGACTTTATCTTTGCTTGAGACACTTTATTTGGGTCATTTTGCTTTTACAGTTTGTTATTAATAAAGGTTATCTTTCCTTCACACACTTGGTTCATTTCTTTTACTTAATAAAGTCTTGGTGGAAACTTTTAGAAAATGGTTAAGCCTTTGCATGCTTGTGGGATGGGCAAGGATAGCTGTGGGATGGATAATAGCTGTGGGATGGGCAAGGATAGCTGTGGGATGGATAATAGCTGTGGGATAGATAAACCTCCAGTGCAAGCATAGTGCGACTGTATGGTCCACCCTCCCAGGTGCCACACCTATGGACCTTTTTTATCAATAACAATGTAATCATTGATCCACACATTTCAACATAAACACAACTCTTTATTAAATGCCCTGTTCATTGTAGGGCCACTCAACATGCATGGCACAATCTCATCAGTGTGATGAGACAGGCAGAAGGAAGCATCCATTAAGCATCTACCATCCTGTCTTGCCACTCCACTGCTCCAGCTGGGGAGTTGCACCAGTGTTTCAGGAGGTTGCGCTGCTTCTTCCATTCACGTGAAGCTCTATTGGGGCCTTGCACATCCACAGTGTCTATCAGGTTTCTCCCTTGCCTCCATTCACCAGGCTTCATGTCCCCATTGCCTTGTTGACGGTCCACAAGCCTGTTCTGCAACACTGGGTAGCAGGTGCGCATGAGATTGTGCAGGATGCAGCAAGCTTCCACGATGTTTCTCACAGTCTCTGGGCGATGCTCCATGGTGGTGAGAAGTACCTGGAACCTGTTGGCCAGGATACCAAGGGCGTTCTCCACCACCCGTCTTGCCCTGGGCAGCCTGTAGTTGAAGATCCTCTCTACACGGGTGAGGCATCTGGAAGTGTAGGGCTTCATGAGGTAGGTTCTGAGGGAGAAGGCGTCATCCCCCACGATGAAGTAGGGCACATCTTGTGTGTCATTAGGCAGGGGGTCTGGATCTGGGAAATCCATTATGAGGTTGCATTCCAGCCCCTCCTTGAGGTCACTGGCGTTGTATACCTGGCCATCTGAAGATGACCCGTTGCCTGAAGCATCGATGTACATGAACTTGTAGTCAGCATCAACCATGGCAAAGAGGATGATGCTGAAGAAGCCCTTGTAGTTGAAATAAGTGGACCCTGACTTGGCTGGAGCTTTGCAGGCCACGTGCTTGCCATCTATGGCAACGGTGTGGGGGAAGTTCCACCTCTGATACTACTCTTCTGCAACTTTCTTACAGCCTTCTTCATTGGTGGGACACTGGAGGAGCTCCTTCAGGTATTCTTCGATAATGGCCTGCACCACTTCTCTGACCACAATGCTGATGGTGTTGTGTGGCACCCTCCAGGCATACTGCATGTTTCTGTACATGGTTCCAGAGGCCAGGTGGCACAGAGTCAGTGCCACCTTCAGCCCAGGTTCCAGACTGGGACGGAAGTTGGTGCTCGGCTTGGTCAACCTGGTTCTCAGACGCTCCACAACTTTGTCAAACATGGCTGGTGGCATCCTCATGAAGTGCTGGAATGCATGAGTGTCTTCATTCCTCAGCTCCACCATCAGCTTGTCATAGAGTCCAAACTCCACTCTTCTCCCAATCCATCTTCGGACCCAGACAGCTCTTGGATGTCTCCTTCTTCTCCTTGCGTAGACAAGGTGAAACAGTCTGAAGAGGGCTTGGTTCTGGTGTTGAATGATGGCGGCTACCAAAGGGATTGTGTGCTGATCCATGGTTGAGATCAATGGATGATGTTGAAGAGCAAGAGCAAGGCTGAAGAGGTCTGCACACCACGTCTGCTGGATTGAAAGTGAGATCCAAGTGATTTCCTCCCCCTTTTTATAGGAAATATCGGTTTTCCACTAGGTGTCCTTCTGCATCCTCTAGGCATACTCCAGACATCCTAAATATCTGAGATACATCCCATATACAAATGTTTTTTCCATTTTAATGCTTTATGTCCGAGGTGCATCTGCTTTCATCCTTTCTATTTCCATGCTACTAACACTATGTGAATGTTCCGCGTCCGTTTCGCTTCCTTCCTCTTTCCATTTTCTGCTGGAGCGGATGCGAGTTGTGCGGATGCGCAGCAGATGCCGAGTGGATACAGCAGATGCTTAACGGATGATGACAGATGTAGAACGTTTGTTCCCCATATGTGTTGCAGATCTAGAACGGACGCGGCGGAAAGTTCATCTGCTCAAAAAGTTTTGTGCAGCTCAAAACTTTTTGAGCGGATGAAATCTCAGTGGGCGGATGCTGGACGGATAGAACATATGAATCACGCACGCAGTGAGTACAGAATGGATGCATCGTGTTAACCTACAGATGGCAAGTGTTTCTCTCCGTTTTACATCCTCTTTGCATGCGTTGGTGCAGTGTGACACGGGCTTAAGATCTTATAATAGAATTATTATGTAAGTTATATAACTGTTAAATATAATATACATAAATTTATAATATACATAATATTGTATGGGAGGGAAAGAAATGACATATGGAATCTGACAGATAGAAAATAAATGTAGGATATGGTAACAGATAAAAGTGATTATATTATTAGTAGAATTGTACAATTTGTAAAATGAAAATAGAATGGAAATTACGATGTGTGTATTATAATGAGACTAGAAAGGGACTTTGTTTTTTTTTAAAAAAAATAAAGGTGGCATAATTAAAAACTAAAAAAGGGGACAAATGGGTAATATAAATTAATATGAATTTATGAATTACTTGAATTATATTATACATTTGTTAAACGTTGCAAATATGACAATTTATATAATAGTTACAACAAAAGCAATGTTAAGCATATAGAAATTAACATAAAATAATACATGGGAATATTGGATATTAAAAATTGATAATATGTATTAATATCAAACTAGATAAGAAAGCTAATAGGATCAATATGAAACTATTGTCATATTTGTGGTTAAAACGTAATATATCCTGGAACCACACTGTTATGCACAATGATGTTTACAGAAATAAAAAATAAAAAATGTGTTTAAAAAAAAAGAATCCAAATCAGAGCCAACCAGAGACAGCACTAACAACTTAATGAACCCACACAATCCCCCTACCAGCAATTCATAAGAACCATCACAAAACTCTCACTGATGACTCACAGCTGACCCATCACAAGACCTTCACTTGACACATCCACATCTAAAGTCCTTATAAACAGAGCACTGACACTGACACTGACACTTCCTAAATTGCTCTGCAGATGTTACCTAGCCTGGTAATGAAATGTTCAGAAACTAACCCACAAATATGGAGAATGAACCTTCACCCTCATCCTATACCTGAGCTACAGATGTTCGCCACTATTACAGAAGGTAGAATTTGAGCCTGTAAGTTTCATACAAGAATCTACAATTGTGCAATATCTTCTTGTCCCATGTATGATGATGGGTGGAAGAGTAAAAATAAAATCATGCTGTCCATAATTAGTTGGCTTTTATATGGTATTTGTTTCCCAGATAATGACAAATAACCATTAGTGCAGTTTCAGAACCAAAGAGAATTTTGTTTTATGCACAGTGCACAACTTATGATAAAATGTTGCTAATGGATTCTATCAATGAGGCAAGGCAGCTGCAAATTTACTCACTTCACATGTATTGTAGATCCTTTCTGAATATAATTGCAGTCCTTGTTAGAACTGCTCAGCTGCCATTTGATGGTTCTTTGCCTGTGTAAAATTTGTACTAGTGTACATGACAGTTGTCAACCCAACTTACTCTCAAATTAAATGAGATTTTATTTTTATAAGAAGACTTCAGAAAGCATATGTTAAAGTCACATGGAACTCAGCTAGATGTCTTAACCTCCTGCTTTAGGAAATCCAGAGTAATATTGGATCTATATTCAGCTTGAAAACCTCCAGCAAGAAGGACCTGTTCCAAATGAAAGGACAATTCACATCATTGCTATGTCATGTGATGAATCCTGGAGCATCTGTTCTCATCTAATTGTAGTCATTTTCCTGCAAAATACCGTCTCGTGCAAAATCATCACTTTGCAAAATCAAGATAGGGCAGCACCTGATTTTCCATCTAACATTCCAGAAGACTTGTTTTGGTTCGTGGAACAATCTCTATGTCCCAATCCTGCTAAAATTTCAGAAACCTTCACAGAGTTGCTTCTCTCAGGTTAAAGCCTGCTGGGTATATGAGTAATTAGTTTATGTATGTGTAGAACTTCAGTTGTCAAAATATTCATGAAAATCATTTGAACGATGCCCATAGATGCTGCTTTCGTTCTGAGGAAAACTCCATGGGATGAAGTGTAGGGGGGAAAGTGGATGGACTTTCTCTCATCAAGGCCAATAGCAATAGCACTTAGACTTATATACCACTTCACAGTGGTTTACAGAGTCAACATATTTTCCCCAACAATCTGGGTTCTCATTTTACCAACCTTGGAAGAATGAAAGGATGAGTCAAGCTTGAGCCAGTGAGACTCGAACTGTTGAACTGCTGGCAGCTGGCAATCAGCAATAGCCTGCAGTAATGCATTCTAACCACTGTGCCACCATGACTCATATGGGCTTCTTTCTTCTTCATGTAGTGCTCTTGGGTTATTCCCCTGTTTGTTGGAATGCTAGAAGTGGCCATTGTTCTCTTAAAAACAGAATATTGCTTTTTCTTCTTTTTTTTACTGTCTTTGAAAAATGATATATGCTACAGTGGAAATTTGAAAACAAGCAACATCCTGGAAGAAAATAATGGAAAATTAAGTCCTTCTTGGTAAGAAAAAAAAACACTGACATTTTCACATAGTTATTAGGCAATGAGATTTATTCAACAGTCTTTGACTTAACTATGTAGAAAGGGTTTCAGTAGAAGAATACAATAGGAATCACTGAAACCAGAAATGCTCAACTATAGGAATCAGTGGCTCTATTACAAAAAAGAAGCAGGATAAAGAACTGTGTTGGCTAAGGATCAAAACCAAATTCAGCTTAATGAAATGGAAATGTAACTGAAAACAAGTCAAATTAACTGCAGTTAATAGGAAAAGCATGGGAGGTAATTATGGTTCTATCACATTAAAAATTCAAACTGGCAATTTTGAGAGAGGCTGGAAAGATCACACCCAATACTTCAGAAGTTACAAATTGTTAAATTGTTTATTTCTGAAACCATTCTTATAAAAGGTATTAGTAGTTCTGGGGTGGGGAATCCAAGTTCTGTAGAAGTACAAGATTTATTTAGGAGAATACCACCATCACCACCATTATTACCCCTCACATCTCAAGAGAGGTTATAAGCACTGAACAGTTTAATGCAGATTGAATATGCTCATTCTTAAGAAATGCTGGAGAGCCACTGTGGTGTAGCGGTTAAGGCATCAGGCTAGAAACTGGGAGATTATGAGTTTTAGTCCCACCCTAGGCACAAAGCCAGCTGGATGACCCTGGACCAGTCACTTTCTCTCAACCCTAGGAAGAAGACAATGGCAAAATACTTCTGCGAGGAAAACTGCAAGGGCTTTTGTTCAGGTAGTCTTTGACAATTGAATGGATATACAATTGAATGGATTTTTAAAAAAAATGAATGCCAATTGACAAATGAGATGGGGGGATAGCAAAGGGACTGAAGTTCCTGGATATATGTAAGCATCTCTGGGGAGGATCCCCTGTAACTTTTTTTGGGGAAGATCTGACTTACAGAGCAGAATTTTGATAAGTTGCTGAAAATAAAGGCAGGCAGAAGAATATGAGGAAAGACCTCTCAATCTATAAAAATACAAACAATTATCTTTAATAAAAGTTTTGTTTCAGTTGATCAATTCACTTCTGCTTCCACTTTGCTGCAGAATGAGTTCTCATGGTCAGAAAGGAGGAAGAGGAGGAGATACAGCTGGTAGAAAGGAATCTATTGAGAAAGCCATGTGGAGGAGAATAATGAACATGGTAAACAGTGGTGGGATTCAAACATTTTTACTACCAGTTCTGTGGGCCTGGCTTGGTGGGCATGGCGGGGAAGGATACTGTAAAATCTCCAGTGAGAGGTGGTATTTGCTGGTTCTCTGAACGACTCAATATTTCCACTACCGGTTCTCCAGAATTACTCAGAATCTGCTGAAAACCACCTCTGATAGTAAAGATAATGTACTCTGTAATGTTTTGCTGCTGGTTTCTTTATTTGGCTTTCTTGTTTTTCTGTGTATTTTATTGAATGCAATAGTAAGAAACTTCATCAATAACCATGAATCTGCCTGTGTTCAAAGTGGACAATTATTTGCAATTTAGCACTTGAAAGTCATCTCATCTCAATATGGCTTTTGGTCAACAAGACTAATTGGCAATTTACCAGCGGATGTTGTGCTGGATAGTCCTGGGTTAAGAGGGAGGGAAGGGGGTTATTTATATGGCATTTTTTGTTCTTCTGCTTGGTTTCATAAACAATTTTCCTGCATTATCAACATACAGCATTAGGTCCCTTTGCCCAAGTAGGCAAGGAAAATACTTGCACCATATGTGCTACAGTGCAAAAGAATTATCTTTGGTTGGTATCAGTTCCTTGTTGATTCAGCCACCAATAAGATGACATTATTGTACAGGTTTTATAGATGGGGTCTACATCAAACTGACTCGGCCAAACATTTCTGACTGGGCAGAAATGAGAGGAGAAAGATGATTCTGTCAGTTGAAAGCCATGGATCAACCTCTCAGAGTGTGATAAGAATATATGAATAAATCGGCTGTTGGATTAAGCCAAAGGCCATCTTAGACCAGCATTTTGTTTCTGATAGTGGTGAAGCAGATACCTCTGAGCATTTTCAAGCAGGAGATGGAAATTTACTGCTCTTTTGCCATTGTTTCCCCACAAGAAGGGTTTTTCTGATTTTTTCACAGTGACAATTTCCATTAATCTATTCTAGACTCTCAGAGCCCATCCATAAAACCAACTAGCAGTTAATAATAGACATGATGAAAACTCCTTAATCTCACAACACATAGACTCAACATAGTTTCATCTGAGAAACCGTGAGCAGCTAGTCCCTGTGAGGAAGCTCTGGCAGTCAGACAAATCAGCCATAAACACGCACACAGAGATAAATGACATTTACGTACCATTCAAAAGAGACAATCAAAAAGCTAAAAGGGAAACAAGAAGATCAAAACACCTCCTCACTAGCAATCAACTCCCAAATAAGCAGGGATAAAACCAGGATGAATATCAACCAACAACCAAGCAGTAAACAATATCCCAATTAAGAAACCACAATCTTAGACAAAAAAAATATAAGAATAAAAAACTGCCTAATCAAGGAACTACCAAGAAGAAAACAATACTTTTCCTAATAGTCAGGGCAAATCCCTATATATATAAAATGAGAACAAACCCTACTCCTTTTTAGTACTGAAGATATTACCTGGTTAGGTTATGAAATGCTAAAGAAAATAACCAAGCTCAGAAAGATAAATTCATATACTGATTTTATTATGATTATAACATTCAGGTCTTAGGAACTCTATCAAACATGGCAAAAGGCACTAACATTAGTGAGAGGACCCTAGCACATGTTACATTTTAACCTCTTTTGTACAATCTTTAAATCCTTAGGGGGGAATTCAAGGATTTGAATACAATCTTTTTTTTATGTGGAGGTTTCAGGCTGGGGTGAGCAAACCCCCCAGAAGGTTTTGAAAAGAAAGGAAATATCAGGAGACCCGAGTCCCTCACTTTCCTCTAGCCTACATATGTATCACATTCTAATTCAGCATCTACTGAGAGAGAAGAAATTGTTCCAAGTAGAGACCCAAGGGGCTTTTTTTCTCTACATGTTTTTGTAAAACTGACAAAATGCTGCTGATCAATTTAATTGTATAGGAGTCTGAGTACAGGTAACAGAGATTTGTATTTTTTAAAATTAGAGCTTTATTGTAAAGTCTGGTTTCCCTGAAGTAAAACAATAATATATGAATAAATAAATAGATGAGTTTGATTTAGTAAAGAGCAGGCATAATCAGTTTGGACAGAAATGCAGTTTGGAGTGTTTTTGAACAGGCTAGAGCATTGAGTGTGTGTCCACAAAATCCAAAGTTGTTTTGTTAAAATGACAGAAACAACATTATGCTGTCATGATGGATGTTCTGTTCGGAAATAAGGTGCACGAGACCGGGTTCTAACAAACAGCTCTTTATTCAAACAGTAAAGTAACTGGTAACAGAACAACGCCTCAAGCCGCAGCAGCCCTTCTTATAGCGGCTTGTCTACCAAGTTCTATATACAACACCCCTCCCCTCTTGGTTTCATCCAACGTGCATAATGTAGTCATGCAGGAAGGTGGGGCTTTTGCGAGTCCTGGTTGTCCTGCGCAGCTCAGTTTCAGCGTGGTCCTCCAGCAGTTCGGATGGGATCGCTTTTTCTCTGCGTCTTCTCTATGGAACCTCCTGGAAGGGTGAGTCAGCCTTGCTGCTCCCACCTGAGTTTCTCGGGCCGGTTGAGGTGGCTCCTCTGCTCCCTCCTGGTTCATCTGGGCTGGACGAGCTGGCCTGGCTGTCTCCTTCCAGGCAGGCCTCGCCTCGTTCTTCTGCTCCCAGACTTCTTCTCTGGAGGTCGTCTAACTGTGAGTGCTCTTTTTGTTTTATTTGAGTTTCTTGTAGTGATTATTGTCATGTTATTGGAGGTTTGTCTCTCCCTTTTTTATTATTTTGTGTTTCCCCCCCCCAGTTGTTTTTGGTTCATTTATTTGCGGCGCTGGTGTGGTGTTGCATTCTAGTGTTCGAGAGCGAAGCTGGTCGATGTGTCACTTCCATGTTCTACCGTCATCCAAAACAAGTCGGTAAGACCGGGGACCTGTAATTTGGGTAATTGTGGCTGGAAGCCATAATGGGTCCCTGGTAAGGTTTTTTGTGTAGACAAAATTGCCTATTTCAAATGAGCGGTATTTACTGGAGGAGTCAGGGGGTTTGTCCCTGGTATAGGTGGGGTGCAGTCTATCGAGGTAGGAGCGCAGTTTCCTACCCATGAGGAGTTCTGCTGGGCTTTTGTTGGTTGTTGTGCTAGGGGCTCCCTTGATATGTTGGGGTGTTAACAATCTGTTAAGTTTATCTTGGACGTCCCCCGTGTCCATTTTTTCTAGGGCCTCCTTAGTATAACGAACCATGCATTCAGCCCAGCCATTTGAAGCCGGATGAGCCGGCACTGTCAGGGCATGTCGGATGCCCTGTGCAGCCAAATACTGCTCGAACGCTAGAGTGGTAAACTGGGGGCCATTATCCGAAACTATTACATCTGGCAGTCCATGCGAGGTGAAAAGTTTGTTTCACTGTTTCATGACTGCCTCGGTGGTAGTGGATGCCATAAGAATGACTTCTAACCAGTTCGAGTAGGTGTCCACGATTATAAAATAGGCCCAGCAAAATTTTGTAGCCCCAGCAAAGTCAATATGCAGTCACGACTATGGACCTCTGGGAGTTTCCCATTCCATGACTGGTGAGAAGTGGAGGGGTAGCCCGCGATTTTTGGCAGTCATGACATGTTTTCACCCATCGTTCAATGTCCTTGTCCAGCCCTGGCCACCAGATGTAGCTTCTGGCCAGGGCTTTCATTTTGACTATGCCCAGGTGCCCCTCGTGCAACATGCACAACACCCTGTAATTTTTTCTGGGGTTACCACCCTGTCCCCCCATAATATACAGCCTTTTTCAATAGACAGTTCAGTCTGTCAGGTGCAAAAAGGTTTAAAAGTCTCGCTTTTGTTTTCATCCAGCCAACCCTTACCTACCCAGTGCAGGATTCGAGCTGTCAGTGGGTCTTTTGCGGTAGCTTTAGTGATGTCTGCTGCGGTTAGTGGCAGATTCGGCCAGGACTCGATTTGGAGAGTGGAGATGGTGGGAGGTGGGTTATCTTCTGTGTTGGGCAGTGGGGAATGGCTCAAGGCATCCGCATGGGTGATGATCTTTCCTGGGCAATGGATGAGCGTGTAGTTGTAGGCAGCGAGGAATTCAGACCACCTCATCATTCTTGGTGATAGAATGTTTGGGGTTGGTTTGTTTCATGCCAGGATCCCTAGCAGGGGTTTGTGGTCAGTGATAATTGAAAAAGTCCTACTATAAAGGTAATCATGGAATCTTTTGACACCGGCTATGATTGCGAGAGCTTCTCAGTCGAGTTTTGACAGTGTTTTGGAGTAGAAGGTGATTGGTGCCTCTCTGCCGTCTGGTAGCTGGTGGCGCAGTATGGCACGGATTCCAAAAGGTGATGCATCACAGGTGACCGTCAAAGGCAAGGTGTTGCTGTACTGGATCAAAACGGTGTTAGACGTTAATAAGTCTTTGATGCTTTGGAATGCTGCTTGTTCCCAGTGGCCCCATTTCCAGATAGTTTTTTTGCCTAACAACCGATGTAAGGGTTCTGCTATGGTTGCTTTTTGGGGCAGGAATACATTGTAGAAATTCATGAGACCTAAGAATGCTTGTAAGTCAGTTTTGTTCTTCGGTCTGGGTGCGTCTTTGATTGCCTTTATCTTTTTTTCGGTGGGGTGTATCTCTTGCTCATCTATGAGATAGCCTAAAAATTCGACCTGATCGGTGGCTAATTTACATTTTTCTCTCTTGACTTTTACGGCCTGTGTCTCTGAATCGTCACAAGATTTCTTTTAGTCTACTTTCTAGTTGGTTTGTGTTTTTTGCTGACACCAGTACATCATCAAAATAGAGGACGACTCCCTTGATTCTGTTTAGAAGGCGCTCCATAAGGCTTTGGAAAATGCCTGGGGCAATGCTAACACCAAATTGTAGTCGGTTGCACTTGAATGCCCCCCTGTGTGTGACTATAGTCTGTGCCTCTGCAGTTGTGGGGTCAACTGGTAGCTGTTGATACGCTTGTGCGAGATCGAGCTTCGCAAAAATTTTCCTTCCCCTAGTGAGTGCAATAAGTGTTGCACAACTGGTACTGGGTATGCGCTTTGCTGGAGTGCATGATTTAGGGTTGTCTTATAGTCTCCACAGATGCATACTGACCCATCTGGTTTGACAGGAGTCACAATGGGTGTTTCCCACCTGGCATGGTCAATTGGTTCTAACACCCCTTGTGCTATAAGTTTGTTCGTCTAGTTTTGGTTTTAAGGCAAAGGGAACGCGTCTGGCTTTGAACCTGATGGGAGCTATCCTTGGGTCTAGGCTAAATGAGATTGGGGTCCCCTTGTACTTGCCTAGGGTCCCGTTGAATACATCCCGGAACTCTTGCAACAGGCTCTCTTCCCAGTTGGCTGCAATGACGCTGTTGATCCCAGTCACTCCGATTCCCAGGGGCGTGAACCATTCAATACCCAGCATGCTAGGGTGATCACGGTCGATGATTGTTAGAGGCAGGATTTCAGCGTGATTTTTAAATTCAACTAGGAAATGTCCAAAGCCCACTACCGGGATTCGGTTTCCCTGGTAGTCCTTTAATATTAGTTTTTGTTGTTCCAGTTCTCTTTGCTTGATGTCTGGTATCAGGTGTCTGATAGTATCCCAAGATACCATTGATAAGTATGATTCGGAGTCTACTTCCATCTCACAGGGCTTCCCTTCAATGCTTACCTTTACCCGGACCTTTTTTACGTTAGCTGCCCTGGCATTTCCGACGGTTATCATCTGGTGTGTCTCTTCTTTGTCGCTCGTTCATCGGTTTCTGCTCTCACAGTTGCACCTGCTTCCGGCTTGTCTCTCTTCATTTCTGGGGGGGTGCTGCCACGTCTTTTAGGACTATAGCTCTTTTTGTTTCGGCAGACCCTTGCGATGTGCCCCCGTTTTTCACAAGCTCTGTAGATGGCATCTAGGAACCTACATTCTGAATGCGGGTGGTTGCCTCCGCATCCAGCACACTGGAATTTCCACCTGCTTTTTCTTTTTTCCCGCCATTGATTCTTGGGACCTGATACAGATTACCATAATGTGCTCTTCTTTGAACTGCCCTTAAGAAGCATTCAAAAACTATAGTTGTTCCAAAATGCAGCAACCTTCATACTTCCAATTTCCTGGCATTGGAAGAATACTATACTGATTTTGTGGACATAGTATTGGTTGCTCACTGGTTTCCAATTCTCATTAAGATGCTGTTTTGATGTATGAAGTATTTTATGGTTCAGTTGCAGGATTGAGCACTATAATCAGTATTGGCCTGACTCAACCAGGAAAAAACTGCTGCTAATCCTATACTTTTAAGGAGGCTTTAGGGCAGGGCTGTCAAACTCAAGTCCCATGCCAATGCTAGGTTTCCTGAAGTTGTGATACATCACATGACAACACTGTGATGACACAGGGTTGACACCTCTGTTTTAGGGCATCAAGACAAGATAGCACTGCTTTTCTGTTGATGTTTTAGAAACTTTTGAAGCTTTTGAAGAGCAAGCTGATTTATAGAACTTTAATTTGAAAACATCATCTCTGTCTTTATCTTGATTTCTATTGTATTTTCTATAGTTTTATTTCTGTGGTGTTGTATTCTTGTTTTTATCTTTTTCCATGAATGCTTTGATTTGTAGGTCTTCTGTGATTTGGAGGTCTTCTGTGTAAGCCATCAAGAGTTGTTTTGATTGTGGCAATGTAGAAATGAATTTCTCAAATAAACCTTACAAACAGGAAAAAAATAATGTAACAAAGCAAAGAATAATGCAAGAATAGAAGGAAAGAAAACATTTATATTAGTATTCTCCCATTGTGACAATGTTATATTATTTATGTTCTTATTACCATCCTCCATAAGTAATTGATTTACTTGCCAGGACAAAATGTGACAATAGTGCAGATGAATGCACACAACTCAAGAATGTTATCTTTGCACCCACACAAAACGTTCTACCTACAGTACAAACGTTGATGGAACATTTGTAACTTTCTCAAATAAAATTCTGCAATCCAGGTAGTCTTCAACACATAATGGAAAGTGAGACCTAAATTTCTATTGCTAAGTGATGGGGTTATAAAGTGAGAGTGTGTAGGAATGTGTAGGAGGCACCACTGGGAAGGAAATCACAAAAACACCTGTCATAACTACAACTCATTGCCATCACAACTTCAAATGATTGTACTTCTTCCCTTGATCTTGATTGTATCTCTCTGTGAATACAACTTTTTTGGCTGCTGCTGCACACTGCTGGCTCATATTTAGCTGGTTGTCCACTAAGACTCCAAAATCCCTCTCACAGTTACTGTTATTGAGCCTGGTTTCACCCAATCTATATATGTGTACTTTTGATTTTTTTTTTTTGACTAAGTGTAGGACTTTCCTTTTGTCTACATTGAATTTTATTTTGTTAGATATGGCCCAGTGTTCTAGTCTATCTTCTTGGGTGTTAGCTATTTCTGCCAGCTTAATATCATCTGCAAATTTGGTAAGTTTCCCCTTGGTAGATTCCCTCATCTAAGTCATTAATGAAGATATTGAAGAGTACTGGGCCTAAGATGGAACCTTGTGGCATCCCACTGCTTACTTCCCTCCGTGTAGACTTAGACCCATTGACTACTTGCCGGCCATCCTTTTTGATTTGCCAGCCAATTGTGAGTCCATCTAGTGGCAGTGCTATCTATTCCACTTTTTTCTAGCTTACTAAGAAGTAGGTTGTAGTCTACTTTGTCAAATGCCTTGCTGAAATCTAAAT
This sequence comes from Laticauda colubrina, assembly GCA_015471245.1. Classification (NCBI taxonomy): domain Eukaryota; kingdom Metazoa; phylum Chordata; class Lepidosauria; order Squamata; family Elapidae; genus Laticauda; species Laticauda colubrina. Next base: position 27,180,527 of record BLBF01000041.1, read on the forward strand.
ATATTATGTCCACAGTATATTGCTAGTCTACTAATTTAGCCACTGATTGCTGAATGAATGGTTGTAAGCTGAAGGTTATCTGTATCCTCCCCATTGCTCCCCAGTCCCAAAACAGTTCTACTTTTCTCAGCTAAAATTAATAAATAACACCTGGGGAACAGGGGTGGGATTCTACCTGTTCAGCCTGGTTCAGGTGAACCAGCATCTCCATAGATCAGCTGGAAGTGAACCAGTTTGCTTTCATTCCTTTTTTCCCCCCACTGATCAGCTGTTTTCTGAAGATCAGTTGTGCCATGTGCTTTAGATTAGCTAGAAAACAGGAAGTCATTAGATTTCTTGTTTTCTAGCTAATGTAAATTGCATGGCACAGCTGATCCCCACCCTCACTGTTGTACTGCTTTGACCAGGAGGCAAAAAAAAATAATGTATTTGTATTTTTTGCCTATTAGGCCTCAGGAAAGCCTCCTGGAAGCAAAAATGGGGTGTGGGGAAATAGCACCCCCTGCCCTGTTTTTGCTCCCAGGAGGCTTCCTTGAGGCCCAGTAGGCAAAATATATGTATATTTATTTTTGCCTACTGGGCCTCAGGGAAGCCTCCTGGGAGCAAAAACCGGTGTGGGTGGGGAGGCTGCGCAGCACATATACCCATCCCATTTTTGCTCCCAGGAAGCTTCCCTGAGGCCCAGTAGGCAAAGAAAAAAAAGCACGGCCACCCAGGGACATGACCACCTGGCCACACCCACTTAGCCACCCCCACCTATCCATACCCACAGAACCAGTAGTTAAAAATTTTGCATCCCACCCATGCTGGGGAATCACTTTGCACTGCAGTATGAAAACATACTATTTCCATATGAAAGAAGTTTTAAGAAACTTGAAAAAACTTTATCCAAACAAAACTATTTTATTTGTTCAGTGAAGCATCCACGTTTACCTGTTGCTGGGCAATCCTGCACTGCAGCCTAAGCTATTGACTTCTGAGATATTCTGATCAACTTCAAAAATATCTCTCTGGATAACAATGCGGCCATAACAAGACTTGATGGATTGTTCTTCCCCTTCCCATCCATGCAGGAGAAACCAATCTTACTAACTAACCAGCACCATTTTCATTTAGGATTGTTCCCTCCTCAATATTGATTATTTATTGGAGGACGGAGCTGGCGTTACGATGATATGGCATGCAATCTTGGGGGTCTGAGATCACAGCCGATATCTTTGCCCCTCGACGGTTCTTTTGGACCTAAACTGTTGCACAGAGATGGCAAAAGTGAAGAGCACATCCTGCTGATCCCAGGGATACTGCACAATCCCTGGTCGATCCGGGTAAAGCTCTTTTTGCCAGTGGCAAAGAGGCAGCCATTAAAGCTGCTGAAGTTGGGACAGCTCCAGAACAGAAGAAATAAGAAGAGAAAGTGTGCCGGTTTGGTGAGAATTTTTTTTTCCCTTATTTTAAGACTTGAAAGGACATCCTAAAAGATAGAAGAAATCTGCAAAAGTGTTTGACAGAAATGACCTAGCGGCAATTTTAAACGGAAGGGTCAAAGTAAGGTTGTTGTTGTTGTTGTTTTTAGTACAGCCGGATTTATATATATATATATATATATATATATCTGTGTGTGTGTGTGTGTGTGTATGTGTATGTGTATGTGTATCTGTATGTGTATGTGTATGTGTATATATATATATATATATATATAAGCCTGATGATGGCAGATGAGATTCTGCTGAAACGTTGCTACAACTTTAACAGAACTACAATGACGTGGGATAATACCCGAAGGAAGCTGAACAGCACACATGTAAGTACCCGCGATAACTTAAAAAAACAAATATATATATATATATATATATATGTGCTGTTCAGCTTCCTTCGGGT
>BLBF01000041.1:27187404-27222959 GCA_015471245.1 Laticauda colubrina
GTTTTTGTGTTCTTCAATGCGTGCACTAATTCTTCTGTTAGTTTGTCCTATGTATGTGGTGGGGCAGGCAGTGCAAGGGATTTCGTATACTCCTTGGTTTTCTAACTCGATTTTGTCTTTAGGGTTTTTTGTCTTTAGGGTTTTTCTGTTTGTGCAGAATGCTGTTTTAAGGTTGTGTTTTTGGAGGATCTTGCTGATTTTGTCTGTAGTGCCTTTTAAACGTTGCCTAGATACTTCCAATTCTACGCGGGAGAAAACCCGAATAACCAAAGATCCACATACAAATACCCGCGAAAACCTTAGAAAACATATATATATGTTTTACTTTAACATATATATATGTTTTACTTTAACAACTTTAACAGAACTACAATGACGTGGGATAATACCCGAAGGAAGCTAAACAGCACATATATATATATATATATATATATATATATATATATATATGCTTTTTTCTTCTCTTTTTTAATTTTGTGATTTTGTAGTTTTTTAGGCTAGAGACTCCCTTTAGTTACTTAGTTATCTCTTTTTTAAAAAAATATTTTTCCCTTTTTTGGTTAATTTTTAATATATTTTGCTGAGAAAGGAGGGGGAAAGTGAGAGTAAAAGAAACTGTGTAGCACTGCCAACTAGAGGCTTGAAAACACCTTATTTTCTGTGAGCAGACAAAACTGAGAAAGCTGAGAAGAACTGATCCCAGAAGGGTAAATGTTCATATGGCAAGAACAGAGATATAGAATTGATTCAATTGAGAAAGTGGAATTCTTTGGAAGGAAAGAAGAGGAAGGAGGCAGAAAAAGAGATCTCATTAATTGAATTCCAAGATGACTGTCAAAGGGTCACAGAAAAAGAAGACGGCGCAGTAGGTGGGAAAGGTGGATGCCAAAGAACAAGGTGAACTAAGATCTATGAGAGCTGCCAAACCTAATTATTAAATATAATCATGGAAGAGAAAAAAATGATTACAATTAATATAAATGGACTTAACTCAATCACCAAAAGAAGGAAAATCTTTCATAAATTAGAGAAATTAAAATTTGATATAATTTGTCTACAAGAAGTACACATTAAAAAACAATCTAAACAATTGTTGGTACAACCAAAACTAGGGAAAATATTTATTTCTTTGACCCAATGTAAGAAAAAAGGAGTGGTTTTATATATTAAAGAGACCACCCCAGCAAAATTGATCTATACTGGTGAAGACGGAAGAATATTAATGGTGGAAATAATGGACAATAATATGAAAACACTCCTAATTGCAATTGATGCTCCGAATGATAAACAAGAAGAATTTTATAAAAAATTACATATGTAAATAATTGAACTGGACTATGCTAACATAATTATGATGGGAGATTTTAATGGAATTATAGACAATAAAAAAGCAAAATAGAAGGACTCTCCCAAAATCCTTTTTCAAAATGGTTGATGAAATGAACTTAAAAGACACATGGAGAGAAAGAAATGCTAAACTAAACAATTCAATTAGACATTTATCATGGTCTAGAATTGATATGATATGGATGACAACAGAACTAATATCTAACATTCAAGAAATATACATTGAAACAAGCACTTGGGCAGACCAAAATCCAATGACAATTAAATGGAAAGGGCAAAAAGAAAATTGAGATGGACATTAAACAATACTATTTTAAAGGAAAAAGAATTCACACAATGGATGGAGAAAGAATTGGCTCTTTTTTTTAGAGAAAATAAGAAAGAAGATACATCAATTCAGAATGTATGGGACACAATGAAGGTGTATGCTAGAGGCTTAATAATAGATTATATAAGGAAAAGGAACGATAAGAAAAGATTAGCCTCTATTGCCTTAGAGAATGAGCATAAAAGACTTGAAAAAGAGCTACAGAAAATGCCACAGAAAAAAGATATAAAGTTAAAAATGGACATAATTAAACACAAAATGGATCAAGTAGAAAAAGAAGAATTAGCACAGAAAATTAGAGGTGCTAAACAGAACTACTTTGAAGATGCAAATAAACCAGGTAGATGGTTAGCATATAAGTTGAGAAAGGAGAAAGAAGCAAGGAAAATATTGCAGTTAATAGATGACCAAGGTCAAATTTGTTATGGCAGTAAAGAAAAGAAGCAAATCATTTGAGATTTTTATATAAACAAGAAATTATATAAACAAGAAAATATTGATGAGGAAAGAGTTAAGCAGTATTTACAGAATGCTAATTTACCTAAGATACCCAAAGAGACTGAAAAAATGTTAGAAAGCAATATAACCATGATGGAGCTAACTGAAGCACTTAAGAAGCAAAACAATGGAAAGGCACCAGGCCCGGATGGACTTCCGGAAGAATTTTATAAAACATTACAAGAATCATTGAATGTCCCATTGTTAGAAGTTATGAATGAAGTTATGCTTAAGAAGAAGATACCTAAATCATGGACAGAAGCCTATATCATTCTCATTCCAAAAGAGGAGGCCGATCCATTGCAAATCAAGAATTATTGACCTATTTCTCTACTAAATGCAGATTATAATTTTTTTGCTTCAATACTAGCAGAAAGACTTAAAAAATATTTAATTAATTTTATACATCCTGATAAAAATGGATTTCTGCCAAAGAGACAAATTAAAGATAATATGAGAGTAATTCTGGACACACTGGAATACTATGAAGCACATCCTGAAAAACAAATGGCTTTGATATTTTTAGATGCACAAAAGACATTTGACAATGTGAACTGGCGATTCATGTTACTACTGTTGGAACAGATGGGTTTTGCCAGAAAATTTATTCAAGCAATAGAAGCTATATATCATGAGCAAACGGCAAAGGTAATGATAGAGGGAGACCTGACAGACTCTATTGACACAAGAAAAGGAACAAGGCAAGGGTGCCCACTGTCACCTTTGTTGCTTGTGTTAACTTTGGGAGTACTAAACAGAAATATTTGAGATGAAAAGAGGATAAAAGGAATGAAAATTAAAAAGGAAGAATTTAAGTTACAAGCTTTTGCAGATGACTTGATTTTTATATTAGAAGACCCTTTAGTGACAGCACCAAAATTGTTGGAAAAGATAGAGACATGTAGCAAAGTGGCTGGTTTGAAAATAAACAAAGACAAGACAAAGATTTTGACAAAAAATATGTTACTAAGACAAAAGGAAGAATTGACAGACCTATTGAAAATTCAAGTTATGAATAAGATTAAGTATTTGGGGATATATTTGACAGCAAGATGCAGTACGTTAGAAGAGAATAACTACATTAAACTTAAACAGCAGATAGCATAAGATTTGGTGAAATGGGAATATTTGCTACTGTCACTAATAGGGAGAATTTCAACAATCAAGATGAATATACTATCCAGAATTTTATACTTGTTTCAAACAATTCCAATTAGACTTGGAAAAGACTATTTTGAAAAACTAAATAAAATTGTGGAAAAATATATATGGCAAGGTAAGAAAGGGAGAATAAAGTTGAAACTATTGCAAGATGCTAGAATTAGAGGAGGTTTTGGCTTGCCTAATTGGGAGCTGTATTATCAAGCAACAAATTTGATGTGGGTTAAAGAATGGATAACATTAAGAAATTATAGATTGTTGACACTAGAAGGACATGATTTGCTGTTAGGGTGGCATGCCTTCTTATAGTATAAAGGGACTAAAACACAAGGATATTTTGGAAAACATTATATATGGGAGTCTTTGTGGTTAAATTGGGAGAAGATTAAAAGACAATGTTATCTGAAAATATCAGTCTGGTTATCGACTATTGAAGCATTTTCTTATCCTATAATATATAAGAAGGAACAAACAGTTAGATATGGTGAAATACTGAATGAAAAGAGTGAACTTAAATCTATTCAAAAACTAGACGAACAAGGTATAAAGAAGAATTGCTTTTCATATGCGCAAATACACTCAAGATATGTTGAAGACTCTAAAACAGAAGGTTTTTATGATAAATTGACCGATCTATATAAGATTTTGACAGGTACTGATGAAAAGATGATTAAAAAATTGTACTTAATTTTTTGATTGATAATATGAATTCTTATGCAATCTAATTGTAATTGAAGACTAAAGCCCATGTCACACTGCCCAACTGATGTAAAAAGGACACAGCGGACGAGCAAAATGTTCCATCCGTTGTTATCCGCTCTCAAAAGGGACAAAAATTTGCTAACCAGAGCGGATAACACGGACGCGGGGAGGACACAGGGCGGATGCAAAGCGGATGCGGAATGGAAGCCCAGCGGATGGAAGCGGATGGGAGCGGATGGCACATCCGTTGGGCTTCCGGGGGGCCTCAGCAAAGCGGACGCGGAACGGAAAGAGCGGATGCTCAGCGGATGCACAGCAGATGAAGCGGATGCACAGCGGAAGCCTAGCGGATGCACAGCGGAAGCCTAACGGATGCCTGGCGTTAATTGCACATGCGGGGGTGTGTGCATTGCGCAAGCTCCCCGGATATAAAGGGAAGCAACTCACACGTGGCCAGCATTCGGAGGAAAGACCTGCTGCAGGATACATCGAGTCCTTGCCTGCCCTACCTGCATGCCTGCCTGCAAGCCTTGCTGCCAGCCTTCCTGCCAGCCTGCCTCCAAGACTCCTGGCCAGCCTCCCTGCCAGCCTTGCTGTCTGCCTCCCTGCCAGCCTTGCTGCCAGCCTGCCTTCCAGCCTCCCTGCCAGCCAGTCTGCCTGCCAGCCTTGCTGCCTGCCAGCTTGCCAGGCTTCCTGCCAGGCTTCCTGCCAGGCTTCCTGCCAGGCTTCCTGCCAGGCTTCCTGCCAGACTTCCTGCCAGACTTCCTGCCATCCTTGGTGCCTGCCAGGTTCCCTGCCAGCCAGCAACCCCAGAACCATGGGGAAGAAGCGAAACTCTCAGCAACCTGCCGCCATCCCTGGCAAGAGGGACAGGGCCACCCTCCCGCCCCCTGTCCCTGACTCTGCTTCTCCTGGGGCTTCTGCTGAAGCTGCTCCTGGCAGTGGTGCTTCTGCTGCGTACTCTGCTGAAGCTGCTGCTGGTCCTGCTCATCCTGCTGGTGCTCCTGGACTTACTCGTTCTGCTCGTGCTCCTGGACTTGCTCGTACTGCTCGTACTGCTCGTGCTCCTGGGCTTGCTTGTCCTGCTCATGCTCCTGGTCCTCCTCGTGCTCCTGGTCCTGCTCATGCTCCTGGTCCTGCTGGTGCTGCTGGTGCTGCTGGTGCTGGTGCTGCTGGGGCTCCTGGTGATTACTCTGCTGCTGCTGATCCTGGTCCTGCTGATCCTGCTGCTGCTGCTGCTGATGATGATGATGATTATGATTATGATCCTGCTGCTGCTGCTGCTGCTGCTGATGATGATGATGATGATGATCCTGCTGGTGCTGCTGCTGCTGCTGGTGTGGAGAAGCAGCCCCTACCACCTGGGAGCCCCTCTGATGAGGGCCCATCTGGTCCTGGCAAAGGGAGGAAGAGGCGTATGCGGGGATGGGAGAGGAGGCAATACTTCATCGAGGAGGAACACGAGGATGAGGTGGTGGAGTGGCTGAGGGAGAATGACTATCTGTGGCGGAAGGGACACCGGCTGTACAGGGACAGCAAGCGGAAGCAGGCTGCTTGGAGAGAGAGGGCAGAGAGTATGGGTTACACTTCGGAGGTGCTCCTCGGCTGGTGGAAGCATATGCACACATTGGTACGGGAAGCTGCACCTGAAGAAATCTGGCCAGGCCACTGTGAAGCTGACAGACAGAGAGACCTATGTCATGGCCAGGTGCAGCTTCCTGGAGGGTGAGATCTGCCACCGAGGAGCACCAGGAGCCCCTCTTTCTACCATCTCTCTCCAGCAGCCTGCTGAGACCTAGTCCTCTTCCGGCCAAGAGTCAGTCCCTGTCTCCAGGCAGGATTCTGTGGAGCGTGGCACGACGGAGAACCCGTGGACAGCTGTTGTCACCATGGTGGAGCGCGTGGAGGACTCCCTGGTGCGGTGGGAGAGAGGAGACATCAAGTCCACCACAGTCATACCCGCATCCACCACCCCCCAAGCTCCGCCTCCACAGAAAGGCAGAGAGACAGACAGCAGGAGGGGAAGAGCCACACTGTCCTGCTGGAGATCAGGAACACCATCCGCAGCAGTATAGATCTCCTCTCTCAGCTGGTCCACAATGACTCCTCATCCTCCAACTGCAAACCCTTCCTCACCTATGTCAACCAGACCATCAAGAACATGGAGGAACCCCAGTACCAGCTGGTGAAGGACCAGATCACCGAGCTGCTTCACAACCCTCCAGACCCAGAGGAACCTGCTCCCACCCAGTCCAGGTCTGCTCCTCCACCCCAGGTGATGTCCCTCCCATGCCAAGGCTTCCCACAGGCCCTCATCTACCAGGGCTATGGCTACCAGGAGGTCCAGCAGCACAGGCAGCAGCCCTTCCCAGTCCAGGCACAGAGTCATCAGGCGACACCATTGCCACCGGTTCCACTGATGCCACCGATGCCACCCACGACAATGATGCCACTAATGACAGCGATGCCACCCATGCCAGTCCTCACCCAGCTGCAGACCAGACAGCCCCACTACACTACTCCTTCCTCCACCCCAAAGCCAAGCCCGGCCTCAGTACATCTCTCATCAGTACTGGTGCTGACACCCCATGGCATGGAGGAAGGACCTCTCAGCATTGCGGGTCTGAGCCAGCTGTCTGAGAGCTTCCTCAACGCACCGTCCCCTGTTGTCCTCTCGGGGCCAGGCACCCCAATGATGATACAGACCAGCACTCCAGCACCACCCACCTCCACAGCACCTGGACCTTCACCCCTGAGACTGGGCACACCTCCGAGTGACCAATAAGAGTGCCAGAGACTGGGTAGCTGGCTACCTGTACAGTTTATTTGGACACTTGACTTGGGTCATTTTTGTTTTAGAGCTTGTTGTTCAATAAAGTTTATCTTTGATTCAGACACTTGCTTCATTTCTTTTTTTTAATAAAGTCTTGGTGGAAACTTTTAGAATTGGCTTAAGCCTTTGCATGCCTGTGGGATGGGTTAAGATAGCAGTGGGATGGGCAGGGATACCTTTGGAATGGGTAATAGCTGTGGGATAGGTAAGGATAGCAGTGGGATAGATAAGCCTCTAGTGCAAGCATATTGGGACTGTATGGTCCACCCTCCCTGATGCCACACATATGGCCCTTTATTATCAATAATAATGTAATCATTCATCAACACATTTCAACATAAACACAACTCTTTATTAAACGCCCTGTTCATTGTAGGTCCACCCAGCATACATGGCCCAATCTCATCAGTGTGATGAGACAGGCTGAAGGAAGCATCCATTAATCATCAACCATCCTGTCTTGCCACTCCCCTGCTAAAGCTGGGGAGTTGCACCAGTGTCTAAGGAGGTTGCGCTGCTTCTTCCCTTCACGTGAGGCTCTGTTGGGGCCTTGGACATCCTGAGTGTCTATAAGGTTTCGCCCTTGCCTCCATTACCCAGGCTCCATGTCCCCATTGCCTTGTTGGAGGTCCACGAGCCTGTTCTGCAAGACCGGGTAGCGGGTGCGCATGAGATTGTGCAGGATGCAGCAAGCTTCCACGATCCTCCTCACGGTCTCTGGGCAATGCTGCATGGTGGGGAGAAGTACCTGGAACCTGTTGGCCAGGATGCCAAAGGCGTTCCCCACCACCCGTCTTGCCCTGGACAGCTTGTATTTGAAGATCCTCTCTTCACGGGTGAGGTGTTTTGAAGTGTAGGGCTTCATGAGGTAGGTTCTGAGGGAGAAGGCGTCATCCCCCACGATGAAGTAGGGCACATCTTGCGTGTCGTTGGGCAGGGGGTCTGGATCTGGAAAGCCCATGATGAGGTTGCCTTCCAGCCCCTCCTTGAGGTCACTGGCGTTGTATACCTGGGCATCTGAACATGAGCCGCTGCCTGAAGCATCGATGTACATGAACTTGTAGTCAGCATCGACCATGGCAAAGAGGACGATGCTGAATAAGCCCTTGTAGTTGAAATAAGTGGAGCCCGACTTGGGTGGTGCTTTGCAGGCCACGTGCTTCCCATCTATGGCTCCAATGGTGTGTGGGAAGTTCCACCTCTGATACCACTGCTTTGCAACTTTCTTCCATCCTTCTTCAGTGGAGGGGCACTGGAGGAGCTCCTCCTTGTATTCTTCGATGATGGCCTGCACCACTTCTCTGACCACAATGCTGATGGTGTTGAGTGGCACCCTCCAGCCATACTGCATGCTCCTGTAGGTGGTCCCTGAGGCCAGGTGGCGCAGAGTGAGTGCCACCTTGAGGCCAGGTTCCAGGCTGGGCCGGCAGTTGGTGTTTGCCTTAGTCAACCTGGGTGTCAAGCGCTGCACAACTTCGTCAAACATGGCTGGAGGCATTCTCATGAAGTTCTGGAATGCCTGAGTGTCTTCGTTCCTGAGCTCCACCATCAGCTTGTTGTACAGCCCATACTCTTCTCTTCTCCCGATCCATCTTTGTACCCAGACGCTTCTTGGCCGCCTCTTTTTCTTCCCGTAGTAGAGTTCACAGAGCCTGTAGATGGCTTCGCACTGTTGTAGAAGGATGGTGGCTGCCAAAAGGACTGTGGTATGATCCACGGTGGACATGACTGGATGCTGTGGAAGAGGAAGAGTCAGATGAAGGCTGCAGAGGTCTGCACAGCTCGGCTGCTGTTCTGAAAGTGAGATGCAGGTGAGTTGCTCCCCCTTTTTATAGGCAGTATAGGTGTCCCTTTGCATCCTCTAGGCATCCTCTAGACATCCTTAATATCTGAGATAGGTCCCCTCTGCGAACGTTTTTTCCGTTTTAAACGCTTTGTTTCCACTTGGCATCCGTTCTGCATCTGTTCTGCATCCGTTCCGCTTCCTCCCTGCGTCCAAGCGGATGCGAGTTGCGCGGATGTGGAACGGATGCCTAGCGGATATCGCGGATGCGTAATGGATGCAGAACGGATGCGTAGCGGATGCATAACGGATGCACAACGGATGCGTCGTGGATGCGTAGCGGATGCAGAATGGACGAACAGGATACATTTTCCGCGCAAAAGTTTTGGGCAGCCCAAAACTTTTTGAGTGGATGAAAGGTCAATAGACGGATGCTGGACGGATAGAGAGAAAGCAAAACTGAGGCAGTGAGTACATTGCGTTAACCAACGGATGGCAAGCTTTTTTGTCCGTTTTACATCCTCTTTGCATCCGTTGGTGCAGTGTGACATGGGCTTAAGAAATGGATGCACAAAATAATTTGTAAACCGACCGACACACTGTTTGTATTTATATGGAAGAAAGTTCGATGTTTTTATGTTTTCGTTTGTTCATATTTGTTTTCAAAAAAAAAAACACCAATAAAATTTGGATAAAAAATATTGATTATTTATTCACTTGGTAAATTCATATACTGATTCATATGTAGAAGCATTGTGATATGTCTAAGCATAGTGACTCTGTTCTGGCATTTCTCCCAACTTTCTTTTTCTTTTTTTTTTTAGCAACAAAGGAATATGGCAACAGTAAAGAAAAAAGCAGGCGAGAAATACATCACAAACTAGAACTTGAGTAGCCATGATGGCCTTACAAAAGGTGTTCTTTTGTGATGGCACAGTGGTTAGAATGCAGTACTGCAGGCTACTTCTGCTGACTGCCAGCAGTTCAGCAGTTCAAGGCCACCGGCGCAAGGTTGACTCAGCCTTCCATCCTTCTGAGATTGGTAAAATGAGGACCCAGATTGTTGGGGGCAATATGCTGATTCTGTAAACCACTCAGAGAGGGCTGCAAAGCACTGTGAAACAGTATATAAATCTAAGTGCTATTGCTATGATATGTCTATATCTAAAAAGTCCAGAATGATGCAAGTATGATATTCCCCATGATACTCTATAGACTGAAGTTGAACTTTGAAGAGGCAGAATAGAATATTGATGGTTTTAAAATTTGGTATTAAAGACTTCTGAGAAGACTATGACAGTCAATAAAACAAACTAGATATTGAACAAATCAAGCCAAAGTTCTCACTAAGAGGGTTTTGGTGCTCCCTGAGCTTGATTTTTTTCTAGCAGATCTTTCATTACCCAAACTAGGCAACATCATTAGCTTCTCCTGCTCACTCATACATACACATAACTGTGGTTTAATGAGTTTATTAATATTACCCAACAATTCCATTCACCAAAAACCCAGAAGTGTCCCAGTTAAGTCCAGCCATGAGCAGACCAAGGTTAGTCCACAGAGCAATAGCCAAAGAGTCCACAAAGCACTTGAACATTTCTCAAACTAAACAACTCCATCAGACAAACTTATATCCACCAGGCAAACTTAAATTCACATACAAGAGAGCTCATGAGGGAAGAAAAGGCCAGAATTTCCAAGGCACGATCCAGAGTGAGGCAGGAATCATGGCAACCAGAAAACACACAGCTTGGAAACAAATATGTTATTCCCAGCAACACTTCCATTTGTCCACTGTGATAAATGGCCAGCTTCCAGTGCAGCCCATTAAGACAGGTACAGATTTCTCCTCTTGAGTAATATGGCTGACCTTCTGTGCTCCTGCCTTTTCTCTGCACTACATATTCTCAGTTCAGGTGTAGGAGGCAGTTCCTCCTCCTCTTCACTGCCGTCTGCAATTACAAGCTTTCCCCAGCTAGAACATCAGCCAAATCTCTTCCAGACAGTAGTTCAGACCCATCAATTAACTCTCTTTCTGATGTGCCAGGAATTGCTTCATCCTCCCCTGAGCTGACATCTAAAGCCCATGTCACACTGAACCAACGGATGCAAAGAGGATGTAAAACGGACAAAAAACCTTGCCATCCGTTCAAAAATGCGATGTACTCACTGCCTCCGTTTTGCTTCCTCTCTATCCGTCCAGCATCCGTTTATTGATGTTTCATCCGCTCCTAAAGTTTTGGGCTGCCCAAAACTTTTGCGCGGAAAATGTATCCAGTTTGTCCGTTCTGCATCCGCTACGCATCTGCTACGCATCCACTACGCATCCGTTATGCATCCGCTATATCTGCTTGGCGTCCGCTGAGCATCCGCGCAACTCACATCCGCCCGGATGCAGGGAGGAAGCGGAACGGATGTGGAACAGATGCAGAACGGATGCAGAACGGATGCAGCACAGAAACAAAGCGTTTAAAGTGGAAAAAAGATTCGCAGAGGGGACCTATCTCGGATATGTCTAGAGGATGCCTAGAGGATGCAAAGGGACACCTATACTGCCTATAAAAAGGGGGAGCAACTCATCTGCATCTCACTTTCAGACCAGCAGCCCACCTATGCAGACCTCTGCAACCTTCATCTGACTCTTCCTCTTCCACAGCATCCAGTCATGTCCACCGTGGATCGTACCACAGTCCTTTTGGCAGCCACCATCCTTCTGCAACAGGACGAAGCCATCTACAGACTCTGTGAACTCTACTACGGGAAGAAAAAGAGGTGGCCAAGGAGCGTCTGGGTCCGAAAATGGATCAGGAGAAGAGCAGAGTACGGACTGTACAACAAGCTGATGGTGGAGCTCAGGAACAAAGACATTTGGGCATTCAAGAACTTCATGAGGATGCCTCCAGCCATGTTTCACGAAGTTGTGCAGCGCCTGACACCCAGGTTGACCAAGGCAAACACCAACTGCTGGCCCAGCCTGGAACCTGGCCTCAAGGTGGCACTCACTCTGCACCACCTGGCCTCAGGGACCACCTACAAAAGCATGCAGTACGGCTGGAGGGTGCCACTCAACACCATCAGCATTGTGGTCAGAGAAGTGGTGCAGGCCATCATCGAAGAATACAAGGAGGAGCTCCTCCAGTGGCCCTCCACTGAAGAAGGATGGAAGAAAGTTGCAGAGCAGTGGTATCAGAGGTGGAACTTCCCACACACCGTTGGAGCCATAGATGGGAAGCACGTGGTCTGCAAAGCTCCAGCCAAGTCAGGGTGCACTTATTTCAACTACAAGGGCTTCTTCAGCATCATCCTCTTCGCCATGGTTGATGCTGACTACAAATTCATGTTCAGGCTACGGCTCATCTTCAAATGCCCAGGTATACAATGCCAGTCACCTCAAGGAGGGGCTGGAAGGCAACCTCATCGTGGGCTTCCCAGATCCAGACCCCCTGCCCAACGACACACAAGATGTGCCTTACTTCATCGTGGGGGATGATGCCTTCTCCCTCAGAACCTACCTCATGAAGCCATACACTTCCAGACTCCTGACCCATGAAGAGAGGATCTTCAACTACAGGCTGTCCAGGGCAAGACGGGTGGTGGGGAACGCCTTTGGCATCCTGGCCAACAGGTTCCAGGTACTTCTCACCATCATGCAGCATCGCCCAGAGACCGTGAGAAGGATCGTGGAAGCTTGCTCCATCCTGCACAATCTCATGCGCACCCGCTACCCAGTCTTGCAGAACAGGCTCGTGGACCGTCAACAAGGCAATGGGGACATGGAACCGGGGGAATGGAGGCAAGGGCGAAACCTGATCGACACTCAGGATGTGCAAGGCCACAACAGAGCCTCACGGGGAGGGAAGAAGCAGCGCAACCTCCTGAAACACTGGTGCAACTCCCCAGCTGGAGCAGTGGAGTGGCAAGACAGGATGGTAGATGCTTAATGGTTGCTTCCTTCAGCCTGTCTCATCACACGGATGAGATTGGGCCGTGTGTGTTGGGTGGGCCTACAATGAACAGGGCATTTAAAAAAGAATTGTGTTTGTGTTCAAATGTGTGGATCAATGCTTAAATTGTTATTGATAAAAAAGGGCCCTCAGTGTGGCACCTGGGAGGGTAGACCATACAGTCCCACTATGCTTGCACTGGAGGTTTATCTATCCCACAGCTATTAGCCATCCCAAAGGTATCCCTGCTCATTCCACAGGTATCCCTGCCCACCCCACTGCTATCTTAACCCATCCCACAAGCATGCAAAGGCTTAAGACAATTCTAAAAGTTTCCACCAAGACTTTTTAAAAAAAAAACAAATGAAGCAAGTGTGTGAATCAAAGATAAACTTTATTGAACAACAATCTGTAAACAAAAAATGACCCAAGTCAATGGTCCAAATAAAGTCCACAGGTAGCCAGCTACCCGGTCTCTGGCACTCCTCTTGGTCACTCGGAGGTGTGCCCAGTCTCAGGGGTGAAGGGTCCAGGTACTGTGGTGGTGGGTGGTGCTGGAGTGCCTGGCCTCGAGAGGACAACAGGGCACGGTGTGTTGAGAAAGCTCTCGGACAGCTGGCTCAGCCCCGTGATGCTGAGAGGTCCTGCCTCCATGCCATGGGGTGTCAATCCCAGTACTGATGACAGATGTACTGAGGCCGGGCTTGGCTGTGGGGTGGAGGAAGGAGTAGTGTAGTGGGGCTGTCTGGTCTGCAGCTGGGTGAGGACTGGTGTGGGTGGCATCATTGGCATGGGTGGCAATGCTGTCATCGGTGGCATCATTGGTGTGGGTGGCATCACTGTCTTCAGTGGTATCATTAGTGTGGGTGGCATCAATGGCATCAGTGAAACAGGTGGCAGCGGTGTCACCCGATGACTCTGTGCCTGGACTGGGAAGGGCTGCTGCCTGTGCTGCTAGACCTCCTGGTAGCCGTAGCCCTGGTAGGTGAGGGCCTGTGGGAAGCCTTGGAATGGGAGGGACATCACCTGGGGTAGAGGAGCAGACCTGGACTGGGTGGGAGCAGGTTCCTCTGGGTCTGGAGGGTTGTGAAGCAGCTTGGTTATCCGGTCTTTCACCAGCTGGTATTGTGGATCCGCCATTTCTTTGAGGGTCTGGTTGACATAGGTGAGGAAGGGCTTGCGGTTGGAGGATGAGGAGTCGGTGTGGACCAGCTGAGAGAGGAGATCTATGCTGGTGCGGATGGTGTCCCTGATCTCCAGCAGGACAGTGTGGCTCTGCCCCTTCAGCTGTCTGGCTCTCTGCCTTTCTGCGGAGGCGGAGCTGGGGGGGGCGGATGCGGCTAGGACTGTGGTGGACTCGATGTCTCCTTTCTCCCACCACACCAGGGAGTCCTCTACGCACTCCACCACACTTACCACACCTGTCCGTGGGTTCTCCGCCATGGCACGCTCCACAGAAACCTGCCTGGAGACAGGGACTGACTCTCGGCCGGAAGAGGACTGGGTCTCAGCAGGCTGCCAGAGAGAGAGGGTAGACAGAGGGGCTGCTGGTGCTCCTCGGTGGCAGATCTCACCCTCCAGGAAGCTGCACCTGGCCATGATGTAGGTCTCTCTGTCTGTCAGCTTCACAGTGGCCTGGCCAGATTTCTTCAGGTGCAGCTTCCCGTACCAGGTGTGCATGTGCTTCCCCTAGCCAAGGAGCACCTCCGAAGTGTAACCCATACTCTATGCCCTCTCTCTCCAAGCAGCCTGCTTCCACTTGGTGTCCCTGTTCAGCCGGTGTCCCTTCCGCCACAGATAGTCGTTCTCTCTCAGCCACTCCAGCACCTCATCCTCGTGCGCCTCCTCAATATAGTATTGCCTCCTCTCCCGTTGTCACATACGCCTCTTCCTCCCTTTGGCTGGACCAGATGGGCCCTCATCAGAGGGGCTCCCAGGTAGTAGGGGCTGCTCCTCCACACCACCAGCAGCAGCAGTAGCACCAGCAGAATCATCATCATCATCATCATCCTCACCAGCAGGATCATAATCAGCAGCAGCAGCAGCAGCAGGATCAGCAGCAGCAGCAGCAGCGGCGGCGGCAGCAGGATCAGCAGCAGCAGCAGGACCAGCAGGACCAGGATCAGCAGCAGTAGAGGAAGCACCAGCAGCGCCAGCAAGTCCAGGAGCACGAGCAGGACCAGGAGCATGAGCAGGACGAGCAGGACGAGCAAGTCCAGGAGCACGAGCAGGTCGAGCAGGACCAGCAGGACCAGGAGCAGCTTCAACAGAGTAAGCACCAGCAGAAGCCCCAGCACCAGCAGAAGCACCACCGCCAGGAGCAGCTTCATCCCTGCCCATCCCACAGCTATCTCAACCCATCCCACAGCTATCTTAACCCATCCGACAATCATGCAAAGGCTTAAACCATTTCTAAAACTTTCCAGCAAGACTTTATAAAAAAAAAGAAATGAAGCAAGTGTGTGAATCATAAATAGACTTTATTAACAACAAGCTATAAAACAAAAATGAGTCTCTGGCACTCCTCTTGGCCGCTCAGTCTCAGGGGTGAAGGGTGCAGGTGCTGTGGATGTGGCTGGTGCTGGAGTGCTTGTCATCAGCTCCTCCAGAAGCAGAAGCAGCAGAAGCCCCAGCCCCAGAAGAGCGAGCCCGTGCTGCAGAAGCCCCAGCAGAACCAGAGTGAGGGCCAGGGGTGGGATGGTAGCCCTGTCCCTCTTGCCAGGGCTGGCATCAGATGGCTGAGGCTTGCTGTGCTTCCGCATGGTTGTGGGGTTGCTGGCTGGCAGGGAGGCTGGCAAGAACCAAGGCTGGCAGGGAGGCTGGCACCAAGGCAGGCAGGCAGGCACCAAGGCAGGAACCAAGGCTGGCAGGGAGGCAGGCACCAAGGCTTGCAGGAAGGCTGGCAGGCAGGCAGGCACCAAGTCTGGCAGGCAGACATGAACCAAGGCTGGCAGGAAGGCAGGCACCAAGGCTTGCAGGCAGACTGGCTGGCAGCAAGGCTTGCAGGCAGGCTGGCAGCAAGGCTGGCAGGGAGGCTGGCAGCAAGGCTGGCAGCAAGGCTTGCAGGCAGGCTGGCAGCAAGGCTGGCAGCAAGGCTTGCAGGCAGACATGCAGGCAGGGCAGGCAAGGCAGCCAATCTGTCCGGCAGCAGGTCTTTCCTCTGAATGGCGACCTGCTTCCGAGCTGCTTCCATTATATCCGCGGGGCTGACGCAATGCATCCTCCCCGCATGTGCAATTAACGCCAGGCATCCATTAGGCTTCCGCTGTGCATCTGCTGTGCATCCGCTTCATCCGCTGTGCATCCGCTGTGCATCCGCTATCCGTTCCGCGTCCGCTTTGCTGAGGTCCCCCGGAAGCCTAGTGGACGTGCCATCCGCTCCCATCCGCTTCCATCTGCTGGGCTTCCGTTCCGCATCTGCTTTTCATCCACCCTGCATCCTCCCCGCGTCCGTGTTATCTGCTCCGGTTATGCAAATTTTTGCCCCTTTTGAGAGCGGATAACAACAGATGGAACATTTTGCTCGTCCGCTGTGTCCTTTTTGCATCCGTTGGGGAGTGTGACATGGGCTTTAGATTCTACCCATTGCTTCTTGTCCTGCCTTCAGGTGCTTTGAAGAAGAGAGAAAAGGACAACCAGTGGCAAGGTAGATAAATTCACTTAGAGTGGGGATTTCTGCACTGATGGAAGAACTGAAAGATCATATTAGGGACAGATCACCATGGGGAAAATCTGTGTGGCTGCTGACAGTTGGCACCAATTTGATGGCACATAATATGTCAGTGCCTGCTGTTTTCCTCCCTTTATACTTTATATATGAGGAAATGAAGCAACCTTTTTCAATGATCCACTGAAAATCTAGAATTCTCTCTTTCAAAGAAAATCAGTCTCTTGTTTGATGCCCCTGGAATGTCTTACAGTTTGTTCTCCTACCAAGTCTATGCATTTATACAAAGGAAATTATTGCATTATGTTCACTCAGCAGCATTTACTTCTCAGCTTTTCTCAAAGAGAAAAGGAAATTGACTAAGCAAAAACTCAATAAGGCTGAGAGTTACCAACCATTTTCCCATCTTTTCCAGGCTCATCCAAAAGATGTCAGTTAATTTATCCATACAGCACAGTTCAAGTCCATTAAAAGTTCTTGCCCAGGCAGATATCAATGACCAAAGGGCCTTTCAGCTTCCTTTCATTTGCATTTCTGCATGTTGCTCTATCATCTATTGAAAAGACCAGTAGAGATATTTCTTGTTCTTCAGAACCATGGTACTGGTTTCAGGAACCCAAAAGCCCGGAATGAGATGAGACTAGTGAAGAACGCTAAGAATAACAATATATTCAAAATAAAAGGAAGAGAAAGAGATCAGTATACCAGCTCAGTGAAGACAGAAATTTCTTATGGTAACATGGAAAATAGCTATTCTATTTGTATTTGTGGTCCAACGTCCTTCAATAGAGTCACTGGGCTGCTAAGGAAATCAAACAAATAAAGAAGAGCACTTCATTCTTAGTAACTCAACCCTGCTCCTTCTGCCTAAGTCTCCATGAATCTAAACAAACTCAAGACTCCTCTACTTATACTCTGAATGAAATAGGACTGTTTATTCCATTAGCCACCTCCAGCTTTCATCTACTAGTACTACTCATCACTTTTCAGCAGGGTTGTCCAACCTTGGCAACTTTAAAACTTATGGACTTCAGCTCCCAAAATTTCCCAGTCAGCCAGGAGTTGAAATCCACAAGTTTTGAAATTGCCAAGGTTGGATACCCCTGGTGGGATTCTACCAGTTCGCACCTATTCGCTAGAACTGGTTGTTAACATTCTAAGCAGTTCAGAGAACCAGTTGTTAGAAGAAATTACTGGCCTAATCCTGTAAGGAAGGCAGGAAGGAAACATTCTGGTGTTGCTTACAGAAACTGCCTCTCCGTTAACCCTTATTACATTCTTGACAGGACTAGACTTCTTGTCTCAGGAACTTCTCTGGAGTTTTTTTCCCCCTCCTTTTTTGGTACTTTGCTTGTGTGGAGTGACCATTTAAAGTCACAATGGCACTGAAAAAAGTGACTTATGACCATTTTTTACACTTACGACTGTTGCAGCATCCCCACAGTCATGAGAGGCCAGGCGAGGAGATGCATGCCTTGATGTGAGTGATATTGAGTTGACCACACCCAGTCAATAACATGACCACCAAGCCATGTCCACCCAGTCACATGACCACCAAGCCACGCCTACCACCTAAGCCACGCCCATAGAACCAGTTGGTAAAAAATTGAATCCCACCCCTGCCCTGGTCTAAAGCCTCTTCTGCCAATATTGGCACCAATACTGCGAATACACCACCAGAGATCCTGACTCACTTCAGATAAAAGACCATTTGGACAACTTTAATACACTGCTGGTCCATTTAGTGTTGGAACCATGAAATTTTTTCAGAATTGAAAACAAGACCTTCTAGCTTAAAACTGTGGGCCATATTTGCACAGAATTGGGGAATGAATCAGTCACTCCCCAAGAAACAAATTTATTTTCCAAATGTATGGCACATGATTGTTAAGGTCCTAGACCAGTGGTGGCAAACCTATGGCATGCGTGCCACAGATGGCATACAAAGCCCTCTCTATGGGCATGAATGCCGTTGTCCCAGCTCAACTCCACTGCGCATGCCCATGCACCTCCCACCAGCCAGCTGGCCTTCAGGTCTCTGCTACGCATGTGCAGGGGGTGGGGCGCATGTGTGGGGGCATGCATGCATGCATGGGACATGCACATGGGATTGCACTTTTCATGTTGGGTATACACGCACACATGTTGGGTATGCACGCTTTGGGCACTGAGTACCCAAAAGATTTGCAATCACTGTCCTAGACAAAGGGAAAGCAACAATTTCTGAAGTCTTTGCATTCATTACAAAGAAAACTTTGCTTGTGGGTTAAAAAATGCTTCATATCAGCCTTATCATGGTTTGGACTGTTTGAACAACATATTTTTTACACACATGTACAAGTCACTTAACTTTGATTTTAAATGGAACTATTAAGGATCTTGCCTTGTATAAAAATCAAAGAAGGGCCATGTCTTTGGAATACAAGGCTTATTTTCTAATAAAGGGATACAATCTATTCATTGCAGTTAAAGTAAATGACATTGATTACAAACAAGTCAAATGTTGCTCACCTATGTCCATGCACACTGCTCTGCTTTGAGAATTAATGGCAGTGTGGATTGATTGCTCAAACACACTATTACCTCTAATCAAGGAATTATTATTCTGGTTTGCAGTAAAAAATAAACTATAAAGAGAGAAAAGCTGAACAGAGGACTGATGATGTAAGCCATATAAATATTTTACTTAAGGAGCCAGATTCATATCCAAAGGGATTGTGTGCTATGTTTTGAGAACTGGGCAAGCTAAGGGAATAATCAGAATAACAGAATAACAGAGTTGGAAGGAACCTACTCCAACTCTCTGCTCAAGCAGGAAACCCTTTACCATTTCAGATAAATGGTTGTCCGATCTCTTCTTAAAAACTTCCAGTGCTGGAGCATCCCCAACTTCTGGAACAAATCATTCCATGGATTAATTTTCTGTCATGACATTTTTCCTTAGTCCTAGGTTGATTTTTTTCCTGGAGAACAATTCACTGTCACCCATGATCTTACCAATGTCCCTCATTATTGTTTCCAATACTCCTCTCTGAGGACCTTTCAGAATGGTATCTATGGCAACAGGAGAATGAATGGTTATTTTACTGTCACTGGAAGGAGGGGGGAGAAAGTGGTAAAAATTTCATCTTCTATAGACAGTGGATCTTCCTGACCCTAAGTTATCTGAAGCTTCCCTGGATTGTTGTTTTTAAGCTGTCAACTCAGTTAAGCCCCTCTCACACTGCACCAACGGATGGAAAGAGGATATAAAATGGAGAGAAACACTTGCCATCCATTGGTTAACGCGATGCTTCCGTTTTGTACTCACTGCATACGATTTGCTTCCTCTCTATCCGTACAGCATCCGTCTATTGACGTTTCATCCGCTCAGAGGGTTTTGAGCTGCTCAAAACTTTTGCGCGGAAAATGTATCCAATGCGTCCGTTCTGCATCTGCTAGGCATCCGCTAGGCATCCGTTATGCATCCGTTATGCATCCGCTATATCCGCTAGGCATCCGCTAGGCATCCACGCAACTCGATGCGCTCCAGCGGTAAACGGACGTAGGGAGGAAGCAGAACGGACGTGGAACGGATGCAAAACGGATGCAGAACGGATGGAGAAAGGATGAAAGCGGATGCAGCTCACAAAGAAAGCATTTAAAATGGAAAAAATGTTCGCAGAGGGGACCTATCTCGGATATTAAGGATGTCTAGAGGATGCCTAGAGGATGCAAAGGGACGCATAGTGGAAAACCTATACTGCCTATAAAAAGGGGGAGCAACTCATCTGGATCTCACTTTCAAACCAGCAGCCCAGCTGTGCAGACCTCTGCAGCCTTCATCTGGCTCTTCCTCTTCCACAGCATCCAGTCATGTCCACCATGGATCATAACAGAGTCCTTTTGGCAGCCACCATTGTTCTGCAACAGTGCGAAGCCATCTACAGGGCTCTGTGAACTCTGCTACGGGAAGAAAAAGAGGCAGCCAAGAAGCGTCTGGGTCCGAAGATGGTTCAGGAGCAGAGCAGAGTACAGACTGTACAACAAGCTGATGGTGGAGCTCAGGAATGAAGACACTCGTGCATTCCAGAACTTCATGAGGATGGCTCCAGCCATGATTGACGAAGTTGTGCAGCGGCTGACACACAGGTTGACCAAGGCAAACATCAACTTCTGGCCCAGCCTGGAACCTGGGCTCAAGGTGGAACTGACTCTGCGCCACCTGGCCTCAGGGACCACCTACAGGGGCATGCAGTACAGCTGCAGGGTACCACACAACACCATCAGCATTGTGGTCAGAGAAGTGGTGCAGGCCATCATCGAAGAATACATGGAGGAGCTCCTCCAGTGCCCCACCACTGAAGAAGGATAGAAGAAAGTTGAAGAGCAGTGGTATCAGAGGTGGAACTTCACCCATACCATTGGAGCCATAGATGGGAAGCACGTGGCCTGCAAAGCTCCACCCAACTCAGGGTCCACTTATTTCAACTACAAGGGCTTCTTCAGCATCATCCTCTTTGCCATGGTCGATGCTGACTACAAGTTCATGTACATCAATGCTTCAGGCAACGGCTCATGTTCAGATGCCCAGGTATACAACGCCTGTGACCTCAAGAATGGGCTGGAATGCAACCTCATTGTGGGCTTCCCAGATCCAGACCCCCTGCCCAACGACACACAAGATGTGCCTTACTTCATCGTGGGGGATGATGCCTTCTCCCTCAGAACCTACCTCATGAAGCCCTACACCTCCAGACTCCTCACCCGTGAAGAGAGGATCTTCAACTACAGGCTGTCCAGGGAAAGGCAGGTGGTGAGGAACGCCTTTGGCATCCTGGCCAACAGGTTCCAGGTACTTCTCACCACCATGCAGCATCGCCCACAGACCGTGAGGAGGATCGTGGAAGCTTGCTGCATCCTGCACAATCTCAAGCGCACCCGCTACCCAGTCTTGCAGAACAGGCTCGTGGACCTCCAACAAGGCAATGGGGACATGGAGCCTGGGGAATGGAGGCAAGAGAAAAACCTGATAGACACTTAGGATGTGCAAGGCCCCAACAGAGCCTCACGTGAAGGGAAGAAGCAGCGCAACCTCCTGAAACACTGGTGCAATTCCCCAGCTGGAGCAGTGGAGTGGCAAGACAGGATGATAGATGCTTAATGGATGCTTCCTTCAGCCTGTCCCATCACACTGATGAGATTGGGCCATGTATGTTGGGTGGGCCTACAATGAACAGGGCGTTTAATAAAGAGTTGTGTTTATGTTGAAATGTGTTGATGAATGATTAAATTATTATTGATAATAAAGGGCCATAGGTGTGGCACCTGGGAGGGTGGACCATACAGTCCCACTATGCTTGCACTGGAGGTTTATCTATCCCACAGCTATTAGCCATCCCAAAAGTATCCCTGCTCATTCCACAGGTATCCCTGTCCATCCCACTGCTATCTTAACCCATCCCACAGATATCCTAACCTATCCCACAGGTATCCCTGCCCACCCCACTGCTATCTTAACCCATCCCACAAGCATGCAAAAGCTTAAACCATTTCTAAAAGTTTCCACCAAGACTTTATTAAAAAAAAGAAATGAAGCAAGTGTGTGAATCAAAGATAGACTTTATTAACAGCAAGCTGTAAAAGAAAAATGACCCAAGTCAAGTGTCCAAATAAAGTCTACAGGTAGCCACCCAGTCTCTGGCACTCCTCTTGGTCACTCGGAGGTGTGCCCAGTCTCAGGGGTGAAGGGTCCAGGTGCTGTGGAGGTGGCTGGTGCTGGAGTGCTGGTCTGAAGCCCCACTGGGGTGCCTGGCCCCGAGAGGACAACAGGTGACGGTGTGTTGAGAAAGCTCTCAGACAGCTGGCTCAGACCCATGATGTTGAGAGCTCCTTCCTCCGTGCCATTGGGTGTCAGCCCCAGTACCGAGGACAGATGTACTGAGGCCGGGCTTGGCTGTGGGGTGGAGGAAGGAGCAGTGTAGTGGAGCTGTCTGGTCTGCAGCTGGGAGAGGACTGGCGTTGGTGGCATCGGTGGCGTGGGTGGCATCAGTGTCGTGGGTGGCATTGTTGGCATAGGTGGCATCAGTGTCGTGGGTGGCATCAGTGGTGTCAGTGGCATCAGTGTCGTGGGTGGCATCAGTGGCATCAGTGGAACTGGTGGCAACGGTGTCGTCCGATGACTCTGTGCCTGGAATGGGAAGAGCTGCTGCCTGTGCTGCTAGACCTCCTGGTAGCCATAGCCCTGGTAGGTGAGGGCCTGTGGAAAGCCTTGGAATGGGAGGGACATCACCTGGGGTGGAGGAGCAGACCTGGACTGGGTGGGAGCAGGTTCCTCTGGATCTGGAGGGTTGTGAAGCAGCTCGGTGATCCGGTCCTTCACCAGCTGGTACTGTGGTTCCGCCATGTCTGTGAGGGTCTGGTTGACATAGGTGAGGAAGGGCTTACGGTTGGAGGATGAGGAGTCGGTGTGGACCAGCTGAGAGAAGAGATCTATGCTGCTCCGGATGGTGTCCCTGATCTCCAGCAGGACAGTGTGGCTCTGCCCCCCCGGTCTGGCTCTCTGCCTTTCTGTGGAGGGGGAGTTGGGGGTGGGCAGGGCTATGGTGGATGTGCCATCTCCTTTCTCCCACTGCACCATGGAGTCCTCCACGCACTCCACCACGGTTACCACACCTGTCCGCGGGTTCTCCACTGTGGCACGCTCCACAGAAACCTGCCTGGAGACAGGAGCTGACTCTCGGCCGGAAGAGGATTGGCTCTCAGCAGGCTGCCGGAGAGAGAGGGTAGTGAGAGGGGCTGCTGGTGCTCCTCGGTGGCGGATCTCACCCTCCAGGAAGCTGCACCTGGCCATGAAGTAGGTCGCTCTGTCTGTCAGCTTAACCGTGGCCTGGCCAGATTTCTTCAGGTGCAGCTTGATGTGTGCATGTGCTTCCACCAGCCGAGGAGCACCTCCGAAGTGTAGCCAAGACTCTCCGCCTTCTCTCTCCAAGCAGCATGCTTCCACTTGGTGTCCCTGTAGAGACGGTGATCCTTCCGCCACAGATAGTCATTCTCTCTCAGCCACTCCAGCACCTCATCCTCATGTTCCTCCTCAATGGAGTATTGCCTCCTCTCCCGTCCCCGCATATGCCTCTTCCTCCCTTTGGCAGGACCAGATGGGCCCTCATCAGAGGGTCTCCCAGGTAGTAGGGGCTGCCCCTCCACACCACCAGCAGCAGCAGCACCAGCAGGATCATCATCATCAGCAGCAGCAGCAGCAGCAGCAGGATCATAATCATCAGCAGCAGCAGCAGCACCAGCACCAGCAGCACCAGCAGGATCATCATTATCATCATCATCATCCTCAGCAGCAGCAGGACCAGCAGGACCAGGATCAGCAGCAGCAGAGTAGGCACCAGCAGCACCAGCAAGACCAGGAGCACGAGCAGGACCAGGAGCA
This sequence comes from Laticauda colubrina, assembly GCA_015471245.1. Lineage (NCBI taxonomy): Eukaryota > Metazoa > Chordata > Lepidosauria > Squamata > Elapidae > Laticauda > Laticauda colubrina. The sequence goes on from BLBF01000041.1 coordinate 27,211,088, forward strand.
CGAGCAGGATGAGCAAGTCCAGGAGTACGAGCAGGACCAGCAGGACCAGCAGGACGAGGAGCAGTTTCAACAGGGTACGCACCAGCTGAAGCAACACTGCCAGGAGCAGCTTCAGCAGAGTAAGCACGAGCACAAGCACCACCACCAGGAGCAGCCTCAGCAGAGTAAGCACGAGCAGAAGCACCACCGCCAGGAGCAGCATCATCAGCTCCTTCAGAAGCAGAAGCAGCAGAAGCCCCAGCAGAAGCCCCAGCAGAAGCAGAGTCAGGGACAGGGGGCAGGAGGGTGGCCCTGTCCCTCTTGCCAGGGATGGTGGCATGTTGCTGCTTTCTCTTCTTCCCCATGGTTGTTGGGTTGCTGGCTGGCAGGGAGGCTGGCAGGCACCAAGGCTGGCAGGCAGACTGGCTGGCAGGGAGGCTGGAAGGCAGGCAGACAGCAAGACTGGTAGGGAGGCTGGCCAGGAGGCTGGGAGGGAGGCTGGGAGGCAGGCTGGGAGGCAGGCTTGCAGCAAGGCAGGCATGCAGGCAGGGCAGGCAAGGCAGTCAATGCGTCCGGCAGCAGGTCTTTCCTCCGAATGGTGACCTGCTTCCGAGCTGCTTCCCTTTATATCTGCGGGGCTTACGCAATCTATCCCCCCCGCATGCACAATTAACACCAGGCATCCGTTAGGCTTCCGCTGTGCATCCGCTAGGCTTCCGCGCTTCATCCGCTGTGCATCCGCTGTGCATCCGCTTCATCCGTTCCGCGTCCGCTTTGCTGAGGTCCCCCGGAAGCCTTGCGGATGTGCCATCCGCTCTCATCCGCTTCCATCCGCTAGGCTTCCGTTCCGCATCCGCTTTCCATCCGCTCTGCGTCCTCCCTGCGTCTGTTCCTTTCCATGTTATCCGCTCTGGTTATGCAAATTTTTGCCCCTTTTGAGAGCGGATAACAATGGATGGAACATTTTTCTCATCCGTTAGTCCTTTTTACTAACGTTTTGCATCCGTTGGGCAGTGTGACAGGGCCTTTACATTTTTCAGACATTATCTGTAGTGTTGCTTTTTTTTTTTTTTGATTGATTGATTTGCCATCAAATTGTTATTGACTCATAGCATCTACCTGTATGTTTCTCCATGATGATCTGTCCTTAACATGATATTTCAGATCTTCCAACAGGACACACAATTTATAATGTATCTTTACATATCATATTACATTTTACAAGAGCTCTCATCCACATTCTGACACTTTCTAAATTCAAAGCTTATCTGGGCTGCTCAAAAACCTAGATCACATCATATCATTGACTGACATTGTGAATAATTCTCCTTCATGCAGGAACATCAAGGCATTTTCCTGGTACATTAATCTCTGGTGTATTAGTATAGCACATGAAGATGAGGTTGCCAAATTCAAAATAGATTGGTGCATTCAGAACAGAACAGCTCTGCTTTTTCTTGCTTACCTAACATCCCATGAAATGGGCAGCAGAATAGATGGATGGACAGTTAGGAATCCACTTACCATTGAAGCATAGCAACAGGAAGCATGGTGCCTTCCACACATGTGATACAGGTAATTCTCCCCAATGCTACTTTGACCCAGCTTTGAAGTTCCAGGTGAACACCCAGTGGTCATATGTTTTATGGTCATTTGCAGCAACCTGTGGTCATGTGACCACAGTTCAAACTGTGATTTTGGTACAATGGGTTTCCTTAAACAATTATTGTGTTTGCTTAACAACTGTGGTGTTCATTTAATTAATGACTATGATGTTCGCTCAATGATTATGCCAAAAATATCATAAAATTGGGGTACAGTGATATACCACTTCATAATGCCTTGGTAAGGCCACACTTGGAACACTGCATCCACTTTTGGTTGCCATGATACAAAAAAGATGTTCAGGCTCTAGAAAGAGTACAGAGAAGAGAAACAAAGATGATTAGGGGACTGGAGGCTAAAACGTACAAAGAATGGTTGCTGGAACTGGGTATGTCTAGTTTAATGAAAAGAAGGACTAGGGGAGAGATGATACCAATGTTCCAATAACTCAGGCTGCCAAAAAGAAGAGGGAGTCAGGCTATTCTTCAAAGCACCTGAGGGCAGGACAAGAAACAATGGATGGAAGCTAATTAAGGAGAGGAGCAACCTGGAACTAAGGAAAAATTTCCTGACAGAACAATTCATCAGTGGAACAATTTGCCTCCAGAAGTTGTGAATGTTCCAACACCAGGGGTGGGATTCTACCAGTTTGCACCTATTCGCTAGAACTGGTTGTTAACATTCTAAGCAGTTCGGAGAACCAGTTGTTAGAAGAAATTACTGGCCTAATCCTGTAAGGAAGGCAGGAAGGAAACATTCTGCTGTTGCTTACAGAAACTGCCTCTCCATTAACCCTTATTGCATTCATGGCAGGACTAGACTTCCTGTCTCAGGAAGTTCTCTGGAGTTTTTTTCCCCTCCTTTGCTGGTACTTGGCTTGTGTGGAGTGACCATTCAAAGTTACAATGACACTGAAAAAAGTGTCTTATGACCATTTTTTACACTTACAACTGTTGCAGCATCCCCACAGTCATGAGAGGCCGGGCGAGGAGATGCTTGCCTCAATCTGAGTGATATTGAGTTGGGCACGCCCAGCCAATAACATGACCACAAAGCCATGTCCACCCGGTCACATGACCACCAAGCCATGCCCACCAACTAAGCCACGCCCACATAATTGGTTGTTTAAAAAAATTGAATTCCCACCCCTGGGTGGGGGGCTATTATTTTATTAATTTATTATTTGACTAAAAGAATTAATCAAGCATTCCTCTAGCGATTCATTATTGCTGTGGATTGTACAAGTTGTTTGCTAAGTTTTTGTCCCTAGCAGAGACTTGTTGATCTGAGTGGGGAATCTTACATTTATATCTTAAAGTGCCAGTACCCTCTTGGCTGAACTATGTTCGAAGTGGACTGACTTCTTCAGAGTTGAAAACAGGAATGGGGAAGATTAAAAAGTGCTCAGAAAGGATTTCATTTTAAAGAGCAGGCTGGAGACTATGTAGGCTGCCCAAATGTCAGCAGGATTCAACTACCAGCAGTGACTGCTTGTAGATGGGAAGCATTCTACCTTGTGTACATCCATCAGTTGTCCTTCATAGCATAATAACTGGCTTAAGGACTGGATAATGGCTTTTTTAAGATTCTCCATCAGCCTCTATTCATTCTGTTATTTAAGATTTGCAGTTATCTTAGGAGAAATATGCCTTTTATAAGCTTTTTGCCCTTCTTGCTTTTCTCCATAGGATTGCTTGATCTTTTTTCCTTCCATGCCATTTCCTTTTATTAGGTTGTATTCCAGGGGTGTCAAACTCACATCATCATGTTGTTGTCATGTGACATGTCATGACATTTTCTCCCTTTGCGAACCCGGGGGTAGTGTTGTGGCCCACCAGCGGCCAGCAGAGCTGGTAGCAGACTCGGACAGTGAGGAGATTGGGGAGGAACATGGGCTAGTCCTGAAGTCTGGGGAAGGCTCTGACAAGTACCCTGCGTCAGAGGCAGAGATGTGGCCAGGGCCATCCAAGAGTTATCAGCTGCCATTGGAATCAGACATCAGTGGGGCAGAAGAACAGCTGGAGCCTGTTCCCAATGTGTGCATGCACAGAGCTGCCAGGAGAAGGGAACAGTTAAGGAACAAGGATCTACTAGGGAGTAAAAGCACAGGTGGATGGTGGATGGCCCCTCCCAGAGGAAATAACGAGGAGTGAAAGGGGAGTGTTGTTTGCAGGAACAATTAGTTCATTTAATTAGGGTGAAGATTTGTTCGTGATTCCTCGCCAAGTATTTTCTGGTGCAGCATTGTGCTTGGAAGCTATTGGCCTGGCAACTGTCATGCCCCTGTTGGGGGAAGACAAACAGCTGACAGGGAGTGGGATTGTGGCTCCGTTGACTGTGGTGGAAACTGAGGAAGGGCAAAGTCTGGCTGGGCAGAGCAGGAAAGAGGTAGAACAAGGGAGGGGAGTTCAGAGGAAGACCCAGGCTCACACCTTCTTCATCCTAGGGCACGCAGGGAGGAATGGAGAATAGAGCAATGTGGGTTGTGTGGCTTAGGGGGGAGGAAAGACTGAATTATTGCACAAACATGGGTGACTCAGACATCAACCTTATGATATAAATTGAAAGTAATGCATGAAAGGAAAAAACTAATGATAGCATTGCAACAGCATTTAGACTTATACAGTGCTTCACAGTGCTCTACAGCCCTCTCTAAATGGTTTACAGAGTAAGCCTATTGGCCCCAACAATCTGGGTCCTCATTTTATCAACCTCGGAAGTATGTAAGGCTGAGTCAACCTTGAGCCTGATGAGATTGGATCTGCCAAATTGCAGGCAGACAGCAGTCAGGAGAAGTTGCTTGCAGTACTGCATTCTAACCACTGGGCCACCATGGCTCTTAAATTAGAAATTGAAAGAGAAGATTCATATTAATTAGCTTAATTATCACAATCTAACCTTGTGAATACAAAGCTATATTTGATTTATGACTGATCAGGGATTTTAACTTTAAATTTTACACTTATATAGTACAGGTAATGCTTGACTGTAGCCCATTCTTGAATTTACAATTGTGGTACCAACCCCCATGGTCACATGATTGCAGTTTGGGTGCTTGGCAACTAGCTTACATTTACAATGGTTGCAGAGTCTTGCAGTCGTGTGATCAAATCTGCAACCTTCCCAGCCAGCTTTCAACAAGCAAATTCAATTGGGGACGACAGATTTGCTCAACAACTGCATGATTCACTAAACAACCATGCGATATGCTCAAAGACTGTGGTGATTTGCATCATGACTGTGGTAAAAAAAATGGTCATAAATTGGATCTGGTAACATGATTACTCGCTTAATGACCACATTACTTAGTAACCCAAATCCCAGTCCCAATTGTGGTTGTAAGCAGAGGACTACTTATATATCTACGATCAAAGGTGGTATTCAGCAGGTTCTGACCAGTTCTGGAGAACCTGGTAGCGCAAATTTTGAGTAGTTTGGAGAACTGGCCAATACCACCTCTGACTGGAAATTTTACAGTATCCTTCCCCAATTACACCCACCAAGCCATGCCCATAGAACCGGCAGTAAAAAAAATTGAATCCCATCACTGTCCAACAGTGGAAATTTTTAGGAAGAGATAGGATAACTATTTGTCTGAAGTGGTGTAGGGTTTCCTGCCTAAGCAGGGGGTTCGACTAGAAGATATCTAAGGTCTCTTCCAACTCTGTTATTCTATGATTCTATGACACAGTGACCCACCTAACAACTGCCATGATCTGTAACAATAATTTTGGACTAAATTATAGTCTTATGCAGAGGACAACGTATAATGAATAAAACTGAACCAGCAAACTAGTATGCATAAATTCTAGCCCAGTCAGTTATCAAGGGAACCCTAAACCCAGCTCTAGTCTTATGGTACTCTTTGAATGGGTTGCAAAAATGTCTTTATTGCTTGGCAGGATGATAGATAGAATATAATTCTTTATTGGCCAAGTATGATTGGACACAAGGACTTTGACTTGGTGCGCACGCTCTCATTTTATTGTCCTTGGAAGAATAGAAGGTGCAGACAACCTTGAGCCTGGTGAGAATGAAACAGCTGAACTGTGGGCAGTCAGCAGAATTAGCCTACAATATTGCATTTCAACTACTGTGGCACTGTGGCTCATGAAATCAAGATACCTCTTGAGGCAGTGGTGGGTTGCAGAGTAGATTACCAGTGGTTTGGTGGATGTGGTTGGTGGGCACGCTTTGCATGTGCTCACACACTTTGTGTGCACATGCTGAACATGCACTATGCACATGCACAGAGGCTTTCCTATTCACCTCCTGCAATCCTGCACTCTCCCTGTAGCTTCAGCAGCTGACGCGTGGCAATCTGTTATGCCACACAAAACAGCTGCACTTCAAAAGCAGGGAATAAAGGTCAGTATAGGTGGGAGGATGGGCACAACAGCAGGTCCTCAGAGAGAACCAGTTTGGTCTCTGCTGATCTTCAGCACTACCGGTACACCAGAACTGGGCCAAACCGGCAGAATAGCACCACTATCATGAGGTCAATGAACTTGTATGAGATCTGACCATCTCAGCAAAGTGCATCCATGGTTTTCAAAACAATGAATACCTCTTGAAGTATAACAGTTATTTCAGCATCTGTAAGTGATATCAATCATAAAGGCGTGGTATAAGCATATAAAGTGTAGGCCATGGGTCTCCAAACTTGGCAAGTTTCAGACTTGTGGACTTCAACTCCCAGAATTCCTGAGTAACATGACTGGAGGAGGAATTCTGGGAGTTGAAGTCTACAAGTCTTAAACTGTCAAGTTTGAAGACCCCTGGTCTAGGCTAACAATGTAACTACCATATGTTGTCCCAAGTGAAGAACTGCATATTGTTTTATGAGGGAAGTCATAAAAAGAAGAGTACAAGGAATCATAATGTTCATATACTGAGGGCAGCCTGGAGACACAAGAACATTTGTTCTTTTCTAGAAATAGTTCAAGAATATATGAGGTTTCTTGCTGAATCTTCCATAAGTGTCCTTGTGAATACAATCAGTACTTCACCTGTAATCTGAAAATAGCAATAACCTGCATATGATCTACAAAGTTAAAAGCCCAGCCCAAAATCCAGTTAAGGATCTTTAAGTCCCATTAGATCAATGCTTTTTTTCTGCTGCACCTTCATCATTCAAGGACAGTAATACAAGATATGGGCATATAAACAGTACATGTAGTCCTTAATTTACAACCATAATTGAGTGTAAAATTTCCATTCCATACAAGATATTAAGTGAGTTTCGCTGCACTTTATGATCATCCTTCTTGCCACAGTTGTTAAGAGTATCATTGTACTTGTTTAGTTAGTAACATGATTATTAAAATGGCTTCCCTGTTGACTTTACTTGTCAGAAGTTTGCAAAAGATGATCACACAATTCCAAGACACTGAATCTGTCATGAATGCAAGCCAATTGCCAAGTATCTGAATTTTGCAGGATCCAATTATGAGTCAATCATTGGGACCAAAGTATATTCTTTCAAGCTTTCACTGGGCTACTCTATGCACTGGGCTACTCTACCTGTGCATTTATATGGTACCTGCTTGTGTGTAGATTTTAGTTATTGATGACTGGCTATGAAGTCATTGACTATTGTTTTCTTCAGCTCCCAGGTACCTGATGGTAAATCAGCACTCCTGTTGATTGACAAGGGGCCTGTTTCCCAAGCTTCAATCATTTTTCTGATTGAAATGATTGAAGACTGAGAAATGGTTTCTTGTTGACTATTCAGTCAGTGCTGATTCACCATCAGCTTATCGGGTACTTAGGAGCCAAGAAAGAGGGCAGACCAGCACAAGGAAGCAACAATCAGTGACCACCCCATAATTAAGAACTAAAAACTACATACAGCCAGGCACCATATAAATACAACATGTAGAACACCCCAGTACATGTATTCTGGAGAGGGGAGGGCAGAGAGAAGGAGAGGGAGAGTGGGAAGTAGAGACAGAGAGAGAGAGAAGAAAGAGAAGAGGGGGAAAAACCCAGTGACTGACAAATTGCATCCTGCAACATTATCCTGGGCCACATATCTTTACTTTAATTCACATCTGAATGTTGATCATGCAACCATGATGATCTAAAATGGTAGTAAATGTGAAAAATGATTTATAAATTATTTTTTTTCAGTGCTGTTGTAACTTTGGTCATGAAATGAATGGTTATAAGTTGAGGATTACTTATACTGCTGTTCCAGCCATGCTGGAGAACATTTTCGGATGGGGAAGGCATGGAGCCAGGGACATACGGTAGCAGCAGTCCTATGAATGAATATTCCACAGTACTGAAGTGAATAATTCTCCTTTGATGTTTGCAGCTCCAGCAGATTCCCAAGACATTTGTCAGCTGCAAACTGACAATTTTTTAGACTCAAAAGTTCATCCCTTCATCCTAATGGTGATTCAAGAGAAGGAAGATGAATATCATAGATCTGACAGGCATGGATGCTAACAGAAGCAGCTGAGCTAGTATCTCTAGTACAATGGCTCAGCATAGATTATTTATTGCATTCACTGTGGAATAAACAGAATGATGTTTGAAAAGGAGCTTAGATGTCATCTAATCCAACTGCCTGTTCAAGCAGGAGATCCTATACCAGGGGTATCAAACTCACAGCCCATGGGCTGGGTGCATCACATGTTGGCCACGCCCATGCCCAATTTAGCAAAGAGGGGAAAGTCATGATACATCACATGTCAATTCTGTGACGATGCTATTTGACACCCCTGCCCTATACTATTTCTGACAAGTGGCTCTCCAGTCTCTTCTTCTGGAGCACCCACAACTTCTGAAGGCAAGCTGTTCCATTGATTGATTGTTCTCACTGTCAGAATATTTCTCCTTATTTCTAGGTTGAATCTCTCCTTGAACAATTTCCATCCATTATTCCTTGTCTGGCCTTTGGGTGCTTTGGAGAATAGCTTGAATTCTTCCTCTCTGTGGCAGCCCCTCACATACTGGAACACTGCTACCAAGTCTCCCCTGGTCCTTCTCTTCACTAGACTGTCCATGCCCAGTTCCTGAAACAGTTCTTCATAAACCCTATTCAAAAAGAACAGAATGAAACAAGGGCTTCAGATTCAAAAGACAAACCCATATTTATTTAAAAAAGGTACATTTTTGTTTTCACTAAATCTTCATTTTTCTGATTGCCCTACCAGACTAGCTTTTTATTTTCTTCCCTTTCTTTTATTCTGGAGCAGATTTTTAACTTTAAACATTTATGCTCCAGTGAGCTATTTATCTATTGTCAGATTTTATTTTCATTATGGCTAAGGACTTCAAAAACTAGAAATATCCTAGGGCTGCTTCAACTTTCTTGCAAAGATCTTGCAAAAGTCTAACAAAGGTCTGAATCTAACTGTGTAATTGCCAAAATGTTATTACATTCATTTCACTGAATGATATATATGGAAGTGTTCTTCAAGTCCCAAAGGTTTTGGTTTGTTTGTTTGGTTTGTTTTGGAACTTTTTTAAAAAAGGAAAACATTATAAATCTTATTCCTAGTGATTTAGATTCTTTTCCTTTGGATTTTTTTGCATTTAAAAATAGGTTTTTATACCTATGCTTGGGTTTTAAAAATATTTATTTAAATGTTTATTTACCTTATATTTCTTTCTTTCAAGAAATAGAAAATAGCTTCACAGTCTTATTTATTTCATTACTTTGGTCTACTGCAATGTACACAGGGCTTCCCTTGAAGAGTGTCTGGAATGCAGCAGCAGTGTGAACTGTTTTGGGTGCCCTAAAATGGCACATGTAATACCTCTGCTATCTGAGCTGCTCTGTGTGCCATTTTGCTTCCAGATCCAGTTCAGGTGTTAGTCATCTACATGAGACCAGAATACATGAGGAACCATCTTGTCCAGGGGTGTCAAATTCAAGGCCAGCCCATAGGGTACTTAGATCTGGCCTGTGGGGTTGACCAGGAAACAGCAAAGGACCAGCCAATGGGGTCTCTGCCAGTGAAAATAGAGCTCGGAAGAGCCGCATGTGGCCCTTCTCAGCTCCTTTTCCATTGGCAGTGGGTTGCAGGAAGCTATCACGGCCAAAAACAGAGCTTGGGAGCCCATTTTCATTGGCAGAGCACTTGGGTTGCCACAGGCACCCCCAACACAAGTGATATTGACCTGTCTACACCACCATTCCCCCCCCAAGGTCAATCACAATCCTGATGCAGCCCTCATTGAAATAGAGTTTGACAACCCTGGTCCAGTGGTGTGTTTCAAATATTTTTACCACTAGTTCAGTGGATGTGGTTTGTTGGGTACGCTTTGCACATGTTCACACACTTTGTACACACACGTGTCAAATGTGCACTTTGCGCAGGCACAGAGGCTTTCCGACTTGCCTCCTGCAATCCTGCACTCTCCCTCTCGCTTCAGCAACTGCCATGTGGCAATCTGCTATGCCGCGCAAAGCAGATGCATTTCAAAAGCAGGGAATAAAGGTCAGTATGAGAGTCCAGGTGGGTGGGTGGGCCCAACAGCAGACCATCAGAAAGAACCGGCAGAATTGGGCCAAACCAGTAGAATAACACCACTGCCCTGGTCTTGTCCCAATTACTTCTACCCATCCCAGTCCAACAGGGAAGATATGCTGTGATTCCATTGATCAAGGTATTTTGATTGGCAGGATCCAGGAAGAGGGCTTGATCTGCTATTCTGCCTTCCCATTGGGACATACTACCCTTAAAGGTGAGACAATCCCTAACTGCCGCTTTTCAAGATGAGTGTTAAGACCTGGTTTTGTCAATGTGCCTGGAGATCTAAGAGCACGATGCACACTTGGGAATGGTTGGTGGCTTGAAGGCACTTCTGGTGCCCTGCTAACCTTTTAGCTTCTGAACTTTGAACTTTTATTTTTATTCTTACTTGTACATTTTAGCTTATTCTTTACTCTGTTTTTCATCTGTGCATGTGTTTATGTGGTTTTATTCAGTGGTGGGATTCAAATTTTTTTACTACCGGTTCTGTGGTGTGGCTTGGTGGGTATGGCAGAAGGAAGGAGACTGTAAAATCTCCAGTCAGAGGTAGTATTTTTTGGTTCTCCAAACTACTCAAAATTTCTGCTACCAGTTCTCCAGAACTGGTCAGAACCTGCTGAATACCACGTCTGGTTTTATTATGTTGTTGTCAGCTGCCTGAAATCATTTAGATGAGATGGGCAATGTAGAAATTTAACAAATTAAAAAATACATTTGATTCAATATGGCTACCCATGTAGCCATAGATGCATGCCTAACATGTATAAAATCACAAATCAAAATAAACATCAAAGCCAACAATGGCAACTAAAGTAACTTCATCTACAATAAAATTATGACATTTCATAGATGTCACACAGCTTACTGATCCCCTGCCCAAGAACACAGCCAAGTCGTTAGTTTCCAAAAAGAACACCTGGCCGAGGGCAGGGATGGGATTCTACCAGTTTGCACCTATTCACTAGAACTGATTGTTAACATTCTAAGCAGTTCGGACAACCGGTTGTTAGAAGAAATTACTGGCCTAATCCTGTAAGGAAGGCAGGAAGGAAACATTCTGGTGTTGCTTCCAGAAACTGCCTCTCCGTTAACCCTTATTCTTGGCAGGACTAGACTTCCATCTCTGGAGCTTTTTCCCCCTCCTTTGCTGGTACTTTGCTTGTGTGGAGTGACCATTCAAAGTTACAATGGAACTGAAAAAAGTGACTTATGACCATTTTTCATACTTACAACTGTTGTAGCATCCCCACTGTCGTGAGAGGCCAGGCGAGGAAATGTGTGCCTTGATGTGAGTGATATTGAGTTGGCCACGCCCACCCAGTCACATGACCACCAAGCCATGCCCACCAACTAAGCCATGCCCACAGAACCGGTTGTTAAAAAATTTGAATTCCCACCCCTGAGAATGACTCTTTCATCAGGCCCAATGGTAGAATAAAAATGATTGGGAAGAAACACCATGCAAATAATCTGACACCCAGCATACATACTCTTTGCAAACAGGTGGACTGTTTTTCAATCATTAAAGGTTTTCAAATAGAGACTGGACTGCCATTTGTCTGAAATAGTATAGGGTCTCCTGCTTGAGCAGGCAATTGGACTAGATGATCTCCAAGGTCCCTTCCAACTGTATTATTATTCTATTGAATTGCATCTGGAAGCCAACCGAGAGCCATTGGAGTTCACAGAGTAAAGGTATCAAAAGGAAACAATGTTGTATTTCTTTTCTTTCTTTCCTTCTTTCCTTCTTTACCTTCCTTCCTTTATCTTTCTTTCTTTTCCTTCCTTCCTTCCTTTAT
>BLBF01000041.1:27222969-27234474 GCA_015471245.1 Laticauda colubrina
CATTGAAAATGCTTCTATTTGTATTGCTTATTGATTTATTGCAATTGTTAGGTCCACCCAAATCTAAAAGCCTGGACAGGTATATTCAATACATAAGCACAACTGAACATAAAACCCTTATGCCTATCCAGTCTACAACAAAATTCACTGGCATGTGAGAAAGACTCAGCAAGGGTCCACCAACGCCCTAGTCCCAGGCTTGGAAACAAAATTAGGTCTTAAAAGACTTCCACAACCTCCACAGACCAAGCATTGTGCATATCTTCTGGGAAGTGGTGTTTCAGACAGCAAAAGCTGTGGCAAAGAAGGCAGACCTCATCATCCTCAAGATGATAATGTTCGATTAATGGGACCTGAAATGTACCTACTTTCACAAGCCTCCTCTTTTGATTTTGAAATTTTCATCATGTTTCCTTCAAAACTGAGACAGGGCACTATTAATTTTTTACAGCATTCTTCTTCAGTTTTCTTCTTCTCTACCATTTCAAGGGAATTTGTTATGTATTAGTGAATCACAATTTTATTATCCATCCCAGCTGAAGGTTAACTCTAACATTTGAATTGCTGGTGTTATTTCATTTTATTTTATGATTCTTGGGTACGCTTCCATCCTCATTTATTATGTATTTCTGCTTCATCTCTCTTTCATTTTTTGGATGAGGTGTTGTTTTTTTAATTTAAGCTGCTCAGCAAAACTTTCCAAGGACTGTCACATTAGCAATACAGTATTTGGGGCCATAGGGGCAGGGATGGTCTGTCCCCAGATGGTATCAATGGAATCTGAAAATTTCTTAAAAAGTAATATAGTAAAGGTAAAGTTTCCCTTCACACATACATGCTAGTCATTTCCAGCTCTCGGGGGCACTGCTCATCTCTGTTACAAAGCCGAAGAGCCAGCTCTGTGGTCGGCATGACTAAACACTGAAGGCACATGGAATGCTGTTACCTTCTCACCAAAGTGGTCCCTATTTTTCTACTTGGCATTTTTACATGCTTTTGAACTTCTAGGTTGGCAGAAGCTGGGACAAGTAACAGGAGCTTACTCCGTTACACAGCACTAGGGATTTGAGCCACCGACTGCCAACCTTTCTGATCGACAAACTTAGCATCTTCGCGTCTGTGTCATCACGTCCCTTAAAAAGTAATATAGGTGTGTTTAATTTTTTAACAAGAATTTGAGATTTTTGTTTTAATAATGGTTTTATTAAAAATTACATGAAACATGAAAACTAGTACAAACTAAAAAAAAAGAAGGAACTTAAACAAAAAGTGCAGAAAAGGAAAAATAGAAAAAGAAAAGGAGAATAAAGGAAATAAATATATTAAAAATCACAAGTATAAACAATTTTGGTAACTCTTCTCTTACTATAGAACAAATAATCTCTTCTTCTAGTGTCCCATTGTATTGTGTATTAAAGCAAGCAGCAAATAAAAATGCAGGTATTTTTTTACATCTAAACTTTAAAGTGTGGCTTTTTGAAAAGAAAAAGAAAATCTACCCTCATGGGCCCTTCTAGCCATCTTCCCACCTTGGATAATAATTTTTACAAATTCTGTTCTTCTAGAGCTTTGACTCAGAGTTCCCAAGGTGAAGGACATATACAGCTGTAAATAAGAAGCTGTGCCTGTGAATAATGAAAGGTGCATTTACTCATTATGTGCCAATAGGCTCAACACTGAACTGGAAAGATGAGGAAAATTGAGATAAGCTAGTGTTTTTTTCTCCCTAGAGCTCCTATCTTGGGACTATTGCAATTATAAACCATTACTTGGGTATGTAAGTTACATAAAGATCCAAAATGGGGGTCTGAAGCTTGAACAATCATATCAGATTTAAACAATACTATACCAAAATATTTCTTCCAAAATTTCTGTATGTTTTCTTTCTCAGGATACTTGAAAAATGTTCAGATTCCCTCGTTTTACTGTTTCTTGTTCCCAGTTGATAACTGTATTAACAAGACTGAGTAATTTCTGATGAGTTAAGGGTAGTGGTGAGATTCAAATTTTTTTACTAACCAGTTCTGGTTGGAGTGGTGTGCCTTGGTGGGTGTGGCAGGGGAAGGATACTGTAAAATCTCCATTCCCTTCCCACTCCTGGGGGAAGGCTACTGCAAAATCCCCATTCCCTCCCCATCCCACTAATCTGCTTTGCAGCTCCGTTCTCCTGTGCAAGATAATAAAAGAAGACCCAGCTGATCAGCTGGGAGACAGATAATAGATGGGAGCGGGGCCAGTCAGAGACAGTATTTGCAGGTTCTCTTAAACTACTACTTAACTACTTAAAATATCTGCTACTGGTTCTCCAGAACTGGTCAGTACCTGCTAAATACCACCTCTAGTTAAGGGCTGCACTTAGTTTCCAAATAACCAGAACATCACATCACATGTGGCCAACTCATGGTGAGGTCACTACTTTCTGACATCCTTGGGAAACTTAGATTAAACATGGAAATGAGAATGAAAATCTTTCAGAAAGTGTAGTATTATTGCCCTTTAAAAATAGCATTTGGCTACCAGTTATTTGCTGCTAATTTACGGAGTTCTCCGTCACACTGCTCCCCCTGCTTGTTTCAAGCATCCTGGAACCAATCTATAGATATTTATTCTTATCAGGACAAAAACTGAACATCCAAATTTGCAAACATGAACATTTGAAAAGATATTTCTCTAAAAAAATCTTTGGGAAACTTTTTTAATTTGAGGCAATCACAGAATATGGTTGACATGCTACCCTTGACGCTAAACTTCCATAAGAATGGGACTAAATATCTACTGTAAACTATTTCCCCGGACTACTGCCTCTAAATGAATGTTGGAATCTAATCATATGCTCCCCAAAATCTATATATATGGCTTGGCACAAAATTAGGTGAAACCTGGCTCAAAAACAGTAACTGTGAGAGGGACCTTGGAGCCCTTGTGGACAATCACTTAAATATGAGCCAGCAGTGTATGGCAGCAGCCAAAAAAACTAGAACAATCCTTGGTTGTATAAGCAGAGGCATAGAATCAGAATCACTTGAAATATTAGTACCACTTTATAAAGCCATAGTAAAGCCACATCTGGAATACTGCATACAAATGATCACCACATTTCAAAAAGATGTTGAGATTTTGGAAAAAGTACAAAGAAGAACAAAAGATTATGAAAGGGCTGGGGACTAAAATATATGAAGAACAGTTGCAAGATTTGGGTTTGGCTAGTCTAGAAAAAAGGACTAGGGGTGACATGATAGCAGTATTCCAGTATCTGAGAGATTGTCACAAAGAGGAGGGGGTCAACTTATTTAACAAAGCACCTGTAGACAGGACAAGAAACAATATATGGAAACTAATCAAGGAGAGATGCAACCTGGAATTAAGGAGAAATTTCCAAACAGTGAGGACAATTAACCAGTGGATGAGCTTGCCATCAGAAGTTGTAGGTGCTTCATCACTGGAGGTTAAAGAAAGACTGGACAGTCACTTGTCTGAAATGGTACAGAGTCTCCTACTTGAACAAGGGGTTGGACTAGAAGACTTCCAAGGTCCCTTCCAGCTCTATTCTGATTGTTTGAAAAGCCTTTAGGGGAGTCCTCCTGAGTGGAACAGGAATTATTGATTGCCATTGATTGATGATGTATCCCTAACCTGTTCTTTCAAGCCTCCCAATGGTCACTCATTGCTGCAGAGGCTGTTAAGGTTGCTGTCAGACATTCTCTTGTTCTCTTTCCTTTCACTTTTCCCAGCATTAGACTCCTTTCCACAGATTTGGGTCTTCGCACAATGTGTCGAAAGTAGGATAATTTGAGCCCGGCCATTTGTGCATTGAATGAGAACTGTGGGTTCATTTGTTTGACTCAGCTTGTTTTCTTGATAGTCCATAGTGTTTCCCAACATCACACTTCAAATGTCTCAATACTCTTCCAATTTTGCTTCTTCAAAGTCCAACACTCACTACCATAGAGCATCTTCTCTTGTAAGGTAGGCACCTTGAATATCTTTTCCAATGCTAGTCTACGTCATATTTCCTCACTGCTTGTTCCTTTACAACTAATGGTTGATCCTAAAAGGCTGAAGACATCAACTACTTCAATACCTTCTTTATAAGTTTTAAGGCTGATTGTTCTAACTGTTATCATTAGTTTAGTCTATATTTAATTTTAGACTCATTTTTCACTGTGGCCCTTGATTTTTAGAACTAAAATTGCCTTTGACTAACTGAATGTCTTCTGGCATATATTTGAAACACAAAGACAAATTATTATTTTAAATCCTCTCATCTACTTGCACAATTTGCAGAATTGAATGGGGTTTTTGTTCAAAACTAAGCAACCACTACTGTACTGCTAATTTTTCCAGCTATCAATTGTTTGCCTAAATAAGAGGCTGTCCTGCCATCTGTTGGCTGCGATTGGAACCTCACCCTTTTAACTTCTGCAAGGCACCAAGCTGTGAGGACTACCATTTACTTCCTCCCGGCCCCACAATTCCAGAGACAAATCAATTATTTTACTTTATTATTGTACATTTTTGCATATTCTATGCTCTAAGAAAGAATTGGAGATATGCATGTGTGAATTAAGCCTATCAACCCTAGTGCCAATTATACGGAGGCAGTATGAATATTAATTTGCATTTCTGTTAACAGATGTATGGGGCCAGGTAATTACTAGAAACCCAGGGATGAATAAGATAACATTTCAGCTTTGAAAGAGCAATAATGAAAAGCAATTAGATAGTCCCAGTTTTCCATCTTTAGGCCAGGTACGCATTGTGTGTGACTCACCAGAATTTCTCCAGCCTGATTAGTTTTCTGCCTCGGATTATAAAAAGAAGATAATCAAGCAACAAAAACCAAAGATGATATATTTCTAAATCTCTGAAAGATAAGGAAGGATTTAGCTACTTTGATTGTCAACATCAATCTTTATTATGATCATCAACCAGCACAAACCAAATCAGAAAATGAAGGTAACTGTATTTTTCTAGCGAGATTAGTAGAATGAAAGCAATTTTTTACTAAAAAAAATGGCATATACAAAGAATTTTAACTAAAAAGAACACTAGGAATAAAAGACATCAAGATGAGCATACGTTATTTTGTGAACATCTTGCTTCAGATATTAGATTTCTGAAAATGAGAGATGAGAATTGGGGAAGGACAGGTGTTGGTGTTCTTCTCCCCAATTGAGAAAATGTACAAAATAAACAGTTCCATCCAAGAATTGTTTTGCATCTCTTCTTGGGAAGACCTTGTTTTGATTTGATCTGCCTTGCTTTCACATTTCTCAACTAAAAGCAGTTAAAAGCATAGCCCAACCTGCATTTGCCTTGTTAGATGAGTGAGGACTAGAATGATACCTACCTGTTCAACAATAACTGCATTTTTCATACAGGTAGTTCTTGACTTACAGTCACTATTATCTTTATTGTCAGAGTACAACATGTGTACAATGAGATTGGCTGAGCCTCCCTTCATACACCCCCACCCCAAACACAACTCACAGTGAGGATAGAAGTCCCTAACCCAGACCCAATCTTATTACACTATATGACTTTGTTGCACAATGCACCGACCCTGCAAGTCTATCATGTTGACATTAAGTTATTTTCCGTTCAGAAGTCTGACAGCCCACGGATAGAAACTGTTCTTCAGCCTGTTGGTGCGGATGGCTATGCTTCTATATTTCCTACCCGATGGTAGGAGAATGAAGAAGTGCTGACCAGGGTGTGAATCATTCCTGAGAATTTTCCTCACTTCTTCATTTGTTTAGCCACCATCCAGTACAATGGCACTGAAAACAATAAGTGAGTTACAATCAGTCCTTGCCCTTACAACTATCACTGCATTCACATGGCCATGTGATAAAAATTGGGGTGCTTGGCAAATTCTGGTCTCAATTATGATTGTAATGCAAAAAAGATTATGGTGTTTCCCGTTTTGGATTTTTCTACATATGCTGGAATTGCAACTTCTTGTTTTACCCCACAGAGGGTATCAAAAAAAAAAAAACCCACCCTTTTCTTTGGCATGTCATATCCACCACACATGTAAAATGAGATGGGGACTTCTGTCACATGGTCATACATCCCCTTTGACTCTTTTGACCCACCCCCTTCATGTAGCCTTGCTCCAGCAACAGAGTGGTCAGTGTCTTGGAATGCACTACCTGACTCTGTTACATCCTCCAACCCCACTCCTTTAACTTCAAACTAACCTCTATTGACCTCACCCCATTCCTAAGAGGTCTGTAAGGAGCATGCATAAGTGCACAATCGTGCATGCATAAGTGCACAATCGTGTCTAAATTGTCTCAATTTATTCGTACCAATTTCCTGTATTCATACTCATGCTTATTCTTTTATATATATCATCTTGTAAACGATTGACAAATCAAATCAATTAAATAAAACCCTAGGAATTGTGGTTCATTGCAACCATTCTGGCAACTTTTTTTTTTTTTATTGCGCTGTGGGATTATCTCAGATGCACCTTGAAACAAGTTTTTGGTTCATCTTCAGGTGATTTCTCAGTTATTTATATTGCTGGCCTGAAGGCTTTGAAGGTGACCCGAAGCTCCCATCAATTTTTCATCCAGTTTTCTTTGCTGAAATGCAAGCTGAAAATATAATAAGATATTATATTGAGTTTTATACTTTTCCTGCAACCACCTGTCTTCTGCTTTGATTCCTTTAATGTAATTTATTTCTCCCTAACTTCCCTTCTTCAATCAGTTTCTCATTGATACACATACATACACAGACACAGACACACAGACACACACACACACACAGTCCTGGATTTGTTCTTTGGAGCAACTGTACTGAATGCAACATATTTCTGAGAAAACATCAGAAACAAAACTGGCAATTTTTACCAGCATATGACTAGTAGAATTACCAGAACACTCTTGACAGAATGTAGTTTAGGGTGTTAATTGGCACATCAATGACAAGGAAAATATGTATCATCTTAAAAAAATAATAATGAAAAATGACATCCTAATTTATTCATGGTGCTACAAATATGAAAATAATTATTCGGGACAGTAATGGTTCTCACTGTTCTGGAAGAAACTGAGACCAGGTAAATTTTATGGTTTATTTATTTTTTAAATGTATAAGAGGGCTAGGACATCTTTTCCATCCTGAACTTTTCAAAGCCTGTTGTGCTTCAGGCCATGTAGTCCCTTGGCTGGTTCCACAGTTCTAGCAGAGAAGGAAGTTCTGGTTCGCAAAGAATTGGGGGCTGCAATAAGAGTTACAGAATACAGATAGCCCTTGAGTTACAAATGCAATGGAAACTGCCCAGGGGTGGGATTCAACCAGTGTTACTACTGGTTCAGTGACTATGTATTGCTGCGCACCCATGTAAAAAAAACTTAAGCTGTGCCACCTGGAAAACTGAAAAGCACTACATATTGCTAAGGAAAATGGCCAGGCAGAGATATTCCCATTCCCTCCCCACCCCACTAACCTGCTTTCCAGCTCCATTCTCCTGTGCAGGGCAACAAAAGAAGACCCAGCCAAGCAACTGGGACTCGGGAGGCAAAGAATAGATGGGGGCGGGGCCAGTCAGAGGTGGCATTTGCCGGTTCTCCGAACTACTCAAAATTTCCGCTACTGGTTCTCCAGAACTGGTTAGAACTTGCTGAATAACAGCTTTGAATGAAACATGTAACAGTGATACCCATTGTCACTTGGTACCATGTCAAAGAATTTTACAAAACACATCAAGTAATTGCAGCTTCCTGCAATAATACCAGCGGAAATGTATGACTCAGAACATTGTATATTTTAAGAAGGTACTTCGTTGATATCTAGGACGCTGGCAGCAACCCATATCAACCATTAGCACCAGTCACTGATATTTGTGATACATTTTTAAATGTTCAGTTAACTGAGTTTCATATTTAATGAATAAAAGAGATGATGATGATGATGATGAGTGACCATGCATGCCGCTCACATTTCAACAAAAGCTAAGAGAAACCTCTGTGAAATCTTTGTTTCCTATCAATGCTGAAGTTGAGCCTGAATAAAAAAGCCAGCAAATGTCTCATGGCAATTGCTGCACAGAGCTTTCCCTACAACTGATTGAGGCATGCCTCACAGATTATGTATTCAAGTCTCCAATTTTCAAACATATGGGAACAACTGGGGCTATTATGATTTCACCTCCAGGAACCAGGGGAAGATTGCCTTAATGAATATTCACCAGTCAGCTACAACATTTAACACTAAATGTGAACTTTAAATTCCATGTTTCCCTCTGGGAATGGTTGCACTAAGCCCATTAAATGCTTTACAAGTCTGAGAGAGTCTTTGGACACAAGGCAGCCACATCAAAAACTAAACTTAAATTAAATATGAATGGTTTTAGCCGCCTCATTGAAGAGTAAGATATTGCTCTCTGTAGCTTAATGAGGTGCAGTTTTCTTTTCGGTATCTGATAGAAGTAACCTGAGCATCTTGTTCTGCAAGTATTTCAGCTGTTGAGGAGGCGTGAGACCAAGCTTCTGTGAAATGCTTTTTAAAACATTGTTGTGACATAAAACATTGGTTTTGTGGGTTGTTGTTAGAAAACAAATTCATTAGGAACCTTGATTATATATGCCTCCTTGCAGAAAGCAATTTGAAAACCAAGGCTAAAGGGACACACAGAGACCAGCTCAAAATTAGCATAAAATACTGACAACTTTTAGGGACACAATGGCTCAGTGGCTAAGATGCTGAGCTTGTATTGATCATAAAGGTCAGCAGTTCAGTGGTTCGAATCCCTCGTGCCACATAATGGAGTGAGCTCCCATTATTTGTCCCAGCTTCTGCCAAACATAGCAGTTTGAAACCATGTAAAAAATGCAAGTAGAAAAATAGGGACCACTTTGGTGGGAAGATAACAGTGTTCTGTGCACCTTCGGCATTTAGTCATGCTGACCACATGACCATGGAAACATCTTCGGACAGCGCTGGCTCTTCGGCTTTGTAACAGAGATGAGTACCGCCCCCTAGAGCTGGAAATGACTAGCACACATGTGCGAGGGGAACCTTTACCTTTACCTTACTGACAACTTTGAGAAGATTCCGACAATTACTTTAAAGGGACTCCTTTAAAACTTTTTACAGGTAGTTTCTATATACCCCAGTTGAGTCCACAATTCTGGTCGTAAGTCATGATGGTCATAAAGTGATCACATAACTGTGCCCAATTTTTACAACCTTTTTTTTTTTTTTTTGAGCTAGCCATGATGAAGGAAAAGGCAAATTTCCCTAAAAATTTATTGGACAATTAAAAACTTCCTATGGTCATTAAGCAAATATTGATGTTGTTAAACAAACTCATTGTTTGCTATAGGGCAGGTTTTTCCAGAAAGAAGAAGTAAACGCTTGAAGTCCAGCAAAACTATAATAAATTCTGGTCACATGACTGTGGATTGCTACAAACAACAATAAATGCAGGACAGTTTCCAAGCATGTGATCGTAGGAAGTCTCAGTCATGGGAATTAAAATCCAGGTCACAAATAGCCTTTTGGGGGTCTATTATGTAACCAGTTGTAAGTTGAAGAGTCCTTGCATTTTGCCTGTGAGAGGCAAAGTATTTACATAATTAGCAACTATTTTCCAAAAACAGTTGCATCAATCTTAAGACAAATTTAATTTTTGTGTTTTTTTCCCTCCTTATTGTACTTGGCCCTGGTTTGTTTCATCCTTTTTTTTGGCAAGTTTATATTTCCTAGTAACTCATAAATCATTTTAAGGATTACAGCAACTGGTTCCACACTGCACATCGCTTGAAAATGAAACATAACACTATGGCTTAGGTTAGCATAATACGTGAGTCTACTGTAAATGTTCTAGCTCTACCCCAATTCTAACATTTTACCCAATGGATTTCAAATGCCATTAGGGGATATTAAAAGACTGACTACTCAGATCAGTTGTGGGATTCAAAAATGTTTACTACCGGTTCTGTGGACGTGGCGTGGCGTGGCTTGGTGGGCGTGGCTTGGTGGGTGAGGCAGGGGAAGGTTACTGGAAAATCTCCATTCCCTCCCCACTCCTGGGGGAAGGTTACTGCAAAATCCCCATTCCCTCTCCACCCCACTAACCTGCTTTCCAGCTCCATTCTCCTATACAGGGCAACAA
The DNA here is from genome assembly GCA_015471245.1 of Laticauda colubrina. Lineage (NCBI taxonomy): Eukaryota > Metazoa > Chordata > Lepidosauria > Squamata > Elapidae > Laticauda > Laticauda colubrina. The sequence continues at coordinate 27,233,102 of BLBF01000041.1, forward strand.
AGAAGACCCAGCCAATCAGCTGGGACTCGGGAGGCAGAGAATAGATGGGGCGGGGCCAGTCAGAGGTGGTATTTCCTGGTTCTCTGAACTACTCAAAATTTCCGCTACCAGTTCTCCAGAACTGATCAGAACCTGTTGAATACCACCTCTGACTCAGATATATCTCTGCTGTAGGTGTAACTTATAAATGGCTCAGTTTGTGGCTGGGATAAACATTTGCAGCATTTATCTACATTATTAAGCCTCTGCAACTGTTTACACAGCAATGAGATGTCTTTGTTTTATACACAGTCGCCAGCAATGTTTAAAGCCAAAAGGATCTATGCACTCAGCATGTTTGTTATCACACAACATGCTCACTTGAGTTTAGATATCCTACAGTCAGGCAAAACTCCATCAACCACCAGTAAATGAAAAACAAAAACAAAAAACAATGTCACAACGGTTTCATCTGTTTTTTCATCTGTTACATAATGCTCTAAATTTGGAAAGTAGGTCATGATTACTGTGAAATCATGTCTATTAATGAGGAACATTAAGTTGGGGTAATATGTATGAATGAGAAGTCTTTTAACAAATAAAATGTAGAGGATGCAAGCAGTGAAGCCTTATTTGGAACTCTCCCATGTTCTTTATAAAGAATCTGGATATTGAAAGCTAGAATTACACCCAAAGCACAAAGCCTTCATTCAGTGCTCTCAACTTCCCATTTAATGAATATAAAGCTTCCCTGAAGTCCCTCTTCAGGAAATCTCTTTTCTGGGATGCATTTATACTCTTAATGTACCAAAAGCATACAGATATCATATGTTTGGCCATATTGGCTGGACAAATGACTGTCCTGATCACTGTAACTCTATTATAATCTGAAGCAGTAGGGAAGCTTTGTTGATTAACATTTTTTTAAGGAAAGATGACTGGTATACAAAACATCTCTAAGGAAGAGTAAGTAATCAGAGACCAAACGATAGTGCAGTATGTATGTATGTATGTATGTATGTATGTATGTATGTATGTATGTTATATATATTTGGTTTTTTAGGCTTTCGCGGGTACTTACATGTGTGCTGTTTAGCTTCCTTCGGGTATTATCCCACGTCATTGTAGTTCTGTTAAAGTTGTAGCAACGTTTCAGCAGAATCTCATCTGCCATCCTCAGGCTTCTGTATAGAGTTAGTTCCTGGTTTCAAATTTGAGGCTGGTCCATTCTGATTGGCTGGGAGCCTGGATCAGTGTTCATTGGACTTGGAGTTTGATTGATTGGTGTTTCTGGTTTCTTCTGTTTGTTTTGTGGCTTTGATTGGCTGGCAACACTCTGTTCTTGTGTTGGAGGCTTTTAGTGCAGCTTGGCTCCGTGTGAAGGGACGGCTGCT
>BLBF01000041.1:27244474-27309792 GCA_015471245.1 Laticauda colubrina
TGTGTAGGTAGGTAGGTAGGTAGGTAGGAAGGAAGGAAGGAAGGAAGGAAGGAAGGAAGGAAGGAAGGAAGGGCCTCAAAATAAACAGAAATCTGTCAACCATTTCCAATGATCAGTTGTGATCAGCATTAATCAAATCTCTTTTCATTCTGATACTGCTTTGTACATTCTAAAGCTACTTACTATATTATAAAATAAAAAAGAATAATAAGTTTATTATATAATTAAAACAATAATCCATAGCAAATTAAACTCTACTATTAAATCCAGTTTTCTAACATTATTTCAGATATAAATACAACTATATAATATTATATACTTTTGTAGAGTCTCTTTTTTTAATCATATTTTACCCACTATTTCTGTATAAATCTTGTTTCTTTACATCTTGTTTTAAACCTTTGTAACTTCTCTTCCCTTTTTCCCTTCCTTTCTTCTCTAATCCTGCCTTTATCCCTTCTTAGTATATCTTTTATCTGTTCTATTTCAGTTTTTTATTCATCTTTTCTCATTAACACAAAGTTTCTCCTGTAATCATAGATTGAAATATAGTGCCTTTAAATCTTTCCCCTAAGTTTAACACTTAAAATAATATATACTTTTTATTCTGATTCTACTTAGTATATTCTGAAGCTAGTTACTATATTATAAAATAGAAAAGAATAAGTTTATAATATAATTAAAACAATAATCCATAGCAAATTAAACTGTATTATTAAATCCAGTTTTCTAACATTATTTCAAATATAAATATAACAATACAATCTTGTGTACTTTTCTTTTTTAATCATATTTTTATCCACTATCACTAAATAGATCTTGTTTCTTTACATCTTGTTTTAAACCTTTGTAACTTCTCTTCCCTTTGTCCCTTCTTTTCCCCTCCAATCCTACCTTTACCCCCTTGTCTCCTAGTATATCTTTTGTCTGTTCTAATTCAATTTTTTATTGTCTTTTCTCATTAACACAATTTAATAAATTTAACAGTGTTAAATTTAGGGGAAAGATTCAAAGGCGTCATAGTTCATTCAGTGATTACAGGAGAAATTTTGTGTTAATGAGAAAAGATAACACAAAATTGAAATAGAACAGAGAAAAGAAATATGCATAATGATTTAAATTGAGATGAAATAAATACAATAGACTTCAGAGAATGAAAAGAGGGGAGAAGCTATAGAGAAAATGTAGAATGGTAAATGAGAGATGAAATGGGATAAAAAGTGAGCATGATTTTTGAATTTATGTCTATATAAAAAGATGTAACCCGGGATTAAGCCACTTTCCAAAAAGAAGTTTGATGTTTTGTGTTTTGTTTGTGTATGTTTGTTTATTGAAAATTAATAAAAAAAAAATTAAAAAAAAAAAGCATTATCAAATGTCAGATATCATGTAAGAAATAAAACACTATTCCTTGAACTAACTTGATTAACTTCTTGGGAATATTTATGGTTTGTGTGTTCATAAAACAGATGACTAGATAGCGAGGTGTAATTTGCAGTAAACTTGTCAATTGCTCCCGGGGTTGTATCAGGGTCCCCAAATGCACAAGGCTCTCTCCTGAACTGTGACAGGATTCACAACCCTTTCAGGGCAGGAAAAGAAACACGCTTGTCCCCTGATTATGATTCATATGATCCCCCCTATGAGGGGACTCTATGATCCCCTCATAGAGTTCGTAATAAATACGGAAGGAGGATGGGCTTCTAAGCTTTGCTGTCATCCATTAGCTGCGTTCACCCTGTTCGCCAAGGCAAAAACCGAGCCAACCTCTTTCGGGGAAAGAGCCCGAGGGGCGAACGCGGCCGGCAAGCAGCGGAGAAAAGATCAAGAACCAAGCCAGAAAGCCGGCGTCTCCTTTCAGTGGTGGATTCCTTTGGGAGGCGAAATCCGTCCGGGAAGCCGCTGGCCCTTTAAGGAGGGAGGGCCGTGGGTGGCTGTTTCCCTTCTCTCTCCCGGGGCCCGAGATGCCGCCTTCCTCGCTCCAGAAGCGCCGCGCAGGGAAGGCTGCGCCGGGTCAACACCTCTGGCTGCCATGCGTTGGCTAGGCCAGCCTTGCGCCCTGGCTCCGTTTTTGCCCAGGGGAGCTTTCCAGACGATCGGCGGGCGCGTTGCTTTGAAGCAAGCAGCTGGCACTGGCGGGGTCAGCCGATCGAGGGCAGTTGGGGCCGGCGGCGCTGCGCCGGAGTTCCTGCCGGGCCAGGCGCAGCTCAACTGGGCAGTGGAGAGTCCGCTTCCCGGCCGAGGGCACCAGAGAAGCGGGCCCCGGCTCCTGCGCCGCCTCTTGCGGGAATCGGGGCTGCTGGTGGGACACCCCGCTCGCTTTGCGCTCCTGGCGGCGGCTGGTGGAAGCGAGCCGCTGCGCCGCCGGTCCGGTCAGCTGGAAACGCCGGCGGTGGATCCCCAACGGCTGCGCCCCGAGGGAGCCCAGCGTGCAGCGAAGAGCGACGATGCCGGCGGAGAGGAGGAGAGCCGCGGCCGACCCCGCGGTCACCTCGCACCTCCCAAAGTGGGTGAATGACGGGGCCGCGCGTGTGCGTGGGAATGCGCGCTTGGATTGGCAGAAAGGGGTCCCGGCGGTGCATTCAGGGCTGGAGATCAGGTGACCCACACTGCTGCCTTCGCCCGGTACGAGGGAAGCGGCCACTTTTTAAGACCGGAGAGTGGTCCTTCCGTGGCCTGTGTCGTTCGGGGATCGGGGTCTCTACCCCCTTGGGGACTTGGACTGACTTAAGTGTCAACAGTTGGTTGGCGTGTCTTGTGAGTTCACAATAATAAGGGATAATAATATATTAATAACAATGTTCCAATGAAGAAAATTGCCCAGAAGGTGAAACAGGAAGATTTTTTTCAGAAAATATTGGACAGCGGGTTTCTAAACAACTGTGTTTTTTTTTTTTTTTTTTAAAGTTAGTAGATTTGGACGCTTGTCAAACGTGCTTTAGCGCTTAACTCCCCTTCTCTTTAATCATATTTAGCAGGTTTGAACTGAAGAATTCTCTGTGTCTCCCTAGTCTGCTCAGCTGTCCTTTGGGAGAGGTTTGTCTTGTGTGCATGATAAAAGAGTGAGATGAGGGGAGGAAGGAGCAGTTGTCACTTATCTGCCTTGAACTCACACTTTACACCATTTTTTATTATCAAGTGCCTGCCAGAAAGAGATAGAATTACAATTCCATCATTATGTTATGTATTTAGGTTTATAGGCCACAATTATCAGTGTGGGGCCAGGTTGTCAAAATTGCTACACTATAAGACTTTTTTGTTTGTTGGCTTAATTTTCGCAGTCATCTTATAAATATGTATGTTCCACAAAGAACAACAAATACCTTCTGTCTTACTTGACATACGACATGTTTAAGCAAGTGGATAAAGATTTAGAAAAGTTATTTACAGTGACACCATAAGCTACTTTGGTGATAACTTTGATTTGCATTTTGGAAACATGCTGTACGTACCAATCAACCCACTGAATTTATAATTCATTGGATTGGGTAAACACAGATGGAGTAATTCAGAAACCAGGTTAAGAATACTATGGGATGCAACCAGTTTGATTTTTTTTTTTTTAAGTACCTGCTTTTCTGTTGAAATGATATCCAAGGTGGTTTAGAACAGACATAATAAATAAAGCAATCTAGCACCACAGAAATAATAAGGAAGGAGCTCCAAAACTTGGAGGAAAATGTTTTTATTCAAATAGAGTTTGGGCTTTTTCAGCTAATGCTGAAATCTAAATGGATTTGACAGCATAAAAATTCAATAAAGCAATATTAGAAAACTGGAGTAACTCCTGAGCTTTAATTATAATTTACTATTTTCATGTATCTTAATGCCAGCCTTTCTGAGCACTATTTGTTATGAAAAAGTCAGATTTTCATTTAATTAATTTAAATCCCTTTATGCATAAGAAGCAATGGAAGAAGCAGAGCTGGTATTTACCTTCTGGAGATATCCAGGGATTAGATATCCAGGGGTTTAATAAAGTTGGTCAGAGATCTATTTTACATGAGAGAGGTTTTTTTAGCTGTTTGGCTTCTCTTCTAAGAAATGTGAACTTATAGAAAGGAACTCACTTTGCTGAGCCTTTTCCCTTTTGCAGGATCTTGGGCCAAGGTTACCCTCAACACCATTTTCTTATCCTTTCAGCTCTAGAAAACCACCTCTTGAACCTGAGACCTTGTGTATCCCAACAGAGAGGCAGTACAGTATGCTGTAATCCCAACAGAGAGGCAGTACAGTATGCTGTAAGGCCCAGGATGGAAGAGACTCCATTCAAAACAACTCTCAGCCATTGAAACTCACTGAGAGCCCAGTCACAGGCTAAATTGGAGGAGGAATTGCTGTGCAAGCTACCTTAAGTTCTGGCTCTGTAACAGTAGTGGCAAACCTTTTGGCTTGACATGCCAAAAATTCAGAAAGTGCCCTAATTTGATTCTGCTAGCATGACATGCACACAAAACCTGAACAAAAGAGAAACAATTCTCTACACACACACCCCATCTAAGCCACCCTGAAGAGCAGCATTTGGCGGCAGCAACGAGGCTGGGCCTGTAGTAGAGGCCTAGAACTTGACCTCAGCTCTAGCACCACCACTGCTCTTCAAAAATGGCCGCCTCACACATTCCCCAAGACTCACATGTCTTGGGGAATGGCGTGATTGCCCCTGCAGGCTGGCACTTCCCAGGATCTGCCACACACTGCTTACCTTCAGATAATGTTCTCTCTGTTGACTGGCTCCTGCAGCCTACTTGAGGCTGCTCTGGGTCAGACAAGATCTTTGGACAATGCTCTCCCATGGCCTCTGTAGCCTCCAAATTCCAGAACAAACCATGCCCCGTTCTTGTGCGACTTCCAGAGCATGTCCATTTTCATGCAGCCTTCAGAGACTTTGAAAATTGTGCAAGAACAATGTCCATGGATATTCTCAGCCATCCAGGTCATCATTGTCCCCAAGGTGCTTTTTCATTCCCCACCATCCAGCCAGAGCTGAAGAAGCTGAGAAATGAAATGTCTTTGTGATGACCCAGAGTATATCAGAAATATAACAAATCCCAAAACAGAGTCAGTCTCCACCAGGGGCATGACAGTCTTCAAAGGAAAGCCAGAAAGTCCAGTTGCCTCTTGAAAAGGCACCTTTGGGACAGATGTGCAAGAACAAGGCATGCTTTTGATAATAATTATTGGGTATTGAGAAATGCTGGCTTGTCATCCAAAATATCATATATAGTTTCTCCATCACTGCTCTAGAAAGTATAGATATTCTCTGCCACTGAATTACAACCTCTTCCCCAAAGCACTGAGCTGCCTTTTGGCTAGCAATGTCATAGGCTGTTTGTCTTGCTCTGACCTTTCCTCTTCTGGGCTTGTGTTACAAAAGTCACTGATTTAGGACCTTTGAATACCTAAAGGGTGGCCTTGTCTGGAGAACCTTCAGAATCTAATCTGGAAGCAAACAGCAAAAAAAAATATTTCTGCAAAGTTGTTACAATGAGGAATATCTACTTTTGAAAAACATTCACCCCAAAGTAGTAAGCATATCTCCAGTGGACAATTGTCTTTCTCCTGCCTGATATAATGCAGAAAATTGGAGTCATCTAAGATATTGAGAAAATTCAAGGAGACTAACTCTACCTCTGTTCTGTTGCCATTATCACCACTGGAAAGGGACATGGAGAGAATCTATGTAGCTGCTAAGAGTTTACAGCAGGGGTCTTCAAGCATAACAGCTTTAAGACTTGTGTACTTGAATTCCCAGAATTCCTCCTCCAGTCATGTTAGCTCAGGAATTCTGGGAGTTGAAGGTTGGAAACCCCTGCCCTAGATTGCCTGATGAAAAAATCAATCTATTTTGGAAGAGCTCAAGACTGAGCTTTCCTGAGCTTAAAATCACAACTTTTGTTTTGGGGTTATGTCATGCAAAAAAAGAATAAAGAAAATCAAATATATTGAAGAAAGGATTAAAGAGGAAGAGTCAATAAATATCTGGTGATTTAACTTATGGCACATATGTTCCTCTTGGCTTCTAGGTGTTCACTAAGAAAGGATTTTTCGAGATGACAATCGGAGCATTAGTATTTTGTATATCATTATTAACATGCTCTGATGCTAAGGAGTTCTACTCCCCCTCCCCACCTGAAAAGAAATCTGTTCCAAATGCAAAACACAACCAGAGGAATTTTAGTTTCACAGCGGCAACCAGCTTTAGTACAGAACAGTTGAGCTAAGCCACGCCCAGGCGCCTTGCTGTCTCCTTGCTCACACAGCAAATACTGTTTCAGTTTCCATGTTTCAGTTTCCAAACAGCCCTTAACTCTCTCACAAACTGAAAGGATGCTAGCCAGATGAATACCGATGGATGCTGGTTGGAAGAGGCACAATTTCCCCCCCTTATTTTCCTCCCCAAAAACTAAGCCTGATCACATACTTTCATAGTGAAGCACAGGTATTGAGCCAGTAGAATGATAAAAGTGCAATTTAGTTCTAATCAGTTGTGCTATTTTACAAATTAGATTACATGAGAAAGAATTTCAGAGACCAGAAATGCCTCTCAGCAGGTAGTCAACTGACAGATGATTTAAAGGACAATATTGTTCCATATCAAAAATCTACAACTTTTAAAAACAATTTGCAAGCCATTCTATGGGTGTGCAAGACATAACTTCTGAACATTTTAAATATAATCCTGACCCCACCAACTGATGGAAGCCGTCTAATTCTGGCTGGCTTCCATCCTAAAAACTTTCAGAAGCTATTAAAAATTGGTCTATTTTCCCAGTGTGGGGCTGAGTATAGTTAGAACCCGTGCTGAATAGGTTTTCTTTGTTTATATGGGGTTTTTTTTGGGGGGGGGGGGGAGTTGTTATTTATTTGTAATTTTAAGATGCCCAGAGTCATTGGGAATCTGACAGCCTATGAACTGAATAAAGGAATAAAAAATGATGTTCAGAGGTCTATGACACTGTGCCTGAATATGGGATAATAGCAAAATAACAGCTATTTTGGTGTCGTGGTTAAGATGCTGGTCTAGAAACCAGGAGTTCTAGTCCTGCCTTAGGCATAAAAGCTAGTTGGATGACTTTGGGTCAGTCACTGTCTCTCAGTCCAACCCATCTCACAGGGTTGTTGTGGGGAAAAAAGAGGAGGAAGAAGCATTAGATATGTTCACCGCCTTGAATTACAAATAAAGTAATAAAGGTGTGATAAAAATCTAACAAATAAAATAAAATGCACTAAAGTTAAACTTACAATCTATTGTGATGTGGAAAATGACCCAGTGATCCCGTGGTGATCTTAATTAGAAACACAGTAGTGTAACTGTTTATGTTACTATTTTCTGTAGCACAACAGTGAATTTTCTTGTCAAAGAAATATCAAGAAAAGTCCACATTCAATTGCTTTCTGATGGTCTCAGGTTATCCGTGTCTGCAGCCACTTATGTAGCACAGAGGGGGACCTATCTTTATGCATCATTAAAAGAGAGTTATGCCTGTCACTTCTTCTGCTTAGCTGACTTCTTTTATGGATTGTAAGTTGTGCCAATCAGGCAGGTCTAACAGCTTTTTCCAATTCACTGCCCTCCATATATGTGAGGCTTTAATTTTCACGTTTTCAGTCAGTGTGTAGCTAGAAAATTTGTGAAGCTTCAATTGTGATGGAAGATAAGAAAGACTGAGGTGTATATTACTGTGCAACCATTTTTTAAATAATGATTATAATTTTAAAAGGTCCATGCAACCCCTGAACATCACGTTTTATAGCATATAAATATCAAGATTTTAAAAATACTTTAAAATACACTATTAAAATAAGTAATGCAAAACAATAGTTTTCAAACCTGCTGTGTAACACATTTAAAATATTTCTTTAAAACATATTTCCTTACTATCCATGATAATGGCTCAAATCTCTCTCCTAAGCTTTTTTTTTTAAAATTGAAATCTTTGGGGGAACTACTGGAGGACGATAATCACCAGGTCTGCTAGATTTCCTGTTTTCCCAGATTCCTCTTTGCTATTTCATGCCTCTCCCATTTCTTAAAACACACACACACACAATATTTACTATTGAGTTCATTTAATTGATTTTGCAAAGTAGGCATCACTTTTGGGGGAATTTATTCAAATCTGTAGGCTCCCAGAGCACTTGACTCAATGTTAATGTTAAAACAGCAGCTTGGGTGATTTGCAAGGTTCTCATTTAAAAGTTGGGATGAATGCTGTCTTTGCTGTCTCTCTGACCCCAGCGAGCTGTTGTAAAATCCATGTAATGTATTATTTCTTCAGCCGGCCAAGGAAAGAATGTTGTCAGCAAGCAATCGCCAACCATTTCCTTTCCGCAATCTGCCATGTTTTGTTATGAGCCTACATACTGCGTTACGCAACAGGAGCAGGAGCAGGAAAGCAAAAGCTTTGTTCCCAGATGAGTTATTTTACATCAGCATCCTCTAAGCTGTGAAAAGCATTACTGTACACATTGCCTGCAACAGTACTGAAATCCCTTTCTTCTCCCAGGATTTGCAGAATCTTTGGGGAGGGGGGGAGAAACACTGTTTTGATCTAGACCTAAGACTCGAGTCTTCTTAGCTGTCTACTTGCAATCAGCTCTTGAATAATCAGGAAAGAAGCCTGGAATCCTGCATTCTAATATTCCACTATTTTGGTGCTTTACATGTACATGCAGAGGAAATACATTTACAAAGGTACATAAAGTACACACACATATATAGTTAGTCCTCAACAACAGTTTAATGACAACAGCACTGAAAAAAGTGACTTATGATTGCTTTTCACACTGATGACTGTTGCAGCATTCCCATAGTTCTGTGATCAAAATTTAGATATTTGGTCCCTGACCCATATTTATGACATTTGCAGAGTCCCGGGGTCATGTAATCAAGTTTTGCGACATTCCGAAAAGCAAAGTCAATGGGAAAACTAGATTAACAACCAGGTATAGAATGAAAGAGAACAGAACAGAATAGAATTCTTTATTGGCCACGTGTGATTGGACACGCAAGGAAATTGTCTTGGTGCAAATGCTCTCAGTATACACATAGAAAGAAAAGATACATTCACCAAGAGTCAAGAATCATAAGGTACATCAGTTAATGATAGTCATAGGGTACAATAAGTAATCAAATCATACCAGGAAACAGTCTATATAAATCGTAAGGATACAAGCGACAAAGTTACAGTCATACAGTCACAAATGGGAGGGGATGGGTGATAAGGAGTGATGAGAAGGTTAATAGTAATAGTGCAGAATTTGTAAATAGTTGGACATTGTTGAGGGAATATTTGTTTAGCAGAGTATTGGCGTTCAGGAAAAAACTGTTCTTGTGTCTAGTTGTTCTGGTGTGCAGTGCTCTATAGCATTTTGAGGGTAGGAGTTGAAACAGTTTATGTCCATTTATGTTATGTGATTTAACAATTGCAGTGATTCACTTAATAGCTGTGGCCAGAAAAGGCATAAAATGGGACAAAACTCACTAAACAGTGTTTCACTTAGCAACATAAATTTTGGGCTTAATTGTGATCGTAAGTCGAGGACTTCCTGCAGAAGCCAACCTTTTTTAAGGTAAAGATGATGTTACAGATGAGTTACAAAATTATAAAAATAGAATAAAACAAATTAACTTCAAGTCAACACAAAAATTAATTAAACTGGCGATCAATGAGTTTGGGAAATGAGGAACACCAACAACTCATTAAAGCCCTCAGTTGGAGTAAGCACAAAGTATGCCTTTCTATGACCTGAAATCTCTTATTTGTATCCTTTCACAGCAATCTTTCTGAAGGTCACTGTTCCCCAATTGGTGGAATTTTCCCATCATGTTAAAATGTTACCTCTCAAATAGATTTTAGAGCATCCTTAACCAAGGGGAAGAAATAGTAGATATATCCTCACTTTTAGTCCCTGATCCCAAATACAGGTAGATCTCATTTAGAGACCATAATGGGGACTGGCAACTTGGTCAGTAACCAAAGTAGTTGTTAAATGATCCACAACTATATTTATGATCTTCCTGCAGCTTTTCTTTGCTTTGTACATTTGCAAATGTTGTAAGAGCAGGACTAGCTGTCAAGTTAATTTTTCATAACCATTGTAACTGCAAACAGTTGCTAAACAAGGCAATCACTATAAATCAGGACCATTTTTAATGCTGGTTGATATTTGGGGAAAGGTGCTGATAAATAATGACCATTTATGTCAGTTGAGTTTTAACCACCAATATAATGACAAACAGAAGAATGCTATAGGCGGGGTAAGGGCCAACTGTTACATTCCAGTGGTTTGTAATATGTTTGAATAAACTGCACCATAAATTACAGGATCCAAATGATGAAATGAACATGTACTAAAATAAGTGTTACTCTAGAAACAAAATGGCTTGTTTGCATGGTAATAACAATCAGTCTTCTCTCTCTCTCTCTTATCTCCAACATTCAGACTACAGGAATGTCTCCAGAAAATCTCACAGATCCCAACCAGGAAAATGGGAAGAAACCAAATAAATCTCATCAGTTGAAGAAAATTTTTAAGGAATACGGAGCTGTTGGAGTAACATTTCATATTGGGATTTCTTTGGTATCTCTGGGAATGTTTTATCTGGTTGTGTCAAGGTAAGCATTATTATTGTTGCTGTTTTGGGTGCATTAGAAGTTTGACCACTATACTGTAAATCAGATTTGCATGTTTTCCCTTTCTGATCTTCCTGCATTTACAAAATGAAAATGAGAAGTCTTTTTTTTTTCCCATTTAAAAACTGCTAAGCTGAATTTGTCATCAGGATACAGGTCATCCTCAACTTATGACAATTGAGCCCGAAATTTCTGTGGTTAAGCAATATATTTATTAAGTGAGTTTTGCCTTATCTTACATTTCTTGCCATAGTTGTTAAGCGAATCACTGCAGCTGATAAGTTAGTAACCCAGTTGTTAAGTGAATCTGGCTTCCCCATTGACTTTGCTTATCAGGTCGCAAAAAGGATCGCATGACCTTGGAACACAAAAATGGTCATGAATATGTACCAGTTGCCAAACATCTGAATTTTGATCACATGGCCATGGGGATGCTACAAGTTATAACTGTGAAAAAGGGTCAGTTATTTAGGCCTGGTGGAATTTGGGCAGCTCCAAATTACTTTGCCAGGGACGTGGTGGCTCAGTGGCTAAATTGCTGAGCTTGTCAATCAGAAAGGTCGGCAGTTTGGCGGTTCGAATCCCTAGCACTGCATAATGGAGTGAGCTCCCATTACTTGTCCTAGCTTCTGCCAACCTAGCAGTTCAAAAGCATGTAAAAATGCAAATTAGGGACCACTTTGGTGGGAAGGTAACAGTGTTCTGTGCACCTTCGGCTTTAATCATGCTGGCCACATGACCACAGAGACGTCTTTGGACAGCGCTGACTCTTTGGCCTTGTAATGGAGATGAGCACTGCCTCCTAGAGCCAGAAACGATTAGCATGTATATGCGAGGGGAACCTTTACATTTATCTAAATTACTATTGAGAATCTCGTTTTCTCTTCTATCCCTGACTGCTACCAGATTGGACAGCCTTTGTATGGCCTGTAGCACAAGCTAGAACCACCCAATTTGGAGGACTTTTCACCCAAGCCAGTTTTGTCCATCCAGGAATCCCTTTATGGGAGCTCATACCAAAATCATTCAACTTATGCCTTTGGCAAGGACCATTGAGGTTGGATAGCTAATAAATTCAAATTAGTAATGATAAGAAAGACTTACTTCTGCAGCCCTTGCCTTGGTCTGGTAGGTGACTCACAAGAGGCTCTGGAGAGGACTATTTTCCAATCTCAGAAACTTTAAGATGTGTGGACTACAATTCCCAGAATGCTCCAGTTGTGAATATTGAGAATCACTTCTAGATAGACTGAGTGGCTAGGTCAGCTCTTTGAAACATGGCACAACCCTACTCCACAGCACCAGTTTTCTTCTCATTCAAGTTATTTAACAAACCAGGACATCAAATTCTACATGTCAATCACAGATAGAGCAGACTTATTTCTCCTATTTTCCCCGAGTAGGTACATGAAAATAAAGGCAAGGCTCACTCTGGCTTATCTGATGTCATCTGATCTATGGAACAGGCTTCTCCAGGCCTGAGGGATACACTAAATACCTTTAGTTTTCTCCCATATCTACAAAGTATTTCAGATTGGATGTACTTGAACAGGAACCCAGCCAAGATTTCCTTTACAACCACAATTGGGACTGGAATTATTTGTTGCTAAGCAGAGCAACAGAGACTCTCTTGTATAGAGAGTCATGCCTGATTTTATGATCTTTTTTGCCATGGTTGTTAAAAATTACTGCAGTTGAGTGAATCAGTCATTAAGTGAATCCATTGACTTTGCTGGTCAAAGCCAGCCAGGAAGGTCGTAAATGGTGATCACATGATCCCAGAATGCTGCAATCTTTGTAAATACGTGCCCGGTTGCCAAGTATCCAAATTTTAATTATAGGACCATGGGTTGCAGTCATAAGTGCAAGTACCACTTGTAAGTCACTTTTTTCAAATTTCATTGTAAACTTTGAACAATTACTAAGCAAATGGTTGTTGAATAGTACCTTTATAACAGGGGTCACCAACCTTTTGGACCTCAGGAACCATCAAACTCATAATTTTAGATCACAGGAACCACTAAGGTTCTGTGAGTGTGGCCTAATTTGTGGGTGTAGTTTGGTGGTCATGTGACTGGCTGGGCATGGCTTGTTATGTAAATATAAATATTTATATCAATATTGAATTTTTTATTTAAAAAAAGAGCAACTTTTACCCAAAATCAGGCAAAACAGGCAGATTGAGTTGCTCACAGAATAATAGATTCATTCAGAGATCTATCTGCCATTGGCCACCTCAATGAAATAAAATTTGCTTGCAAGCTACTAATAAAATTAACTCACAATACACCATGCATGTAAATATTTTTTTTTATAAAAAAGAGCAATTTTTACCCAAAATCAGGCAAAGCAGGCAGATTGAATTGCTCACAGAATCATTCAGTGATCTATCTATCTGCCATCAGTTAGCTCAGTCTCTCAAATTTGCTTGCTGTGAATCTGCACTGAATTTGCTTGCAAGCAAACCTTCATTTCTAAGGGAGGTTCGGCTGTGCTGAGCTGAAGATCTAAAGACTAGCTAGAAAGCAAGAAATCCAACCATTTCTTGCTTCCTAGCTAATCTAAATCTCCGGCACAGCAGAACAGATGATGGTCGGAAAAAGGAAAAATAGCAACTTAGCAAACAAGTTTGCTGGGAAAGGAATGAGTGGGCGGGGAAGGTTCCCGCGGGCCACATGGTTTGAACAGCCTTGTTTCTGCGCAGCCTGGATTGTTTTGTGGGGGTGCTCTGGGGGTGAAATTTCTCTGTGGCACACCAAAATTTTCTCACGGCCCACCAGTGGACCGCAGGTTGATGACCGCTGCTATATAAAGTTCTTTTGTAAAAAAAAACAAAAAACACCACTTTCATACTATTAATATATTTTCTGTTTCTCCCTCTTCTCCTTTTTAGCGGAGTGGACATGACCACTATTCTCTACAAGCTGGGATTTGGTGAGGCCCTTGTGCAATCCAAACTAGCCGCTGGAACAAGCACTTTTGTATTGGCCTATGCTATTCACAAACTGTTTGCTCCTGTCCGGATCAGCATCACCGTAGTCTCGGTACCCTTTCTTGTTCGCTATTTTCGGAAGATAGGAATTTTCAAGCCTCCAGCTCCAAACCCATGAAATTATTCCCTGGAATTAAAAAAGGATACTCCCATCGTTTCTTCTTTGAAGCATTCAATAGCTTATGCACTCTGGCTTGTCTGTTTGCAATCCTCCCGATCTTTCTTCGAAAGGATGGGAATGTGCTATCTTAAATCAGTAACTACTTCAAAAAGACTGCTATGTTGCTCAGCTACATTGCTTGCTTACTGAGGCCCTGAAGAATTATGGATTGAGTACGCTGATAAACATGTCAGATCACACCACTAGAGCCTGTTATCTGTATGGAACAGGAAGACTTTTTAAACAATGGGCCTTTTCAGAATTGTCCCATGGTGGAGGTTCAAGTTGAGGACTAGAAACACTTCCTAAGAACAATTTGACAATGAAACCAATTTCAGGTTTCCTTTTTCTGGGATGCTTTCAAGCATATTTTGATTTCTGAACTGAATAAAGCTGTAAACTGTGTAGACTAAATATCCTAAACTGTGTAGACCAAATATTTCAGTTCTGATTCTAAGCTTTCTAACAAACTCATTTTAAATCAGTTGATTGAATTTCAGATGCAGATTAGGCATTATACTGCTAAATTTTGTTTCCTTTCACATACAGGGATTTTGTAAATAAGTTAAAGCAAATTTAAATGAGATTAGAAACAAATGTGTAAGTATGGTACTTGATCCTAAGGAGTTATATTTCTTGTTTTTCAAAAGATGGCATTGTAGTAACTAGTTTTTAGATGACATAAGCTAAAGGTAGGCCTTGACTTACCGCCATAATTGAGCCCGCGATTTTGGTTATAAGTCGTGATGGTTCTAAAGCAGGTTATCACATAACCCAACTTGATTTTTCAACCTTTTTTTTACAGGCACCATTGAGCAAATGCTGTAGATGTTAAATGAACTCATTGTTTTGGGGGGTTTCCCCCCTGGAAACTGGAAATGCTAGTTTTCAGAAAAAACATAGTAAATCAGTTACGTAACTTCAAAATGCTGCAAACAGCAGTAAAAATGTTGCTGAGTGCCGAAAACATAGTTATGTGACTGCAAGGGGAAAGGCATATCAGAACTTTGAATTTGAATCTTAAGTCCCTTTTTCGGGGTCTGTAGTGACTTCGAATACTAAGTGACCAGTTGTTCAGTCAAGGAGTACCTGTATCGCACTCTTGCTGCCCATAATAGTTTACAGGCAATGGGGAGGGGGGGATTTCCAAACAGTGAAATGGTTGAGTAATTTAGTGACAGTGGATAATAGTATTAGCAAACATAATAGGGCGGGCAAGTGGTCAATTTGAGAATATGGGAGGGGGCAGTTAGAAGCTAGAATTCACCATTTTTCTTGAGTTTGGTATGCCTTGTTGTGGAATGTTTGTTTGATTCTTTAAATGGTATTGTGTCTATTTATATATTTCCTACTGCAAAATGGCTGCTCTTGATTTGTAACCATTAAAGTCAGAAGCTTCCAGAAGCTACAAAAATCATACATTCCTACATCTTCCTGCTTAATAACCCACACAGCCCTGGGGACATGCTGGGATTTCCATGACAAAATGATGCTGTCATACAAAATTACACTTTATGACTGCATTGATTAGTTTCAGCAATCGTGACACCAATTTTCATCATAACAGCAGGATAACTTTGAGAATTGCCTGGAACCACTACATGTCAAAATAGGGCTTGTATTTTCAGGATCAAGCATCATTCTGTTTATCTGAACTATACAGATAGCTTGAGATAAAATGTGTTATACATTTGTATAATTGTGAATTCTAAAAGTGAAGTACCATTAGAAGCAAGTAAAAGTGCTACAGAATCATCATGATTTTGTAATAGTTTTACTAGTGCTTAAACAAATACATTATTTAAAAACTGATGATCAAAAGTAATTGTAAGAACTTACATTGAATAATTGCTCACTATCAAGGATATCTTACAAACAGAATATCTCTGGCCACTAAATAAAGCAGTTAGGTATCCAAAAACAATGTCTGAAAGCACTGGGTTATTGTTTAGACTTTAAAGAATTTCCTAACTGAAGACAGGACAATGACTGTACCAGTAGCTCATCTTTACAGAAACAGACGCCATCCATGTCACATCACTGCACAGGTTATATAACCTTAGGGTGTTATTGCACCATTCCAACAATTCCATGTGGCTATCAAGCAGCAAGGAGGATCAACAGAATAGGAGCTATGTGTCTGAGAAAGTTCTGAACAAGATGTGCCCCAGCAGCTTTGAATCACATGCACAAAGAGTTCAAGTATGTGTTCCAAATATTCAAAGTGCTTTGAATGGAGGAACTACAAGCATTGCAGCATGCCTGTGAAAACTGCAGCTCAGACTTCATTGTGTTCATAGAGGTTCCTTGTGTAGGAAACTGACTTCTGTTTGAAACCAATTGTATGCTTCCTATATCAGCTGTCTTCCAATTGTTGCCATCCCTGCTTCTTGGGAAATGCAGTCAGCAATACTTAATATGCTATGACTGAGTAGTATTAGCAACAGTGGTTTCCACCATGTTACGCTTGGGAGATTTAGTAGAGTTTGATGTAACCCATGGATGTTTAAGCACATCTTCCAGTAGTAATCTCTGCTTTGGGTCATGCTTCAAGAGTTTTGAAATCAGATCGCGAGCTCCCTCTGTTACAAAAGGAGGAAATCTGTACTCCACCTTTAAACCAAAGAACATTACAGTTACACACAAAGCACTGCATTCACTTCTTCCCACTGTAGAATCCAGGTGGAAAAAACATTTAGTTTGGCAGTAGCATATCAATGTAAGACACCATCCAAACAATTGTTACTAGTGCAGGAACTAAACCTGAATTTGCCAGCTGACAAAAAGGTACTAATATGCTTGTTAAGTAAATAAAATTCTAATCCCTGAATAACATCAGGGAATTGTTAAGGCAGTTTTAGGCTTCTCAAAATCTCAAAGGTTACTCTCTATATAGAGTGAGTAATGGATTACAAGAAAGCAAAAATATAGAATACATTGAGCTAGATAAATTAAACTTACCCTGGAAATGGCTCTATATGTATCCTGATAGGTTTCTGCTTCAAAAGGAGGCTTTCCTACTAAAAATTCATAACATAAGACACCAAGACTCCATAGGTCTACCGTTTCATCATGTGTCTTCCCTTCAATCATTTCAGGAGGTAAGTAATCAAGGGTGCCACATATTGTTGATCTCCTACAATAGCAAAGTATAGATCAGTCAGCAAACCATGTCATTTATCTAAAAGCCACAATGGCTAATAATACTAATAATTAATAAGCTACTCTACTTGTTAATACCATGTTTTAAGACATTTATGAATGTTACCTAATCCTACTTTCTATTCTGATGCCTTAACCACTATACCAAACTGACTCTTGCTAATTTACTTTGGTATTCATCTGGAAAACATGGTTGCCAGCATTATAGTACAAACCCTACTTTAAACAGATTTTCAGTTAAGAGTTCTATCCTCAACTGAAAGAATCAGAAAGATTTAGCTATTTTGGTAAATTTTACTACTTCTAGAAAAGTACATTGTATATTCAAATAATTCCACTCTCAAACCTGATTAAAGAGTCTCCTACCTAGAAGATGGGGCATGCACGGACCATCCAAAGTCAGCAATCTTGAGCTCTCCATTTGATCCCAGCAACAGATTTTCAGGTTTGATATCCCTATGAATTACTCTTTTTGAATGACAATATAACAATGCATCTGCGAGTTCAGTCACATACTGTAGAAGAAACCAACATTTGCAAATATGGTTTACCAATTTCAATTAATGCAATTGAAGCTGATATGGCCAGCGAGCATTTATTCTTATACTACTATAAGAATATAGCCACAATGATAAGACAATGATAAAAATAACTACCAAAAAGAACAGGAAAAGTACTACATTATTGGGCTAATCAGCAGGTTTCTACTATGAAATGTAAAGTTTCCCTTAATTCCCTTAATCATTATGGATGTCACCATCCTCTTAGTAGTCAGGTACCTGAAATGTCACCATAATTTCAGGAAGGCTCTGCCTGCGTTAGTTTAATTACAGAAGTTTGCTTTAATTCAGAGTTGCTCCAAACTTACTCCAAATCTTTTAACATCAGACATGGGGATATTTTAATGAATTTTACTACTTGCAAAGAAACTGGACACAAAGTTGCATGTGACGATCGCAAACACGAAAGCAGTCACGTGAATGACTAACCAATCAGAGCGTGTTATGATCCGGTGATAGAAAAAGCAAAATGGAGGCTCCCAGAGTAAAAAAAATGTGCTGTAGGTATGTATGACTGAATGGTAATATTGATTATATTGCGTGATCTGAGAAGTGGCGTCATGTCGTCATGTAGTTTGTGTGAGATCAGATTTATGCGCGTATAAGCCGACCCCCAAATTTGAAAAAAAAAAATTGCGTTTTAAAGTCAGCTTATATGCGAGTATATACGGTATTTGCACATTAATCAAAATTTGATGAGACCATAGAAAGTACATGGAAGACCTCTCCAATACTGAACATTCTATCAGTGACTAAGATGCATGTACGTCTGGAATACACTTCTGGAATCTTTGACAGACAAGCAGTTTCTGAAAGTATAATATCTGTTCTCCCTGAAGCTGCTGAAAATTGGTCAACATCCTTCTCAAATTAGCATTAATCCATTCCTCCACTCATTGCCACTTAAGTTCTTTGTAGAAGAACTTGTCTTACTCTTTTTTTATTTTGCTAATTTTTAAGAGACTTTCAAAAAATGCCAAGTCTCCAAAGCTAATATTTCCACTTTCCATTTTAAAATCAAATACATTTTTAGAAACTCTATGTGAAAGGTGTTTCACTAAGAAAAAAACCCTAACCATGCCATAAAGGGACAAGAAAAACAGTACTCCCTTTGAATATACAAATCAGATGACCAGTTGAAAAATTTGCAACAGAAACATAGTATTCCCAACATTACATGAAGATAGTGAGGTTTACACTGAAAGCAACAACAGGATTGCCAATTAATTGGAAATGCAGAGGTCAAATTAAATCAGCTCAAGAATGAGCCTGTAAAGTTGCCTAGATATTATTTAAGTCAGGAAAAAAATACAATATGGGACAAAAATCTTGAATCCACAGCCATTGGATTTCTAACCCAAAACACTTGGGTTCTAACACAAAGTGTTAGACTTCTTCATCAACTTCTAACCCAAAACATTTACAGGGTACCAGATGAATTCATTGTAATTTAAATACAACAGTCATTTTATTGTGAACTTCCACTCTTTTCTATGAAAGCTTAGCACCCTTAACTTATTTTCCCTGTTAACTTCAGAAGTTTTAAACACAACAGGCACACATTCTGTTGAGAAAGAAGTTCCCTGAGGATGGGCTCCAGCTTGAGTCCAAAAGCTTGGAAGAATAAATCCTGGTCCCAGTGAGAAATTTAGATTAGATCCTGCAACATTATCCTGAGAAATACACTGCTCAAAAAAATAAAGGGAACACTTAAACAATACAATGTAACTCCAAGGCAATCACTTCTGTGAAATCAAACTGTCCACTTAGGTAGCAACACTGATTGACAATCAATTGCACAAATGGAATAGACAACAGGTAGAAAGCATAGGCAGTTAGCAAGACATCCCCAATAAAGGAGTGGCTCTGCAGGTGGTGACCACAGACCACTTCTCAGTTCCTATGCTTTCTGGCTGATGGTTTGGTCACTTTTGAATGCTGGCGGTACTTTCACTCTTGTGGGAGCATGAGACGGTCTACAGCCCACACAAGTGGCTCAGGTAGTGCAGATAATCCAGGATGGCACATCAATGCGAGCTGTGGCAAGGGTTGCTGTGTCTGTCAGCATAGTGTCCAGAGCATGGAGGCGTTACCAGGAGACAAGCCAGTACATCAGGAGACGTGGAGGAGGCCGTAGGAGGGCAACAACCCAGCATCAGGACCGCTACTTCTGCCTTTGTGCAAGGAGGGACAGGAGGAGCACTGTCAGAGCCCTGCAAAATGACCTCCAGTGGGCCACAAATGTGCAAGTGGTTGCTCAAACAGTCAGAAACAGACTTCATGAGGGTGGTATGAGGGCCCGACATCCACAGGTGAGGTTGTGCTTACAGCTCAATATCGTGCAGGATGTTTGGCATTTACCAGAGAACACCAAGATTGGCAAATTCACCACTGGCGCCCTGTGCTCTTCACAGATGAAAGCAAGTTCACACTGAGCACATGTGACAGACGTGACAAGGTCTGGAGACACCATGGGGAACGTTCTGCTGCCTGCAACATGCTCCAGCATGACCAGATTGGCAGTGAGTCAGTAATGGTGTGGGGTGGCATTTCTTTAGGGGGCCGCACAGCCCTCCATGTGCTCGCCAGAGGTAGCCTGACTGCCATTAGGTACCGAGATGAGATCCCCAGACCCCTTGTGAGACCATATGGTGGTGCGGTTGGTCCTGGGTTCCTTCCTCTAGCAAGACAATGCTAGACCTCATGTGGCTGGAATGTGTCAGCAGTTCCTGCAAGATGAAGGCATTGATGCTAGATGCCATGATGGACTGGCCCGCCCGTTCCATGGACCTGAATCTAATTGAGCATATTTGGGACATCATGTCTCACTCCATCTACCAAAGCCACATTGCACCACAAACTGTCCAGGAGTTGGGGGATGCTTTAGTCCAGGTGTGGGAGGAGATCCCTCAGGAGACTATCCGTCACCTCATCAGGAGCATGCCCAGCATTGTAGGGAGCTCATCCAGGCACGTGGAGGCCACACACACTACTGAGCCTCATTTTGACTTGTTTTAAGGACATTACATCAAAGTTGGATCAGCCTGTAGTGTTTTTTTCCCACTTTAATTTTGAGTGTAACTCCAAATCCAGACCTCCATGGGTTGCTAAATTTGATTTCCATTGAAAATTTTTGTGTGATTTTGTTGTCAGCACATTCAACTATGTAATGAACAAAGTATTTAACAAGAATATTTCATTCATTCAGATCTAAGATGTCTTATTTTTGTGTTTCCTTTATTTTTTTGAGCAGTGTATATATTTCCCTTCATTTACAAAACAGCTTCAGTGAAATTATGCCACTTGGCCTCTTAGTGGCGATCTGCTTCAGAGGGAGAAGCTATGAACTTTTCTACCTATTTGACTATTTTTTAAAAAACTTATTTCTTAAACCAAAGCTATTCAGTATTCTCAGATTCAAATTGCTAGAGGTATAACCATAATAGAGCACCCATTTCCAAAGAGGGGTTGGGGGAAAATAGCCATAGTATTTCATACAAAAAGCATGCATTGCCATTTGCAAACCGTACAGTAGCTGTTCGTTGCTCATCAAACTTTGTAAGCTTCTGAAGTTCTTTGTAGACTTCTCCACGAGGTGCATGTTCCAAAATTAAGTACACTCTTGTTGCATCATGGAAATAACCATACAGCCGGAGAATATTGGGATGCCTACAAAAGAGGCATATGGATTTTGAAACAAGATCGTTGCTTTTAATAAGTTAAACACGTCTATAACTCCCTCCTTTTTATATACAAGCGATAAACAGGTTGAAGCCAAGCTAGCTGTTCAATGTGTTCCAAAAAAGAGTTGGGTCGTGTTTTTCCAGCTACAGTATTTGAAAAAGTTTTGACAAGACTAGAAACCTCTGGAATGCCTCTGCAATACTAGCTATTCTCATCACCTTCTCCATTGGCCAAAATGGCCACCTTGCAGATTGAGTTAGAGCCTCTGAGTTGGCCTAGGAATGAGAGCAGTTGCCTTCTTAAAGGCCTTTATTTTATTTCTACCTTCAAAACCTGATAAATGTATCAAAAACCTCCCTCTGAAGCCATCTCTGTATAGGTAAGAGAAAGCAGAGAATTAGAATCCCTTCCCAGAGATGTCCCCCTCTCACTTTACCTTTAATTCTGAACAATAATTGTACTACTAAACTCTTTTACTGTCCTATTTTGGCAGTGTAAGCCTTGTTTGCTATATATGGCCTCCAGACTACCCCTCTGTATTTTTATTCAACCTTACCGAAGATGAGACTGTATTTCTACTTCTCGCCGCAGCTGATGTTCTACACCTGCTTTTTCCAACTGTGCTTTAAACAAGACCTTCAGTGCCAAAATGAATTTGCTCCGTTTCTCTCGAGCCAGGTATACATTTCCAAATTTTCCTTTTCCCAAAGGGCGGCCAATTTCAAAGTCTTCAAGAAACCACTGTTTTCTATGTTTTTTAAAAAAGGATTAGAATATGAAATAAGAACACTTTGTTCTCTCCTCAAAACTTGAAATTTGTATCGGAAATCCTTATCAAGAACAAACTTTCTGTGGGAATAGGTTAGAGACACAGTAGGATAGGTAAAATCACTAAGCTTCCTGAGGAATGTAGAAGAAAATGCTCTTTTCAAAAACCATTTTAGGTAAGACTGCATTTACATAAATATCGATAGGTGTGCAAATGTTCCGACTTGAAAAAATAACACAAAAATCACATAAAATCACAGGTGCCCAAGGATAACCACCCCACTGACAAGAAAAAAACTTATACACATTAACAAGAATATAACTCATCTAACCATCTGACTAAAATGTCTGGGGAAACAGCTAGATCTTCAATCCTTTACATAAGGCTAACAGACTTGGATCCATCTGAATTTCCCACTAAGAAGTGTGCATACCTTTATATATATCCACCCACAGAAATAAAATAAGAACTTACCTTTTAGTTTCACTTTTTGATGCCCCTTTGCTCTCACTTTTTGAATCGGAAGCTCCTTTTGCCTCAGTTGTTGCAGCTGATACATCTTCAGTTTCAGGCTTTTTTCCTATGCATAGGAAAGTTAAAATTTCTAAAGCAAGCTCTGAAGTTGAAAAAATTGAGCAGTTTATTTAAATTGTTCCTCTCAGTGGCAGGTTTGGGGGCATGCATACTTTATAGATGATGCAGAAATTAAAGATGTATGATCTCTTTATGTTTAGCCACAGCAAACCATTCTAGAAATATAGTTGCTAAGGAAATCTTGTAAGCAAAAAGACACTGAAAATCACTTGGTTGTTGCTATCTCATACACACACTTTATGTAAGGATTAACACTTTTAAATTAACACTCTTGCCTGGCAAATTTATTTCTATTCTACTTATCTTTAGAAATTACGTAATACCATACCTAATCAAAATAGCTGTGGATGGATATCTAGAGCAGATGGAATATCTTAAATATGATTGGCAAGCTAGCAAGAAACCCTTATTTAGAATTAAGGGTTTCTTGCTAGCCCACCAGTCATATTTAAGATATTCCATCTGCTCTAGATATGTAAAAGAAGTACTCTATATTTAAAAGATAGGACCCCTGCATTAAATAATCTGTGTATGTCCAAGGCTACCATTGGATGAAAGACTAGATAGGATCTTATTACATATGGATGTACTTGAGGTGTTTTACTTTTTCTGAATAAGTTGTTCCCCCTTTAGTATTTATGTCTCTTATGGATAAGGGTTGCAACATTTTCTGCCTCTAAATAAGAAAATGCCAATTTCAAATGTGCTCATAGCCAAAATTTTGACACTTTGGAAGAAGTTTTCAGCACCAACAGGAGGAATATTAATTCCCTAAGTAATCCAAGAAGCCATCTCTAACCTTCCATTCAACACTTATGCAAAGATCTTACAGATTCAGTTTTCACGATCCATGCAGTTTTAAGAATCTTTTAACTAATTATTTTGCAGACAAATATCAACATTTAAAAATGAATCAATATTGCAACATGAGTAGATACATTACCGAGATAGCATTATTCATATTTCTGTGTATTTACAAATATTTGGCAAAGAGAACGCAGCTTGTTTAAATACTACCTAACTTCATGGTTAAACATTTAAATACAGGTGATCCTCAACTTATGACAATTGAGCCCAACATTCATGTTGCAAAGTGAGAAATTTGTTAAGTGAGTTTTGCCCAATTTTACTTTCTTGCCACAGTTATTAAGTGAATCACTGCAATTGTTAAATTAGTAACCCAGTTTTTAAGGGAATCTGGCTTCCCCATTTCCTTTGCTTCTCAAAAGGTTGCAAAAAGTGATTCCATGACCCCAGTACACTGCAAACCATCATAAATCTGAGTCAGTTTTCAAACATCTGAATGTAAATCACATGACCATGGAATGCTGCAACAGTCATAAGTCTGAAAAATGGTCACAAGTCACTTTTTTCAGTGTTGTTATAACTTTGAATAGTCACTAAGCAAACTGTTGTAAGTCGAGGACTACTTGCATTGTGTTTGTTAAATGAATCACATGGTCATCAAGCAACTACAACTTTCCCCATTGACTTTGTTGGAAGCCAGCTGGAAAGATTGCAAATGTTGATCAGGTGAAGGATCCAGGGATCATTGCAAACATTGTAAATACATGCTGCTCCCCAGATTTTGAATACATGACTGCAGGGACCCTGCAACAGTTTTACATGTGAGGACTAGATATTTGGCAGCAATGCTGTAACCTGAAAAGGTCGCTAAGCAAAATCATAAATTAAGGACTACCTGCACCAACTCATACTAATCAGTCAAATTTTTGTAGATTTTCATTTAAATGCATACAGCAATCCCCTGTTTTCCAATAGTGTTTTAAAGATTCTCTTTTTGTTCTTTGTTGTATATAGTCCTCGATTTAGGACAATTGGGACTGGAATTTTCATTAAGTGATATAGTTGTAAACACAATCTCATTGCTTAGCAAAGTGAATCCTTGAAGACCCAGTTGCTGTCATTAAATGAGTGCCAGTCTTTACGTGAGGCAACTTCCATGAACCAGTCACTGGGAAAGTCAGCAGGAAGTTATAAGTCCCAGGCTGATTGACAGGCAAGTGGATGCTATCAGGTGATAAGGAGAGTGGCATGCAAGATGTCTAGAGGCACTGTGCAGTTCAGAAAGGGTATCTGTGGCCAGTATGGCACAAGTACAAAAGACCTGGGGAACTGCATGGGCAGAGCCTTATCCCAGTAAGTTGTGATCTTCCATGCTGGCTTTCCCATTGGCTTTCTAAAGAAGCTATCAGGAAAGATTCCAAAGGAGATCTGATTGTAGAGTGCTTGGAAATCAGTTGTAATCTGAAATATGTCAACAGGTGCATAATGATTACGTGACCAGGAGGACATTGCAATGTCAGTAATTTCAGTGACCAATCACAAGTTCCTTCATTCAACTACTAACAGTCACTGAATTCGTGGTCTTAATTCAAGGACTACATGTATTGCAACCATCAATAGATTTTTCAGATGATGATGATTAGAAATAGCTTGAACAGGAGTACTTGCTGTTATAAAGTTAAAAATAACTGAAACAGCAGCACTTACCAGCTGCAGAAGGCTGCTGAGATATTATACCAGGTTTATTTGGACCAGAGTTCCGAGATATTGGTTGAACTGCAGATGTTGGTCGCTGCTGACTTGTGTAGTTGGAACATTTTGGATGGGTAACAGCAGGTTTCTGTACCTGAGACTGAATAGGCACTCTCTGGGGTACATTTGAAGCAGAAAGAACACGCTGTGATTGAATTCCAGTCCTTAGTGCCCGATTCTGAGTCATCGGAATCCGCTTTGGACCATCTACCTGATTTTTTTAAAAAAATAAATACACAGCTTTGAACAATTTTAGGCACGTAAGAAAAAACAGAAGTTGCAAAATTTCTTAGGATTCAGTTTTCTCCAACATAAAACCAGTAGTTTGATACCCGTGCTTCACTACGAAACTATGTGATTGGGCTTAGTTTTGGGGGAAGAAAATAGAAGGGGAGGGGGGGAATTCTGCCTACCAGCATCCACCCATTTGGGTGGATTAAAAGTATTCATTCATCTATTGTCCTGTCAGTGTGTGAGTTGAGGGCTGTTTGGAAACTGAAACAGTATTTGCTATGTGAGCAAGGAGACAGCAAGGAGCCTGGGCGTGGCTTAGCTCAACTGTTCTGTACTAAAGCTGGTTGCTGCTATGAAACTAAAACTGAAACTCCTCTCCTCTGCTTGTGTTTTGCATTTGGAACAGATTTATTATCAAGTGGGAGGGGAGGAACTCCTTAGCATCAGAACATGTTAATAAAAATATACAAAATACTAATGGCTCTGGTCATTTTGAAAAATCCTTTCTTAGTGGGCAACTAGAAGCCAAGTGGTATTTCACTTTTACATATATAGATTATAGGGCACTGGTTTTGCCCTATAGTTTTGGAAGTTCATAGTTTAAAATAGCAAAATTTTATTACTCAACTCACAACTACAATTATGAACAGAATTTCGGTCATAAATCATTGGGGTCAGACCATGTCACAAGACCAGATTTTACAACCAATTTTATGAAGGTTGCAAGTCAAGCTTCTGTGATAATTAAGCAAATGATGTGGTCAGTAAGTGAATAATATGTGCAAATCCAACTTAACCAATGGCAATCACTTGATTACTGCATGCTGCAATGGACTGTAAATTCAAGGTCATTGACAAATGTCCAAATTGTGATTACATGACTGCAAGGGGCAGTGCAATGGTGAAATCTAAAATGGCAAGAATTACACTAATACACACAAAGGGTCATTTTACCTTACTATTTTGTAGGTGTCCATTCTGGTTTTCTTTACTTGTTTTGTCCATTACTATATTGGGGGGAAAAATTCAGGTATTTGTCACATATAACATAACTAAAATGTTTTGTCTCTCGTATTCCATCACGCTATTTGAAACTGTCACTTCAATATTTTCAACCTATTCATATTAATAAACCTTTGGAAAAATTAAGTCATCATACTGTGTTAACTCTTACCTCAAGGAAGAACACAGTATGTGATGCACAGTACAATATTCATCAAACAGGCAAAGAAATGCAGTTTATTTCGAGTTATGAAAGCATTTCAATAACATAAACTGAACTGTTTTAAAAAGCTTTATAACTGTGCTCTCTGAAAGCTACAAAGGCAGATGCTTATTCATGGCAATGTATATACCTGTCATAAATGTTTATAGATTTTCTTCTGGAACAAGAAAAAATAGATGAAGAGACGTAAAATTACCAAAGTTTGGAAAAACACAAGCCTCAGCTCATGTTGGTTTGTCTGGATGAATAGTTTCATAACTTTTATTAAATATACTTTTCAGAAAAGCCATCTTGTCTGTCTCACAGATATTTTAAATCATGGAACCACTATATGGTCCAGTTGACTCTCAGTTGGAACTCAGCATTTTTTAAAAGGAAATTTGCTGCAAAATAAAACACCATCCCACCAGTGGTGGGATTCCATTTTTTTTTTTTTTAACTACCATTCTGTGGGCATGGCAGGAGAAAAATCTTCAGTCAGAGGTTGTATTTGCCTATTTTCCGAACTACTCAAAATTTCTGCTACTGATTCTCCAGAACTGGCCAGAATCTGCTGAACACCACTTCTGCATCCCACCCCCCAAGAATACCTCTGGATTCCACAAAGACGTCAGAGGAATTCTTAGAAAACTAACAATGCTTTGATAAAACAGTTTGTCTGAAGAGCCTGTTGCACTAAATGCAGTACTCTTCAGAGAAACATAGGCATTAGAATCCATCGTTTTTCCAAAGAGCTTATTTTTATTTATATAAAAACATGCATTAGCAGCCTATTTCCTTATTATTCCCTCCTTTGCAGTGCTGGTTCTTTTTTTTTTTTTTTTTCTTTTTTTTTAAACCAACTCCCAAGAAAATTTAAATAAGGATTAGTTCCCCCACCCCACCCCCGCCTTTAGGACTAAAAGCAGGTAAGGCTAAAGGGCAGGCCAGAAAAACGAAAACCAAGTCTCAGGTCACATTTTAAAGGAATTGAAATGATACTTATTACAACGGAAGCAACTTTTTCATCATTGGCAAGTCATTTATAGGACTGATTTAGAACATGTGTCAGTCCTCGCCATACTTTTCACCTTGTAATGGTTTAATAACGAAATGCCTACAGTCCCACGATGTTCCAAAATACTACTCCCTATACCTCTAATATTCTTTATTAGAATACAACTACCATCACCCTCGGCCATTACACCTATTTCATGAGAAAACTCATGGAAGCTACCAAACGGGTGGGCTCGAGCGCTTAGGAAGAAGCTTCTCCCCACCAGCACTTACAAGGCACCCTCCACAGCCCCGCCATCCACCAGTCGCCCTTCTTTGACGGCCCGCTCACCTCCGCAGTCCGTCTGGCAGGCTCCACCGCCGTTTGAATTCAAATGCCCGCCCGCCTACCTTCAACGCCCTTTAAACCGCCTGCGCGTTCCGATTGGCGAGTCTTTCCCCTTCACTCCAAGACTCTCGATCGCTCATTGGCTAACTCCGTCGATAACACCCGCCCCTTCCTAACCGTTTGAGCTGAGTGAGGACACCGGTTCCCATTTCCAAGCAAGCTCGCTATCGCTTTAGCTGCTTCGAAAGGCTGTGGTGGGGAGAAGGAGCGTATCGGGCATTTTTAAGTTAGAGGCGTACACTGCGCTAATTACCGAAACAGGCGCATGCGTTAAGTTTGTCATGGCTCCGCCGGGGGGGCGTTCGGCCTCGCTTTTCCTCAACGCAAATTGCGTAGTTTCTCAAGCAACGACAGCCGGCTTCTAACGGCGGCGCCTGTGCAGCTGCAGTCAAGCCGTGGCTGAAGAGGGGTGAGGGCTGCTGACCTGCCCGCTCTCGAACACACTTTTAGACGAAAGCCCCTGCCTCAAAGTTTGAATGAGGCAGTTCCTTTACATGAGTGGACACTCTTGAGAGCTGCTGCGGGTTACATATCAGCCATTGACACAGCCATGATTAGGACAGGTTGGGTGTGTATAATGGATCGATATCATTACTCTGGTGCAGATCTTTAATTATAGACAGAAAAGCAGCAGGTTTGCGTTATTTCTTACTACTTAATAAAAAAAAAAAATGGGCTGCCTTTGAGCACAAGGGGAGCCAAACAAGCCATGGATGGATGAGATCAACGCAGGAGCGTTGCTGAAGGTCCGTTTTGGAATTTGTCACCAGTTTTGCAATTGTCAGGACATTTGTGCTCACTGTGTGTGATCTCCCCCAAATGCAGCAAGAATAAAGGTAGAAGGGTGCAGTGCGACACTTTATAACACGCTGCAATTTTTTTTTTTAAAGATGCTTGTGATTGTTCTGCATTTTATAATCCTATGTGTTTTTCCTCTATATGCCTCAACAGGAACAATACAAAGAGCCGGTGGGCTTAAAGACTGCAATTTTATGCTTTGTCACCAGTGTTAAGGCCAGCCTACAAGTTAAGGAATAAGAAGGGTATGCATGAAGAATTTTTCCTGTTTATTTGAATATTAACGCACAGTGAAATTGTGTAATTTCTGAGACAAGCAAGAGACACTTTGCTACCGAGGAACTTTCCCTCTGAAAGCAAAAAGAGAGGGAAAAAATTGTTGGATTTTCCAAAATAAATGTCTCCAGTACAGTGAATATTTCCATTGTTTAATCAAATCAAGTTAGCAGTTTTTCACTATACTCAAAAACAATTTTTAAAAGAAGTACCCATAAACTTAACAAAAACAAAAAAGATTCTCCAGTCCTTATCCTCTGTAATGGCAACATATTGAAAGTTTAGATTGATGTGCTCATTTATGAGGACAGTAAGGGACAAATTTCAGAAGTGTGAATGAATATTGTATGATATATTATTCTCTCAGAAAGAATGTCAAGTCGTCGTATCACTCCGCCATGTGACAGGCGGCAGCTTCCATGGAGTATGACTGGCATGGGCTCACCCACTGGTGAACTGCGGCCAATGAGATTACCATTTCTTGAAGCTGATGTAAGTAGCATTGTTCTTTTGGATTAGTGTAATGGGGCATGCTGATGTGCAAATACCATAAATATCAAATAAGATACTGAAGATTGAATGTAAGAAAAAGCCTGCTAGATTTATTTCTAAAACAAATTTATATAGCTACCCAGCTCACACATAGGCAGCTCCAGGAAGTGTACACAATTCTAAAAATCCACCACATAATAAATGCCCGTTTAAAAATAAAAACATCCCATTCCCATGGCACAACAACACAATCAAATCAGCCACTTGATTCACTTTGTCTCCATTCTTGGTCCCCAGGTCTGCTGAAAAACCATGGTTTTTTTTTCATAAAACCGACAGGGGTTTTCATAAAACCGACAGGGGGCCAACGATATCTCAGGGGGAATGATGTATAAAAAAGGGGCCACCACAGAATAGGTCAATTGTCAAACCAAAGGCTCATATATTCCATTATTGTTATTCTACAGATAACCTCTGAAAAGCTTTCAGCAAGTCATGTTTCTAATAGGATCTTCTCTTTTTCAGCAAATTATACTGAAAAGTGTGCTGTTTAACAGAAGCCGTATAATGAATATAAAGCCTAATCCATGCACATCCCTGAAATTTTTCAAGACTGCAAACCTCTGGAGTGACTTGCTTGAATTTATCTACATTTAAATAGGTAGAGAATTGAGGATTCACAGCTAGACTTAAGTTTTCATTCTTTTCTCAAATTCAGATGAAACTGATTGGATTAGTGCCTTATTTAAGAGGATAGAATTTATTCCTCACCCTTTACCTTTCCTTGTACATTATAAATATTACACAGAATCATAGTATTTCATAAAGTACAGTAAGTCCAAAGCTGGTGCCTATCAGATGTATTGGACAGACAATTTCCAGCATTCCTGCTGGAAATAAAACCTCCCGTGTATACAATACATATTGTTGTCTTAAAGACCTTTACAATGATATTTATATAATTTATGTAGCAGCCCTGTTCAAGCAACAGGAGTCTGGTTTTTGGCATGCAAACTCACTTTGCAAAATATACCAGTGCATGTCAAATTTTATTGTATTATGATAGATTTCAAGCTTATATCCTGAATTAAAAATCTTGAACTGAGAAGGAAGTAATTGTTTGACATAACCTTTTACTAAGGAACAGGTTGTCCAAGCAAATACCATCATTTTTTTTTATATGAAATCCACCTCAAACCTTGACAATTTGGACTCAGTGGTGCTAAAATTTTGAACTTGTGTTTATATTGTGCAGACATGTGCATTGAATTCAATCCAGGTAAAAATCTTGGATCCAACATTTTTCTCCTTCTTTTGGATGCTGCTCCTCAATATTTAACAGGATTGCTAGGGTTTTTTTTTTGTTGTTGTTGTTGTTGCTGTTGTTTTGTTTTTTGGCCAAAGAATTTTGGTCAAAGAATTTGGTTAAAGAATTTTTCCAGGGGCAAAGAAGCAATGCAGAAACGTTAAAGTCTCTGCCAGTTAAAACACTTCTCACGGGCTTAGTTACTCTTTTACAAAAAAAAAAAAAAAAAAGCCAGAGCAAAAAAGGGTTAGGGTATCGTTTTCGACAGGCCACAAGGAAGCTCTCCTCTTTTGTTCCCGGGCTCCGTTTTCAGCTTCGAAAATCCAAATTCGGCCAGGCTCTTTTTATTTCAAGAATGGGCGCGTTGCGTGTTTTGCGTAAGGCGATCTCTGGCCCTTGTTGGGGGAATTGATTGCTTTTGCCTCCTTTCCAGCCGCGGCTTCAATCGATGTGCGGGGCTTCGATGCAGCAGCCTGTTCGACGGAGCGGTCCTCGGGCCAGACTGCTGCTACCGCCGCCGCAACCGCCGCCCCACCTGCTGCCGCCGCCGCCGCCGCCGCCCCCCGCTCCGCTTCACCTGCCCGCCCAGTCGCCCCTTGACGCCGTGGGGCCCCCGGCAGCCGTTCTGAGCGGAGATCGATCGCGGACGAAGGACGGGCTCGTAAGTGTCGGGTCCGATAGTTCCCGCGTCAGCCATTCGTTTTCTCGCACATGGAAGGCGGGAGAAGGTGGTGCCTCTCCTACGACGGATAAGCCTCTTGTCCTATCCCCGTGGCTATTGAAGCCGTCGCTCTGAAGGAAGGTGGAGCGCGATGGGACCAGAAGGAGTGAAATCGTTTGGTTGCTGCGATAAGGGCAGATCCTAAAATAACAAAAAGACGAAAAAAAGGTTTTGATCGAAAGATCTCCGATCCTGCCTAAAGTGAACTCCATCCACCCTTGCCGTATATTACTTATCTAGGCCAGGATTTAATTACTAGGCAGTTGTATAGATTAGGCTATACAGGTAGTCCTCCATTTGCAATAGTTGGTTCAGTGACCGTTCAAAGTTAACAACGGCGCCCCCCCCCCAAAAAAAGTGACATGATCGTGTGTGTGTGTGTGTGTGTTTTTTAAACTTATGACCTTTGTAACATCCTGGTGATCGTGGGATCAAAACTCAGGTGCTTGGCAACGGACTGGTACTTATGGCGGTTGCTGTGTCCGAAGGTCATGTGAACACTTTTTGCAGTCTTCTGACAAGCAAAATAGCAATGGCCCATAGGCTTATATACTGTTTACAAAGTCAGCTTATTGCCCCCAACAATCTGGGTCCTCCTTTTAACGGCCTCATGAATCAACCTTGAGCTGGTGAGAATCGAACTGCTGGCCATCAGCAGGAGTCAGCAGGATTAGCCATGAATGCAGCATTCTAATCCCTGCACCACTACAGCGTAATCAGTGGGGAAGCCAGATTCCCTTCAACAATCATGTTACTAATTTATCAATGGCGGCCATTTGCTTAAAAACTGTGGCAAGAAAGGTCATAAAATGGGGCAAAACTCACTTCACAAAAGCCTGACTTAACAACCAAAATGTTGGGCTCCTTTGTGATCGTAAGTCAAGGACTACCTGTACAGTTCATGAGAACTGTGTGCAACCTTTGCTGTGTGGATATGTGTAACCAGTATTCAGGCACTAACTAAGCACACCAAACTTCTCTAGTTCTAATCTTAATTTTCTGAAATAATTGAATTCCTCAGAGTTACAGAACATGCTAAATTATAAAGTAATGATAGTGGCTGTTTTTGCAGGTTGTAGAAAGTGTGACAGAAAAATAATAAAGTTACAAGCTCTTCTCCAGGCTTTCCCTGCCACCTTTTTTTCTTTCTGCCCCCCCTCTGCCTCTCCTGTTACAAACTCTTTATCTCTGCTATTCCTGTTTCCCTCACTTGCATTTGAAAAGAAGTTTTCATTTTTCCAGAAAGGTTCATCAATAATCATAATAATCTCATAATAATCTCATAATTAAGCATGAGCACCAAGCGCCTCGCAAGCCATAAACTAAGACATTCCATCTCTAAACTTTCTATATAGCTACTATGGTTCTTTAGTTCAATTGTTAGAATCCATTTTAAGAAATGACTAATATTACTTCTTGGAACAAGGACTTAAACAAATATATTGCCTTGTTTTTAGACAATATGTAGTATCTACTTCCTGCTGTTACATTAATGGTATATGTTTATGGAGATTCCCAGTCATCCAAGTCATGGTTGTCCCAAAGGTACTTTTTTTTCAAGAGGCAACTGGACTTTCTGGTTTTTCCCGAGAAGACTTTTCACTTCTCATCCAAGAAGCTTCTTCAGCTCTGACTGGATGGTGGGGAATGGAAGGATTTATACTCTACAGATAACTGGACATTTGCATTCTTTTAGCAGATCATTAAGGTTACTTGGAGGTTTATCTGTTGTCAGAGTCACCTGAGTGGTACAAGTTAATGTCCTTGGAGCTGTTGAAAAGATTGTGTTGTAGATTGGAGATAAATGATGTCTTATCCCTCCCCCTCTGTTGAGAGAGGGCTGTTCATGGCCTTTTTAACCCAGCTTTCAAACCAACTGTCCAAAATATGGACTTTGTTGTCTTCAAAAGAGTAGCCTATGTCTTTTAAATGCAGATGGACTGCTGAATCTAGTACTGATGTGTTTGTTCTCTATGTTGTCCAAAGCATTTATGAAGTGGTTTTTTCATTTCCCCAATGTACAGACTTGCACATGGCTCATTGCATTTTACTGCATATAACGCGTTGCTCAATTTCTGTCTGGGTGTTTTTATCCTTGGGATGGACAAGCTTCTGCCTTAGTGTATTCTTGGGTTTGAAATGTGCATGTATGTTGTGTTAACTGAAGATCTTCCTGAGCTTTTCTGATATGCCCACAACATACGGAATGACTGTTGTTTCCTTTATTGTTCTCATCATTGTCTATTACAGAGAAGTTCCTGTAGGTTGGGGGGTTGGGGGTTGGGTTTTGTTTTTGTTTTTTTTGAG
This sequence comes from Laticauda colubrina, assembly GCA_015471245.1. Taxonomy (NCBI): domain Eukaryota; kingdom Metazoa; phylum Chordata; class Lepidosauria; order Squamata; family Elapidae; genus Laticauda; species Laticauda colubrina. The sequence goes on from BLBF01000041.1 coordinate 27,278,335, forward strand.
ATTTGATAAAGGCCCAACTTGGGATAGCCACACTTTCTTTGGGCTTCCTTGATATGTTTACATTCTTTTTCTTTCCCATCTTTGCTGGTAGGCAGGCCTTCAGGCTTGGTGATGTAAGGTTCTGATGACTCCCATTTTGTGCTCCAGTGGATGGTGGGAATCAAAATGTAAATATTGATCTGTGTTAGTGGGTTTTCTGTAAAGTTCATTGTTAAGGCTTCTGTCTTCCTTAATGTGTACTGCACAGTCCAGGAAGGATAGACTATTTTCCTTGACATCTTCCCATGTGAATTTGATATCTTGAATTTGTATCTTGGTACAAACATATCAACTCTGTGGACAGATACATCAAATTCACACTGGAAGATGTTAAGGAAAATAGTCAAGCCTTCCTGGACTGTGCACACTTCAAACCCAAGAATACACTAAGACAGAAGCTTGTTCACTCCAAGGGTAAAACACCCAGACAGAAACTAAGCAATGTGATATATGTATATGCAATACAATGCAGTGAACCATGTGCAGATCTGAACATTGGAGAAACGAAACAACCATTTCATAAATGCATGGCACAATATGGAGAACAAACACATCAGGACTAGATTCAGCAATCTTATCTGCATTTAAAAGACACAGGGAGTGGGCTTTTGAAGACAACAAAGTCCATATTTGGACAGAGGATCCCTGGTTTGAAAGAGGGGTTAAGGAGGTCATCAATGTCAAAACTGAACAGCCCTCCCAACAGAGGGGGAGGGATATGACCTTTATCTATCTACAATCTACAATACCATCCTTTCAACAGATCCAAGAAGGTTGCATACCAATTTGCACCATTCAGGTGATAGATAACACAGATTAAACCATGTGACCTTAACGACCCGCTAAGAGAATGTAAATGTCCAGTTGCCTGCAAAGAGTAAAAATCCTTCCATTCCCCACCATCCAGTCAGAGTGGAAGAAGTTTCTGGATGAAAAGCAAAACATCTTAAAAGAAAAAATAGAAAGTCCAGTTGCCTGTGGGGGGGGGGGGGGGGAGGCATCTTTGGGGATATTAATGGTATGTTTTACAAATAATTCATTCTCTATCCTTTATTTAATTGTCAAAGAGGTTTCTTAAATACTCTAAAAGTAGGTGCTGGGAGATAGTTTTAACCATGTAAATTCTTTTTAAAGAGTTCTTGTTAATATAATTCTTATATCCAAGCATCTTTTTCCTGCCACATGTCCAATTAAAAAAAATAAATACAAGTTTATTATTAGACTTGAGTGCAAATAGCTTATAGGTAAGATTGTCTAAAGGCCTACTGCATTTACTACACAAGGTAAGTTCCCCTGCTTGAATCATTTATAGAAATCTGTCTTGTCTTTAGTACCTGATGCATGAAAAAAGGGAGGAGAGTTTTGTGGTTGCAGTCTTGACTCCTCTGATTAGAAAAATCAATCTTTCCTTTTCCTTTGTAATGTTCTATCATTACTCATATATTTTATACTTGTTCATATGAAAGTATTTTTCTGAGATTATGGTTCTTCTTGTTCACCTAGTTCATTTTTACCAGTAGGTTATCATTCTGTTTGGAGATTTTTTTTTCCTGAAAAACAGAAAATTAGATACATGGTGGATCTTTTTTTTTTTCATTTTGTCACACATGTAAATAATTTTATTTTTGTTCTAGACACCTGGCAGGCAACCCTTGTTCACAATGTATAGACCAAAAGTAAGCCTTAAAGACCGGCAACAACTTTACAGGCTTATTATTAGTCAGCTGTTATATGATGGATATATCAATATTGCTAATGGTCTGATAAATGAAGTAAAGCCACAGTCTGTCTGTGCACCCTCCGAACAACTGTTGCATCTTATTAAACTAGGTAAGTTGAAACATCAGTAAACAAAAAAAAGTTACAGTAATATCATTTTATGTGATCCTAAATTTGGTTATAGTTACTTCCACATTGAAAGCCATTGTTTTTATATGGCCTCTCCCACATACTATTAATCAAATGTCATTTGGAGCCAAAGAGCAAAATGTTATTCATTTGTAAGTGTCAGAAAAAGATGCAGCTGCTTAAGATGCTTCCTAGTGGTCTATATATACACTTTGCATTCATATGAATCTGGACAGCTAGCTGGCTTATTTGATTGATTGACTGACTGATCCACCATCTCATGTGATTCTGGGCAGCTTACAATAAAATAGACAAAACAAAAGCAATATAAAAAGTTAAAACTCAAAGCAGCCAGGAATCCTAAAACCCACCATTAATTTAAGCAAAAGATTGGCACTGTCAGGACATCCAGGGCACCGGATTGAAGCAAATCTTTGGTTCTGCCTTCTAAAATAAAGTTGAGCAATATTCCAGTCAATTGTCCAGTAATGGTGTAATTCTAATTGACTTTTAGAGCTTTTTCTGAGGTATTAATAGCCTTCTGACTTTAAATGGTTGCCAGCTGTGCTGTTCAAAACTATACATTGATATCACTATAAAGGTACATTCCTTTTTCCTACTGTTTGACACATTCCCAGACTTCCTCTTTTATTGGTTTAAAATGTTGATTTGCATGGAAATGAATGACATGCCGTGAGAAGAAAGTAATTGACTTGTGGGAAGGAAAGAGCACACAAAGCACATTTTGCTGGTATATTCTAAAGCAAGACTTAGCTTTATGTTGGAATCAAATCAATGCTGGGAGACAAATCATTTTTATTTGGTAAGCATTCTGTAATCAGCTTGTCTATAGACATTAAAATTCTATGCATTAACTTTATACTTACTATATATTTTATAACCTTTCTGTAATTTGTAATCTGCAGTTATTTTGATGCAGCCTAAAACTGCATTTGCTTCTTGTACAGCCATATGTGGTACATTATTGAGTCATCTTCAATTTATATTTTTTTAAAAAATAAGATTTGGTGTGTTCTCTCCTCCAGGAATGGAAAATGACGATAGTGCAGTTCAGTATGCAATTGGACGCTCTGATACAGTAGCTCCTGGAACAGGAATTGACTTGGAGTTTGATGCAGATGTACAGACTATGTCCCCAGAAGCATCTGAATATGAGACATGTTATGTCACATCTCACAAAGGACCATGTCGTGTAGCTACATACAGCAGAGATGGACAGTTAATTGCTACAGGATCCGCTGATGCATCGATAAAAATACTTGATACCGAAAGAATGTTAGCAAAAAGTGCTATGCCCATTGAGGTAAATATTGAAATAGTATGAGTCCATATTGTTGTTTCATCTCTTATTTGATCATCTGCTGTTCTCATAAAGAGAAAGTGAGTTCTACATGGAGAGACTGTTCTTCAGAATTCAGGCTCCAGTTATTTAATTTAAAAATACACATTTTCCTTAGAATTCAGTGAAAAAGTCTATAATTTTATATAAAAACTATCGCAGGAGATACAAATAATTGTGAATGTGGTTGTGGATTGTCTTTGTTTAGAGAGTCATTTTGCTGGTGGTGGGTGGGAAGGAGCTCACCTCTGTTCACTTTCTGAATTTTAATCCTTTTGGTAATGTATAAACAGAGCCTTGTTTCTTATCCATTCCCTTGTTCCTTTCACCTTACTGCCATCCAGTTTTGTTTATCACCGAAAAATCTTTGTCCGACATTTTTTGGAGAATTTTGATTTACAAAGCTTGTTTTGAAATTACTTAAAATACGTTCTGAACTTACCCAAATGGTAGCATTTAATAGCTTTTGGCCGATTTCAGAATCTAGGCAGAATTGGCCATAATAGTGTTTAGATCTGGGAATTCCAGGACTGTTGGCTTAACTGGAAAATTGAAAGATACCCTGGAAGAAAGCAATAATGAAATGCCTGAATACCACTGTCAAAAAAGCTAAATGGATGTGTCATGATTAATTTGATAAATATCATAGCTTATGCTCTGGGAATAACAGAGAAAATCTCCCCAAAAATAATGCAAACCCCATGTATTTTATTGAAATGCATTTTAGACAAAGTGCATTTCTGAATGTGTGAAATAATCGTATTTTGTATTATTTGGCATATAAAGAATTTGCACATGGTAGTAGTAGGTGGGCTGCCAAGATTTTACAATCTGCCATGTGAGAGTTTAAACGTATGTTTCAATTTACTTTCCTATAACAGGTTTATAACAGCTTACTTTAAATAATTGTTAGGGTCTGTGAAAAAGTGCTGATCCACTATGTTGCTGTTGTTTTTTAAACTCTCTGCAAAGCAAATTACTTGTGTGTTTACAGGTATTTTATTTTATATATTTAAATGCTGTACTTTTATTTTTTACAGGTTATGATGAATGAAACAGCTCAGCAGAACATGGAGAACCATCCAGTTATTAGGACTCTTTACGATCATGTAGATGAGGTCACCTGTTTAGCTTTTCATCCAACTGAACAAATCCTTGCATCAGGATCAAGAGACTACACTCTTAAATTGTTTGACTACTCAAAACCATCTGCCAAGAGAGCTTTCAAATATATTCAGGTCAGATTCTCTAATCATACATTTCTAAGAAATATCATCATAAGAAACTTAGAAAAGATTTGTCATGCTGGTGATACTGCATATAGTTTTTAGGTAGAAGGACATAAATCATGCTTGATGATGCAGCTTTCCAGACAGTTTTTTTTTTAGTTCTTAAATGTTGGGTCAAGCATGATAACAAGTTCTAAACTGTAATTTATTTTAATACTTGGAACATTGAAAATTAATGAAAGAAAACAACGAGATGACTGCCAAAGACTATGTTAATGTTTTTCTCTCAAACTTTTTTTCTATTGAAAGCTTATCATTACCATCCAAGCTGCTTGGTGGGAAAATGTCTGTTTTCTATAATCAGTATCCTTTTGTTTAGAACCTTAAAAAATATTTTTTTTAAAATAATAAACATGCATTTTTAAAGAGAAAAATAAGATTCTCTCCCCCCTCCTTTCCCCTCCAAATCTCTATCAAATGTGTACTTGTATTCTGTCTTATGTTATATCTGACTTCTTCAGATAGCAATGTCCTTCTCTGGATATGAATTCATTTTAAAATAGATATATCTATTAGCATAATGGTTTGATATTTAGATATGTTACAGTTATAGGATAGTGCACTCTAATGTTAATATTTGAATTTCCAATTAAACAGGAAGCAGAAATGCTGCGCTCTATATCTTTCCACCCTTCTGGGGATTTCATACTTGTTGGGACACAGCATCCTACCCTGCGGCTCTATGATGTAAATACTTTCCAGTGCTTTGTATCCTGCAATCCTCAAGATCAACATACAGATGCCATATGCTCAGTTAATTACAATGCAAGTGCTAACATGTATGTAACAGGCAGCAAAGATGGATGCATCAAATTGTGGGATGGAGTTTCAAATCGTTGTATCACCACTTTTGAGAAGGCACATGATGGTGCTGAAGTCTGTTCCGCCATTTTCTCTAAGAACTCGAAGTACATACTTTCAAGTGGAAAGGATTCTGTGGCTAAACTGTGGGAGATATCAACAGGAAGGACACTAGTCAAATATACAGGTGGGTGAAAACATTTCTGAACAATATAATCTGACTTTCTCTGGTTTGACTTTTGTCATGAATCCTGTAAGTAGTTGTGTGGACATACCTGGATTTTAGCAATGCACAATACAAGCCTTGTTCGGTAATCACAATTTTTCACTTGCCCGATAAGTGTAAAATTAAGTTACTTTGTGAATCTGGAGCATTTTGTTTCACATCAGAAAAAAAAATTCAGTAGTGCACTGAAATTTTCTTTGTTTATTCTAAATAACTGAAAAATCTAGTCTAGAAAGTATTTTATAAATGACTCCAAACATTTTTTCCTGTTCTAGAATTGTATGAGTTAATGCTATTATATATACATAAATACAATAATTTATTAAGTAAACCAGGGGTGTCAAACTCAAGACCCACGGAGTGGATCCAGCCCTCAGGGTGCTTAAATCTGGCCCATGGGGCCAGCCTGGAAATATCAAGAGACCAGCCTACGATGCCTCTGGTGGCTAAAATGGGCCATGTGTGCCCCCACCCCATGCCTCATTTTCACCCTCCATGGCCTCCTGCAGCACTCTAACCCAGCCAGAAAACAGGCTGGAAAACAGCCCGAAAATGGGTAACACGGCCTGTTTTCGGCCAGCAGGATGCTTTAGGAAGCATCCGTCCCACCCCTGCCGCTGGCCTACAGAGAACTGTAATTCTGATCCGGCCCTCGAAATCCAGTTTGACACCCCTGAAGTAAACCATAAATTAATTAGGAGATTGGGAAAATTTGCAAGCCCTCCGGGAGTGTACTTTGTATTTCTGAATTACTATTTCTCTAGAGGGCAAATATTTTTAAGAAAAAATAGGTTCATGCATTAACACATATGCTTCAAATAATACTTGATATTAAAACATCAATTTAAAATATTAAAACAAGGTTGTTTTTTCATAATTTGTCATTAAATGCAATACAAAATGTAAGCTTGGCATAGCTCTGCTCAATGTTTTTTTTACCTTCACCTTCATTGTGAAATATTTTTTAAAAATGTAAAACTCCTGAAAGAATGATCAGAAGTCATTTAAACAGATCCATCTTTTGAGATTATTTTACCATTTCAAATTTCAGTTGATAATATATCAAGCCAGCAGGGTGCAGCAAAGAGTTGACATGCTGAATTGTTAGGTGTTACCATACTTCTTTTAACAAATAAAACAAGAACTTCCTTTATTATACATGCTCCATTTGCTATAGATCCAGACAAGCCAGCTGTCTAACACAAGATGCATAACAAACACGACACTACCCCATTCTAAACCCACTCTCACTAAGTCTAAACTGGGCTTAAAGCCATCCAAGTATACATTGTCATGAATTGAGTGGAAACCACTACTCCCCACCCCAGAAAATTTCTTTGTATGCATTAATAATTAGAACATAATGTAATCTAATGTATTATAGTCTAAAAATCAATAGGTTCCACATATAGTGATTATTTAGAGTTATAAAGCCATCTGATAAATGACTCATATATGCAACATTGGTAGTGTTTAAATTCAAAGAAGCATATTTTGGCTCTTTTAGTTCTCTGGAATATTGAAAGTTGTTGATAGAAATTTAAGGACTGATGCCATACTCTATTGTAAAGAAGTCGACCACTGAGTAAACAAAACTATATGTTGTGTATTGTCTCTCCATTTTTTGTAATTAGTTCATTTAAGTCTAATCTTGCTCTTCGGTCTAATTCAATGAACTAAGCCTTATTTAATTAAACATGGATTACAGTTGAATGATAAAATTACATGTTAGTTCATTGTTTTACTGATATAAACTAGAAATGTTACTGAATACTTAGATATTAAACTATTGTATTAAGAATCCTACGGGAAAAACTTACAGCAGCATAGTCTATAAATAGGTACTAATATTTTTGCATATGCCTTACAAAATTGAACATTTGGGAAATATATATTGTTCTCTTTCCCATCTTGTATATATTCATGGATTTCACAGGGGTTTTTTTTTTGCACAGAAAGCAATCCAGTTTTTTCTTTTTAAAACAAAATCAGATATAGATGAAAAGTAGCATATAATCTTCCCTTAACAATACCAATTTCCTTAATCAGTAAAACAAATGCCAAATTCTGGCTATGTGAACATGCTTGCTAACCTTACTAATGAATATGTTGCTTATTTTAGGTGATTTGACATTCTTATTGTTAGGATTTAATACTTAAAAATATTGAATCCATCCAGCAGAGGATGGCATATGTGAATACCATATAATTAATTGTATACAATATGCTGTTAAACCTGCAGGAGCTGGCCTGAGTGGACGCCAGGTTCATAGGACACAGGCTGTTTTTAATCACACCGAAGACTATGTGCTCCTTCCCGATGAAAGGACCATTAGCCTTTGCTGCTGGGATTCACGAACAGCGGAGCGAAGAAATCTTCTTTCCTTGGGGCATAATAGCATTGTTCGCTGCATTGTCCATTCACCTACAAATCCTGGATTCATGACTTGCAGTGATGACTATAGAGCTCGATTTTGGTACCGAAGATCAACCACAGATTAAAACAGCAGTTCTGAAATGCTTGATCAAAATTTAGTCCATTTTCTTTTACAGATAAGTCTGTTTTTATTATGATTTATTTTAAAAGTTTGAAAATGAATCACCTGTAAGAAAGAAACAAGCTCTACCTTAAGGGAATTTTTTTAAAGTTGTGGTCTTATATTTTTTTTAAAAAAAGAACCCATAAACCTTTTTTTTTTTTTTTTTTAAATGTACAAATTTGCCCATTTTTTTTTTTTTAAATTTTTGTTTTTTTTTTTTTTTTTTAAAAAAAAACCTAAAAATTTTTTTTTTTTTTTTTTCATAAGTGTACAAGTCTGCCCATTTTTACTACTTAAAGTTGGTCTTTTGTTTTTGTGTTTTTAACAAAACATTTAATAATCTTTATTTCCTTGGATATAATTGCCTAGTGCTGACATGTAATTTTATACTATACTTTAATGTTTGTTACTTTTTAGACGATTTACATCTGCTATCCTACAGTTCTCTTATTAAAACTGATTATAACAGTGTGCCTTTGTTTTCTCAGAATTAACCATTTCCTGTTTCTATATCATAATCCCAAATAAGGAACACATATTATGACTACAAAATACATCTAAGAAGTTCTGGTTAATCACGTGCCTTCTCTGAGCTAAGATTGGTTTGTAGGTGAAATTTCATCACTAAACTATACATAATGGACAAACTGCAAATTGGAATTTAATCTCTTCTAAGACTTGAAATGAATGATATGCTAGGAAAAATAGTATGGATAATTAAAAACCTATTAAACATATCCATCTTCATCTCCATTTATAGATAAGCTGTTCAGGCACCATAAATGGGTGAATAGGCTGAAATAAGGCATTTTCCATGTATCCATTGAGAAATGTTTGTATGGTATGAAATTTTGCTCAATAATATACTGGGACATAGTTTAGTAAGATGCTGTTAGATTTCAACAATAAACACATTTTATAAACCACAATGGCTAAGTTCACACAAGGTGCTAAATTATACTGTTGGCTTAGTGCAAAATAACAAATAATGGGCAGTGAAACTGCACCAATACCATTCTCAACTTCCCAACCTCTTGCTTTTAAAACTGTCTTGACAAAAGTAATTTTATTCCTGAGAAGCATTAAAATAGACTTATTTCTAACAGGAAGTAAACCCATTGAATGTTGTATAAACAATTCAGAAAGAGGAAGGGACCGTCAAGCCTATGAATACTTGGGGTTACAATTCTCATGCTTGGGGTTAAAACTGTCACATCCTCAGGACTTCTGGCTAGTTCTAAGGGGAGTTGAAGGACCTGATTGCCTACCTGTAGATGGCTGTGTTTGCATGACATCTGAATCACAAACCAGCCCTATTTTAACTTAGTTCAAACGTGCGGTTAATTTGTATTTCATCATTTCATGAAACCAGGGGAAATGTTGAATAAATCAGGATTAAATTAATGTATGAATACTGCAACAAGGAGAAGCAATACCTGCTAGATCACAGGTGTCACTTGATCACGTCATGTGATGTCACATTGTATTGCGATTTTTTTTCCCCTTTGCAGAGCTGGGATGGGCGAAGTTTGTGTATGACGCAGCTGGCCTGCGGGTTTGACACCCCTGTTCTAAATGCTTTTTTCCCTCCCTGTTGGAGAGTATTCTAAATTGGACATAGAAACAAGGGACTGAGCAATGGCAATGGTGTGCAAACATGCCTTTTTAAGGGTACCTTATTCCAGAGCCACAGGGCCTGGAATATGCTGTTCCCAGAAATCTGACTAGGCAATTCAGAGTGAGTAGCAATCAGGAAATAATATTTAAATCATCACCAAGGTAGGGAGTAAAGCAGAAGAGACAAATCCATGGATCAGAAGTCATTTCTAAAAACCCCTTTGTTCCAGAAACAGCCCTAGATGACAGCTCTAAGTGCCCCTGTTGGGTATAAATTAAAGATGAGGAGGGGACCATCTGCAGCTGATTTGCTTTCCCTTTACCTGCTCACTCTTATTTTCAGTGTGTACCCAACAGATGTGGAGATCCAGAAGAAGAAAAAAAGCCTAGAGAAAAATAAGCCACAAATTGAGCTGAAGAGGTGGGGAAAGTTAAAAATTTGATTAATAATTAAACAAAAGTGATACACAATCACACCCTCCATTTCTACCATTCAAGCCCAAGTGTGAGACAGAGGGATCAGCTGCCCTGGGAGAACTGAGCTTTACAGAATATTTGGAGGGGAACTTGCCAGAAGGGGGAAGATTTGATGGAGCCTGTGGGAATTGGCTTGAAGTTCTTGATTGATCACCCACTCTTGGCCTTGTCTCAATGAGAATGGCCTGATGGTAGAGGATGACTTTGTAGTCTGAGGTGGATAATGCAAAAACAATTACCAAGTGCTGCAGGCCTTGGCACATTTGGATGGGATTAGTGGATTTACTGACAATGCTTATTGAGAAAACTGCATAGAGGTGGACTGTTGTAATATGGCTAAGTTCCTTCGTCATAGAATTGAAGCACAGTTCAGGGGGAAAAAAATAAAAAAGTATTAATAGATGTTTTATCAGATCAGATAAATTATCATTCTGTCCTTGGAAAAGGTTGTGCTCGTTCTAAAGGGTCAAATTAATACTCTAGTACTGTTTTCTACTACACTAGTAAGACTAGTAAGACAGTTAAAATACTGTGTCCAGTTCAGCTCATCATGTTGCAAAAAAGAAAGAGTGCAGAGAAGAACAACAAAGTTGATCAGGGGACTGGAAGCTAAAGCATGAAGAATGTTTGCAGGAACTAGGTATGTCTAGTCTAGCAAAGAGAAGGACCGGGGGGGTGGGAATGGACATGATAGCTTCCAATACTTATGGGATTATCACAGAGAAGAGTGGGTCGATCTATTCTAAGCATCTGAAGGCAAGCAAAGAAATAATGGGTGGAACATTATTACAGAGATCTCCAACCTAGAATTGAGAAATTTCTTGTCAGTGGAACAGCTTGCCTCTGCAAGTTGTGGGTACTCTACTACTGGAGGTTTTCAAAAGGAGATTGGACAACCATTTGTCCAGGATGGTATAAGGCCTGGTCCCACTGCACTTAAGGATGCAAAGAGGATGTAAAATGTTAAAAAAAGCTTGCCATCCGTTGGAAAATGCTATGCATCCGTTGTGTACTCATTGCATACATGTTTCATACACTCTATCCGTCGAGCATCCGTCCACTGCGATTTCATCCACGCAAGAAGTTTTGAGCTGCACAAAACTTTGTGAACGTATGAACTTTCCGCCATGTACGATGTAAATCCGTGACATACGAGCAACAAACGTTCTATGTTTATCATCCGTTAAACGTCCTCTGTATCCTCTGCATCCTCTGGGCATCCTCGCAACTCACATCCGCTGCAGCTGAAAACGGAAAGAGGGAAGAAACAAAAGGTACACAAAACACAGCATTAGTAGCACGGAAATAGAAAGGATGCGCAGTGAACGGTTTGCATCCAATATACATCCACGTGGCATCCCCTTTCTTTCCTTTAGGCGTATGTGATGCATCCGCTATGCATCCGCTTCACAATTATCCCCCGTAGCCCCTTCGGAGGTGTCATCCCCTTCCATCCGCTTTCATCCGCTAGGCTTCCGATGAACATCCATTTAACATCCCCGCTACATACTACCCATGTCCATTTTTTTCTGTTCTTTTCCGTTCTGTTTATGCAAATTTTCACCACTTTTGGGAACGGATGACAACGGATGGAGTCCCCCGAAATTTTGCTCGTCCGCTGTGTCCTTTATGCATACGTTTTGCATCCGTCGGCCAGTGGGACCGGGCATTGAAGCAATGAGTTGGACTGAAAAACTTTCAAGTTTCCTTCCATCTCTTTTACTCTATGATTTTATCTCTGTCATTAAAACAGGTGTGTCTTTTCTCATACAAAAAGCTTTTTACAAGTAGTCTTAAGCCCATGTCACACTGCACCAACGGATGCAAAGAAGATGTAAAACGGATAAAAAAGCTTGCCATCCGTTGGTTAATGCGATGTACTCACTGCCTCCGTTTTGCTTCCTCTCTATCCGTCCAGCATCCGTTTATTGACGTTTCATCCGCTCAGAAAGTTTTGAGCTGCCCAAAACTTTTGAGCGGAAAATGTATCCAATGCATCCGTTCTGCATCCTTTAGGCATACGGGGGACATCCGTTCTACATCCATTACGCATCTGCTATATCCGCTAGGCATCCGCTGTGCATCCGCACAACTCAAATCCGTTCCAGCGGTAAACGGATGCAGGGAGGAAGCAGAACGGACGCGCAGCGTTAGTAGCACAGATGGAGAAAGGATGAAAGCGGATGCAGCTCATCCACTCTGCATCCGCTCTGCATCCTCTACTCATCCGCTCTGTATCCTCTATGCATCTGCTCTGCATCCGCTCTGCATCCTCTACGCATCCGCTCTGCATCCTCTACGCATCCTCTATGCATCCTCTACGCATCCTCTATACATCCGCTCTGCATCCTCCCCATGTCCATTCCTTTCTGTGTTATCCGCTCTGCTTATGCAAATTTTTGCCCCTATTGAGAGCGGATAACAATGGATGGAACATTTTGCTCGTCCGTTGTGTCCTTTTTGCATCCGTTGGGCAGTGTGACATGGCCTTTACTTAAAAATAGCCTCCCCAGGACCTGATAATGTACCATTTAGATTACTGCAATGCATTCTGCATGGGGTTGCCCTTAATGACAATTCAACAGCTTCAGTTAGTACAAAATACAGAAGGAAGCATTCATTTTTATTTGCTAGATTTATATCTCGATTTCTGTCCAGTAGAGTAGAGCAAGAAATCAACTCCACAGGAAGACTAAAACTACTTTTATTGAAATGGGCTATAGTAACAGAATTTTTTAAGTCTGTGTCCTACTTATAGTTTCATAAATTAGCTTACAGTATTGTACTTCTGGTTCAGTAAATTAGTGAGGCATCTGTCTGATCTACTTCTGAATGTTATCTGTATTTATGGACTTCAAGTAAGCTTTATCTCCTTCTCCTTGATCTTATAACTCTCCATCAAAGACATTTTCCTTATGCTCAACATTTTCACGAAAACAATGTTTGGCAACCTCAAAAACATTAAGATATGTCAATTTCAGCTTCCCAAATTCCTCAGCCAGCTCCCCATTCAATTATGGAAGCTGAAGTCCACACAACTTCAAGTTGCTGTGGTCAAGAAACTCTGTTCTAGAAGCTTATTATACTGGACCTTCACTTCAGCTCTACAATAAACCTTCAGAGAAGTTTGGACTGACTCAAAGTCATCCAATGAGTTACCATGGCTGAACAGGGACTTGAACCTATGCCTCCCACATCTTTGCCCAACTCCTTAACCACACAGGCTCTTTAACTGGAACCAAGTCTTTGGTGAACTTTTTGCTTTTACAGTTTCAGTCTTAATAGCTAAAGTTTTTGCCAAGCATGGCAACTTTTAATACCTGTGGCCTTCACCTCTAAATCCCCCACCCAGCATGGGGAAGTTGAAGTCAACACATCTTCAACAAGTGTGGAAAAACTCTGGTCTAAAGGATCTGAAGGAATGTCTCTTGCAATGCAGTACATTCTTGCATATTTCCAAAAGATCTCCGAGACATGCTCCAAACAGCTTCCACTGCTGAGGTTTCCTGAATGATTAACCCCTCATCTGAAGTGAGGTATGTCTGGCATGGTTTTTATTGTCTTTCCAGAACAAATTGTTCTTTCCACTATTCTGAGTCTTTACATATGTTAAGATTTCACCTGCATGTTTTGAGAAAAAAGCTTTCTTTTATTATTGTTTATATGTTAATTTTTAAGTTTATTTTAGGCACTCGGTGAAAGTTTTGACTTGAAGGGTACATAGGCCTTTTTGAAATAAAAACAAGTTTGGTAAGATAAGATGCCTTTTTTCCTAGAAAACTGATTCCATTGAATTGCACTCGGATTTTCCTGTGCATAGACATAATCATGATGATGGTGTTACATTTTACACAATCCTAATACCCTGCCTCTAACAGCCCTCTTTAAATCCAAAGCATGAAATCTTAAACTCTATCTTTCAAGTCTTAATACAGCTTTGGATAATTTCAGAGTTGGATCGGAAATATCAATGGCATTTCATCTTGATGGTTCTTAAAGCATTATTCCCACTAGGAAAGCAAACAAACCGCTTCATGCAATATGTTTACAGCTAGCAAGCCTTACAGTTCTTCCTACTTGTCTAAAATAGGAACTACAGGAAGATGAAGCAAAGCAAAAAAGTTTTTTTTCCTGTGTGTGGTTATTTGAAATAAAGCTGCAATCAGTCATGAGAATTCAAGTCATTTTAAAATTAGACTCCCACCTCTGTTTGGATCGTTTTCCACTGATGGTGTTCAACTTAGCTGAAGGAGATAGAAATTCCCCCAACCGGGACAACGTTAGAGGGATATGATTTCAGATCCTTTTTCTCAAAACACTTCTGACCTCAACTTTCTTGCAAAACTCTGCTGTCCTGCTTTGATGATTGATGATGATTCAGGAAGTGGTATCTCTTACAACTATGGATAGAAACATTGGATTCGGTACATTTGCAAAGGTAAATTCAGGGGGATTTTGATAGCAGAAATCTTTGAAACGTGAGTTAAGAGAGGTGGTGTTCCAGTCTTCTACAGATATCCAAAAAATCATAGAGATCACTGGGACTTAATTCTAGAGAAGCGTGTCTATATGACAACAGTTTAAGGGAACTTAAACTTTCAATAAGTTTTGTTGTACATAATTAGAGTGCTTTATCTATAAATCCACATACACTAAAATTATTCTATAGCACTCCTATACTTATTTATAGGCTTGCACTATAAACAGTATAAGGCTGTTTTGGAAAAATCTAAAATGTTATTAAAGAACCAATGGAGAACTAAAAACTTAATAATGATAAAATTCTGACCTGAACTGGGCACAGGATATAACTGTCTGTACTTTTGAATGGTTAAGAAAAGGATGATTTTGTTTTGTTTTGTTTTATTTGGTATGGATGTTTTAAATGGATGATGTAGATGCTTCTAAAATGATGATAAGTTTTTATTGTGGAGGTTATCCTCAGAAGATAAATTAAGTCTCACCATCCTACTGTATGTTGACTTAGATGTTTTAGGAGACATGGCTTCATCAAGTCTTAAGCTGGAGGCAAATGTTTCCCTGTCCAATCATATCCGACTCTAGGGCTTGGTGCTCACCTCATTTTCTTAGTTGAGAGAGCCAGCATTGTTCAAAGACTTTATCAGTGGTCATGTGGCAGGCATGGCTATATGCCAAAGGCACACGGAACACTGTTATCTTCCCACCAAAGTAGTACCTATTCATCTACTCACAATTGCATGCTTTCAAACTGCTAGGTGGGCAGGAGCTGGGACAAGAAAAGGAAGCTCACCCCATTGTGCAGCGCCCAGATCTGAAACTCAGATTGTCAGTTGTCCAGCTGACGAGCTCAACGTCTTTAACCACAGAGCCAATTGCTAGAGATAGCACTCTCCAAAATCACATTTCATGAGTCCACTTGATCGAAGAACACTTGCCTGATGAAACCGGAGTGTGGCAAAACAGATTGGGGCATACCTAGCAGAAGAAAAGGACTTTTGAGGAGTTGGATTTCACACAAATGATCAGAATTACCTATTGCTAGAATCCAAAGGTTGATACAGGAGTAATTTCTAAATCAGCTTTTTGTTTTGTTAGAGCTTGGTGTTGGATCTCTTGTCTAACTATAGAACTCTTGCATCCAGTTGGATTTCCTGAAACTAGTTAGTTTTTGCATGATTTCTAACCATGGTTTTATATTATAACGTCTGGGGGAGATATGACTAGGTGTTATTACATGGTATAAAAGCTCAACCTATCAACCAATCAATAACTCAGTTAATAGTAGCTCCCTACCAGTTTCTTCACCCACCCAGTATCCCAGACAACCAACACAACAGGATGAACTAATTCTACTTTATTGTAAGGCTATGTTAAAAGAATCTTGCAAGTCTGAAACCACAAACTTCCCACCTCCATTTTTAACTGCTTACTCCATTAGGATGAGCCCTTCCCAAGTTTCTTTCCCTGATGCAACTGCAGGCTTTTCCTTCTCTGGCCTGATTGTTTCCTAGACAGCATCTTTTTTCCCTTCTCCCCAAGATCAGTCATATCTTCCATTACATAACTTTCCACAAGTAAAGCCATTGGGGAGTCCAGCCTGCTCATGGTCATCCTGTTTATTTGTTTAGGTAGGAAAATATTGATTTATTATTGAAGTTCATTTGCCACTACGTGTCATGATCCTGACTAATGAACCCAAGCAAATCAAAACTCTGAGGCTGAGGCCTTCTTCTAAGAACTTCTTTGTTGGGTACATCATATCAGCACAATCAAATGGAAAACCAACTTTAAATGTTTCCTGTGGTTTCAGTATAGTTAAAATGGGAAAAGGTCCCTCCCTAAAAGTTACAGGTCATGTTGACCAATTAGGTTAATTTACATGCTCTCCAGGCACTCATCCCTGTCTCTATCCACTACCTGTAGAGATTACCTTGGTTCCCACCAGAAAGTTCTGTGTTTTGTCTAGCAACGTATTTCATCCTCCTTCCCCCTCCCCCATCTGTATGGCAACTGAGGAATAAAAAAATGACTTCTGCCAGGTTCAATTCGAAGTTGACACTACAATTGTTTTTCGATGTATGATATATACTAATATTGATCATAAAACTGTCCAGCATTGAAGTAAAAAAAAATATGATCAGCTGAAAATTTAATGTTCATTTTGTTTTATCTACTTGCATTTGCATGCTTTCGAACTGCTAGGTTGGCAGGAGCTGGAGCGAGGACAGGAGTTTACCCTGTCGTGTGGCACTTGGTTTTCACACCTGGGCTGCTGGCTTTCCAGATGACAAGCTTAGCATCTTAATTGCTGAGCCAACAAGCCTCCTATATCAGACTACACCACTAACTAGTAACAAGTTTGTCCAGTATAGCATACTGTAAAAATATCAATGCTCCTACTCATGTGACGATACCTATATATTATGTCCAGTATTAGAGACAGAAAACCTCTTAGTAACAATCAGGTGCTTGTTTTATACCTCTTCAACTTTTGTGACCTGTCCAATATTTTTCTGATCAGCTGTTGTGGGAAAAGAATAGGAACAGTGTGTTAGGTGCTTAAGACTGCAGTCCTATAACCACTTACCTGGCAGTAAACCTTAATACAGTATGTATCAAGTAAGCCATGATATGATATGATATGATATACTTGATTGATTAATCAATTGACCATATGAAACCTGAGACATCAGCCACAGTGAAATTAAATAAAATGAGATAAAATCCAATGAAGTTGGATAAAATAGCTGCAGAATAAAAAATATAATACAAAATAAAATTGTAGAAGGTAAAATATGGTCGAAGAAAACTTTTACTAATTAAGCCAACTGACTGTATTAAACATATAAAACTGATACAAAAATGAAAATAGGTAAAACAAAACTTCATAACAGATTGTCACCCCTATCCTCAGAAGATACCACATCATCCAATCTGATCATGGTATTCTGTCCTCTTTGAGATGACCTTGAAAATGCAAAAAACACTTTGAAATGAAGACTGTGGTCTTATTGATGATGGGCAGGTTTGTTCCCTACATTAAGTAAGATTATTTCTCCCAGATACCTCCCAATATTTTTTAGTTTTTAAATTACGGGCCGAAATAAGTGGCCCTTTCTGCAAAGTACAATGTGCACTCAACAAGAATGTGTCCAGTGTTTTCAGTGATTGGAGCTCCACAGATGGACAATCTTCCTCCAATTGGGACTCCATGAAACCTCCCTTGTCTTACCATGGAGTCCAGTTGTTCAAATCTAGCTCTAGAAAAAGCTTTCTGAGATGCCGAGGTATGTAAGTTGTTAAAATATTTTTTTTTAACTGGGAGGCTGATCTGTTATAAGTAAACCTATATGAAGTATGGAGTGGTGTGGTGATCTAATGATGAAGACATTCGCCTCCCACTTGGAAGGTTGAGAGTTCAGTCCTAGGCAGCAGCAGATATTTCTCTATCAGGATGCAAAGAGAAAATATCTGCTGTGAACTCCACATAGGCATCAGGGAAGGCACCAAGCCAGTAAACACTCTGCTCTATTCAGTCACCCTGATTGAACCCAAATTAAAGGATTGTAGGGTCGGAAAAAGAAAAAAAATATGATGGATCCTATCGCTAAATAATGACAGGTAGTCTTGGACTTACGACTGGTTACAACAGACCAGGGGTGGGATTCAAATGTATGAATAACCGGTTCTGTGGGCATGGCCTAATTTGTGGGTGTGGCTTGGTGATCATGTGACTGGGTGGGCATGGCTTATTGACTGGGTGTGGCTTGGTAGTCATGTGACTGGCTGGGCATGGCTTGTATTGTATTGTATTGTAAATATTTGTGTAAATAATGATTTTTTTTATTAAAAAAGAGCAACTTTTACCCAAAATCAGGCAAAGCAGGCAGGCAGATTGTGTTGTTCACAGAATCACAGATTCACTTAGAGATCTATTTTTCTGCAATCTGCTACCTGAGTGTGTCACATAAAATTTGCTAACAAAAAATTAACTCACAACACACCATGTATGTAAATATTGCATTTTCTATAAAAAAGAACAACTTTTACCCAAAATCAGGCAAAGCAGACTGAGTTGCTCACAGAATCACAGATTCAGTTAGAGATCTATCTTTCTGCAGTCTGATAGCTGAGTCTGCACTGAAAAATAGAAACTTCAGTCCTAAGGAAGGTTCAGCTCTGCTTTTAGATTAGCTAAAAAGCAAGGAATCCAACTATTTCCTGCTTTCTGGGTAATCTAAATCTCCTGGCACAGCAAAACAGCTGATAGTTGGGGGTGGAAGGAAAAATAGCAACTTAGCAGGCAAGTTTGGAGTGATTAAGCGGGGAAGGGAGGAGCGGGGCCAGTGGTGCAATTTGCCGGTGCTTCAGTCTGGGCAGAATCATAACAACCAGTTCTATAGAACTGGTCTGATCAGGTAGAATCCCACCCCTGCAACAGATTGCACAAAAGGTACTTACTATTGCCCCCCAAAGTCATATAACCACAGTTTGGCTGCTCAGCAGCTGGTCCACATTCACAGCCATTTGCATGTAATTCATACCACCATGATTTATATTTTTTTTTCTGGAAACCAGTTTGCCCTATAGCAAGCAATGGGTTTGCTTAACTATCATGAATTCACTTAACAACCATGGTGGTTCACTTAACAACCACTGCAAAAAAGGTCATAAAATTGGACTC
The DNA here is from genome assembly GCA_015471245.1 of Laticauda colubrina. Lineage (NCBI taxonomy): Eukaryota > Metazoa > Chordata > Lepidosauria > Squamata > Elapidae > Laticauda > Laticauda colubrina. Next base: position 27,297,698 of record BLBF01000041.1, read on the forward strand.
ATCATGTGGTGACCTGCTTTTACGACCATCATGACTTACAATCATAAAGGGCAGGCTCCATTATGGTTGTAAGTAAAGGACTATCTGTATGCACACAATCAATATGTACAACCTTAACCTAAACCTTACCTGGGTTTAGTCCTTCTTGCCTATTAAGTCATTCAAGTGCAGAACCTGTATTTGTTTGCATATCAGACATGATAGGATTCTCTTTATATCCATTGAACAGTAGTTCCTGCTACATCTACTCTGAAGGTTTCCTTGAAGACTTCTCATTTTTATTTGTTTAGTATTTTATTTTGGGAATCGGCCATAGAAAATATATGTAACAACTGTGTAGCACTTTCAATAGGCTATGTGCTTTTACAATGTTTCCTCCTTTGTCACCTTTTTCCACTATGAGAGCTCCGTATAGTTTCCTCATTTGAAGCACAGGAACTTAGCTTATTCAAAGCTGGCTTGAACCTCCTTTTCCAGCTCTGGGTTTCTATCTGTTCTTCTTTGTGATTTCCCAGAAAGCTGATTATGTTGGCACTCCAATATTTTTTAGGGTTTTTTTTTTTTTGACCCTGCTTTTATTATTTTTAAGGCAGTTAACATAACTCACAGTCCTTCCTTCTCCTCATTTCCCCACAACAACCCTGTGAGGCAGCAGTAGGATACCTATTCCAGTACCAGTTTGGGGATTGCGCTCACGTGCACGCATACCTAACATGCAAACACAGCTTTCTCCACACCAGCTGAGGCCTGCAGCGCCAATAGGATGAGAGGGTAAAGAAGAGAAAAGCACAGAGGGTGGGTGGAAGGGCCGATCCTGCGCTTTCCTCTTCTTTGTCCTCTCAGATGATTGTCGGAGGCTTTTTTTTTTCCTCCTCCAGCTGATGGTGGAAGGCTTTATTTTACTATTGGTTCAGCAGAACCAATCTGAACCAGTAGGATACCAGCACTGCTGTGACGTAAGTTGGGCTAAGAGAGAGAGCCCAAAGTCACCCAAGTGGGACTTCATGGCTAAAGCAGGATTAGAACTCAATGTCTCCTAGCCTAGTGCCTTAACCACTAGACCAGGGATGTCAAACTCCCTGAGGGCCACATCAGGGTTCTGTTTGACCTCGGGGGGGGGGGGGGGGGCGGGGATCAGGGTGGTCAGGGTGGGTATAGCCAGCTTGATGTTACTTGTGTCGGGGGAGCCTTTGGAGGCCCTCCTGGGCTCTGCTTTCACTGGCAAAGGTACCACAGGATGGTCCTTCACTGGCAGAGGCACCACGGGTTGGTCCTTCAGGTCAGATATGAGCACCCCATGGGCTGGATCCAGCCCCCAGGCCTTGAGTTTGACATCCCCTGCACTCGACCAACCTGAAAGATTAAGCTATCGATGTTATTTTGAGTTGCAAGTTTCACTATTACTTCTGCTACATTTTTACTTTGGTAGTTCAAGATGGTACACATAGACATTTCGCTGGTTCTCATCATCACAATAGTCCTCTCGAGTAGATTTGCAAGACATGAAGTACAGAATCACATTTCTTGAATTTGAAAGGATAGGAATTAAACATTGCAAACATTTTAAGCTTAGCTGATATCTTTCTTGGAAAAAGTGGGGGTGGGAGTTCTTTTGTAGTGGGAATCAGGTTCCTTGAAAATGTGAATGGGGCAGGGAATGGTTCCACACAAGTGGTGGGCAAGCACATACATGCACGCACACAGCTCCATTTGCACAAGCAGTGGGCATGCACTTGCCCACTGAAGTGAGGATTCACATGTGTGCCTGCACACTTGCCCAGCACTTCCACAGCCCGGTTCCGAACAGCTCATAAGTGCCCAGGTATTGGAGACCCCTGTTCTAAAGCACTACTCTTCTAGACACATGTATGACCTGTAATTATTCTGATGTCAGCCATTCCCTGTTCTGGAACCATTTTGTTCCTTGAATGGGAAACTTTCACCTGTAAGCTTAACCTGGTCCAAAGAGTCAAGGAATCTAGCATGCAGACTTTCAACAACATTTTTTCTACTGTTCCTAAAGCCTTCTCTTGTCCATGGGCAAGAGTGCTAGCCGGAACATCTCCACTTTGTCCAAACCCTGTCCTTCTTCCAAAGGAAAGAAGGATATGGCAACGGCCTAGTCCCATTGAAAATAGATTCTTGCTAATTTCATGATGGAAAGATGCACAACAGGCAAAATGCCAGAAACCATCAGCAGGGATGGTTTTTCATTGTTTTGTGCTGGAGGAGACAGATTCGAGATGAGGCAATGCATCCATTGTGGATCTTCTTAATCTCTTGGTGGCCTTCCATTCCATCAAGTATGGTATCTTTGCAGGCTGAGTGAGTTCAGAAAATGGACTCATGAGTTTGGGAGAGAAAGACATAGTGTAAGTTCTGGTGGTTCTCCTCCTTCCTCTAGACCAGTTCTAGTCAGTTGTGGTAGTGGGAAGATGTCCAACCAAAGACCCCTTCTTTACCTTCTCCTAGATTATTTTCTCTCGAGCTCTTGTGATCAAATGAGGCTGTCATGGCTCTGTCCAATGTCTGCATGATGACCCGAGGTGTGGCACAAAGGCAACACAGTCACATAAGTCCCTTTAATGCCTCCAACTTTGCCCCCAATGTCCAGTTACCTTCGACTGGGGAAAAAGTTCTCCCCAGAACAGTCTTTAAGTGGAAGAAATTCAGTCTGAAAACTAAGTACATATAAACTGTAAATAAAAATCCACACAAACCACGCTGCAACAATTAACTGGACACAGCAGGATAATGAATTGTAGAATTCAAAGGCCAACAAAACACACGCAGTTGGGAAGACACCAGGAACCCAGATAAGCCTCGACCATAAAAGATAAGTCACAATTTGCTTGCAACAAATTTGTTTGCTGTGTGCAAACTCCCTTTTTAAACACTGTGTTCCCAGCTGCAGCTAATGAAGGGAATCAGGGCCCTTCCCTCCCCCATAAGCCATGCAACTCACATTGCTCCATTCTCTGTTCCTCCCTGCATGTCCTAGGATGAAGTGGGGGTGGGCCTGGATCTTCCTCTGAATTCCCTCTCCCTTACTCTACCTCTCCCCTGCTCTGCTCAGCCAGACTGTGCCCTTCCCCAATTTCTTCCACAGCCAACAGAGCCACAATCCCACTCCCTGTCAGCTGCTAGTCCTCCCCCTTGGAATCAGATTCCAACAGGGGCATGATAGTCTGGAAGCTGTGAAGAACTAGATGAGGAAGAAGAGGCCATGGCTCAACTCTACCAAGACCAAATGGTTGTAGGTTTGAGGTCCTTTAAGTCAAGAAACCAAAGAGGTTATATGCCAACCAGAGTCACACTATTCTAGTTAGGGAGCCATACAAATTTTTTAAAGGAAAAATCAGTATCAATAAAATATGACATCAATTTACATCATTACATCAAGTTTATGTGAAGTGTAAATACCACTTTATAATGCCTTGGTAAGGCCACAATTGGAATACTGCATTCAGTTTTGATTGCATGATGTTAAAAAGATGTTGAGACTCTAGAAAGAGTGCAGAGAAGAGCAACAAAGATGATTAGGGGACTGGAGGCTAAAACATATGAAGAATGATTGCTGGAACTGGGTATGTCTAGTTTAATGAAAAGAAGGACTAGGGGAGACATGACAGCACTGTTCCAATATCTCAGAGGCTGACCCAAAGAAGAGGGAGTCAAGCTATTCTCCAAAGCACCTGAGGGCAGGACAAGAAGCAATGGGTGGAATCTAATCAAGGAGAGAAGCAACCTAGAATTAAGGAGGAATTTCCTGACAGAACAATTAATAAGTGGAACAACTTGCCTCCAGAAGTGGTGAATGTTCCAACACTGGAAGTTTTAAAAAAGATGTTGGGTTACCATTTGTCTGAAGTGGTGTAATGTTTCCTGCCTAGGCAGGGGGTTGGACTAGAAGACCTCCAAGGTCCCTTCCAACTCTGTTATTCTATTCCATTCCATTCCATTCGATTCTATTCGATTCTATTCTAAAGATGTTATATGCCAACCAGAGTCACATTATTCTAGCTAGGGAGCTGTACAAATGTTTTAAAATGTAAAATCAGTATCACGAAAATATTATATCAATTAATAAAAGAGAAAGATATGTGCTTTTGGAATTTTTCCCGAATACCAGGAGAAGGGAGCCCCAAATGCCCACCTTTGAAGGTTCATTCCATAGCTTCAAAGAAATAGTGCAAGATCAGAAAATGTGGAAAGACCTGGCCCATAAAATCACCAAGAGTTGGACACGACTGAATGAATAACCTCATTATCATCATCATGAATCATCATCATCATCCATAGCTTGGAACCTATATAGGAGAGATCTTTTTTCCTTACCCAGATAGTCCTGTTTTTTAAAGTGGGTGATATCATGAAAGGACTTTCCAGTTCTTCTAAAGATCTATGAAAGTCCCTCCAGCCCACAGGATGTGGCTGAGGTTCTTTCTTTTTCTTTTTTTAAAGTGATTTACAAAGCAGATGCCAGCCCAGGACAGATGGCCCATTTGAATAGGCAGGCCTCAGCGAAAGTTTTTTTTTTTAATGGCTCTGTCATGGCTTTGTTCCTTTTGAAATATATTCTCTCTCCATCCCACCTCCCTGCCCTATTTAAAGATGTTCTTATTCAGCCTCTACTTGGAATTTGAAAGGGAACTCCTGGGGCAGCAGCGCTGGAAATAAAAAAGAAGTAAAAACACCAGCAACTTTGACTGCAGTGTTAGAAAGGCTGCTCTGAAGTACGGCTCCAAGACCCTGTTCCCTAGCCATGTTCTGCCTTTCTGTGTGGCTTTTAGAACCCTCCACTTATGGAGCCTTAGAGTGGGAGCCTCCCATGTTGGAGACCCCAAGCACCTCCTGGCGAGACCTCCATCTGCATGAAAGAAAACTGCAAGCCGGTTGCAATCCTGGGGGAGAATTACAGTGGGTGATGTGATTTGGACACACCACACCACCACCGCCCAGCAATCCTCCCTCCCTCCACCCACCCCAAGGAAGGCTGTTCATTTCGCTCAGGGAAAATAAATAAATAAATAAGTGACTTATCGGTGCTGCAAAAGGAGGGAAGAATTAAACAGCTGAGGCTCGCCAGAAGACTTTTAAATGGTGTGCCTGGCTCCACTGCCTTGCAGCAGAAACTGCTGGAAGCAGGTTTTAGCATGGACTTTGAAGTGATGGGAAACAGTGGTGCAAAGTAATACAAGCAAGATGAGAGTCAATGTGAGTATTGGGCATTTCTTGCAGCTCTGGATGTGCTTTATTAAAAAGCATTTATTTTACTTATTCATTAGAGACGATCTGTAGGTTTATGGTACATGTGCGTTTGGGTGTACACGCATTTATTTTGACATAAAGAGCATGGATTAAAAGAACCCATTTAGATTGCATTTATTTTATTCTTTAGTGTTTTTCCTTATGGTATTTTATACTTTTCACCTTTTGCTTTGCTTGATTGAATTGATAAGCCTTCACTTGATAGTCATATAAGTGTAATCAACTGCCTCAACATTTATACCACTAGAACAATTCTTCCATGTGCACCTTACCTGGAGGTCTGATCTGTTGGATGGGTTAATCTAAATAAGCAGTATAGGGGAAAGGGAGATCTCATTTGAAGTTGTCTTAAATGCATGCTCTTATTAGTGGATGTGAATATTGTTGAAGTATAAATGTTTTCCATTGTTCTCTACCTTTCCTCTGGAAGTCATTGTAAAGGCAACAAGCTTATATATCGGGAAGTGGGGCAGAAGGCTGCTGTTCGTTTGCCCTCTTGTAAAAATAAAATAGATTCTATGCAGAATGCACCAACCCCAAATGTCATTTTTAATTGATGAAGTACAGCTACATAACAGGGATAAATGATGGGTGATTATGTCATCAGTAAAGAAATACCAAACAGTAGTTGAAATGAACTGAAAGTGAAGAGGAGAGGAAGGTTCTGTATAATATTACTATAAAGCTACCTTAATTCTTATACCATATTATTAAATTAGATAATAGAAAAACATTGCTTTATCCTCTCATTTTCTCAATATAAAAGCATTTCAAAAATTGATAGGAACACCTCTCTTCAATCTACTCAACCTCAGGAGTAAATTTTCCCCAATCTTTATGGAGTAATTCTTATTGAAACCCATGTTTGGGAGAGACAAGAGTTCATAAAATCTTGCATCCCATAATTTAAGGGGATAAATAATCATATTTACATCTCTCATTGTTACTGTATCTTTTTGCTCTTTTTAAGTTACATTGGCATGTAATCATTGGAAGCCAAACAAAAGCCAAAAAAGATCGATTGGAGGATATGACTAAATCCATACTCCCTCAATTATTTTTGCAATATACCAATGCAGGAAATCTGATGTCCAACTTTTTAAAAGCAATATTTGATAAATCCAATAAATACAGAAGAAGAATTTTTGTTGAATTAACTTTATCTCTAAATCATGATGTATATCTTCCATTCCTTAAAATTTATAAGTTGCTTTTTTTCAAAACTGGATATTTCAGTACCTCACTTCACATTTTGTATTACCAATATTAACATTCATCCTGTTCTGGTTTGGTTTAAAAAAAAATGGTGTAAAATTTCAGTGTTGGTTTTACTTCAAACATAACATGTCTTAAATTTGGGGTGTCTCTGACACTTGCCAAAAGATCCAAGACATATTGTTTGATCAGTACATAATTTCATTGTATATACTGTTCAGCAGATGATTCATATTCAGAACACATCTTCTCAAAAGCCTTAAACTGGGCGTTATAAATCAGTTAATTCAAGGTATAACTGGTTTTGCTGACACAGAACTCCCAATAAATATTTTCCCCACTTTCTCCAAATTTTCATTAATTTACAACTACAATTTCTCATTTGTGTTCAATTCAGAATTTGTCTCCTGGTCTATTAATGTGCAAATATATCTAGCAGCTTTCAAGACTGAGAAAGGCAACCCCTATAAGTTGACCCCAGGAAGAAGTCAGAAAATGGTTCTGTAAATAAGCCAAAGAGAATGATACAAAAAATCCCATTCCACAAAAATATGGATGCTAACATTCCAGTCATAAAGTTGAAAATCTGATAGATTAAAACCACAGTTTGGCAAAGAATGTCAAGGAACTGCCACAAATATTTTCTCAGCAATTTGCTTGCGTAAAATTTCTAGTAACACTAGAATTCATATTAAAATACAAATTAGTTCTAGGTACTGTTATTCATTTTATTTATATTGCCCCCACAGCACTCAAAGGTAATTTTAACCACAGATATATATCCTCTATGATATTATTTATACATGGAAGCATATTTAATTCAGCAAACAGTGATATATTCCTAGGCAAATATAGTCTCATGTATTTTATACAATTCAAACAAATCTGCAGCCTTTCCCAGAAGGAACAAAGAGTCCCTGAACGGATATGCAGGTCACTAATTGATTCTATGGTATTAATCTGAATTCCAGTATTGAAAGAGAAATTTCTTTTTATTGTGAAGCTTTACATTCAATTAATAGTAATACTCTCCTCTTTTTGGTGACATTGGAGGAGATTAGATTCCTCACTAAAGCTAAAACAAATGGGTGTAGAATACTCTTTAGTCATTTTTTTATAAAGCCCAATATGTATTTCAAATTAAGGTTTTGATGGCAAGATAGAGTTGCATTTCACAAACTATCTAATGAACATTGTTATTCTAATGCTAACCCATTTAGTTTTCTCAAATTATCCCATTACATCCAATTCTTTTGGCAAAAAGATGCACTCAGTCATTTTAACAGTAATCCTGTAAACATTGTATTAATTACAGTAGCAAGGAGACCTATCTCTCATCTCTTTTTGCTGAATGAATATTTCAACTATTATTTCAGGGGGAAAAAAATTAAGGAAGTTACACTAAATTCTCATTCTGAATTGGTCAACTAGGCAAAATCTTACCTCTGTTGGAAGATCATAACCTTAGCTCTGTTGGAAGAATTCATATTTTTAGGTCTCAGAGCCACACTAGTTAAGTTTTCTTTTTTAATTTTAGGCATTTGAAAAATACTTCATTATTTTTACTGCTTTTTAAAAGATTACATGAGAATTTGTGGACCTAAATATGTAAGAAAGGAAGGTACAAAACACAGCAATCATCTTTAAGCATTAATCAGAACAACAGAATAAAGAGTTGGAAGGGACCTTGGAGGTCTTCTAGTGGCCATGCTCAAGCAAAAGACCCTACACCTTTTCAGACAAATGGTTGTTCAGTCTTTTCTTTAAAACCTCCAGTGCTGGAGCACCTATAAGTTCTACAGATAAGTCATTTCACTGATTAAATATTCTGATTGTCAGTTAGTTCTAGGTTGCTTCTCTGCTTGATTTGTTTCCACCCATTGCTTCTTGTCCTGCCTTCAGGTGCTTTGGAGAATAGCTTGACTCCCTCTTCTTTGTGGCAGCTCCTAAGATATTGGAACACTGCTATCATGTCACTCCTAAACTTTTCAGGAAACTCATAATAAGCCATAACAAGCATTTAAGATACTACTTTATTTGGTGCAATTAGATTTAGGGATTTTCCTTGGGAGTGAGTTGTACTGCTATTCATCCATTCTTCATCAGCAGAAATTATTTTTGTATGAAATTTGCTGCCCCCATTGCCAATGTCCTTCTACCTCTTGTTTCCCCTGTTCCAAGTCAACACAGTCGTTGGAGTAGGTAGTAATGGAAGACATAACCTAACGAATTCTACCAGAGTTTGTCAAACTTTCTGAGATCATAACCATGAAATAAACTTTTGGAATGTTAGAAGACTTTCAGATTAAATAAAAACCCCTCTCTACATTCTTAACATCTTGCTAGTTCACACTTCTGATTGAATTGTTGTATGGTTTCCCACTGTCTCTATTTTAGAAAGGTCCTTTTAAACTGTTTAAGCTAACACCTTGTTTTGTGTTGTGGGGGTTGTTTTCCACTTGAATTATTTCACATGCCTTGTGCTCTAATAAGAAGGCTTTCTAATTAAGAATGTTTTTTAGAAAAAACAACCCCTGAGCACCCAAGGGCTCAAGCAGATAGAACTTTAGCTCCAAGAAATCTCTTTTTTCAAACATTTCTCAATGCTTTTCTTATTTGTACTTTTCTTCTTGGGTTACTTGTGCAGGATCACCATTCCATCTAGCACAGCCCTCATGACCTCTTCACCAGTCATGGTTTTCTGAACTGTAGTCTTCCTGAATCCCTTCTTTATTTCAGTGATCCTGATAGCAATAGCACTTATATACTGCTTCACGATGCTTTTCTGCCCTATTTAAGTGGTTTATAAATGTCAGCATATTTCGCCCAACAATTTGGGTCCTCATTTTACCAACCTCGGAAAGATGGAAGGCTGAGTCAACCTTGACCTGGTCAGGATTGAAGGAATCAAACTCCTTGGCAATGTGAGCAGAGTTAGCCTGTAATACCGTGTTTCTCCAACAATACGGACTCCACCAATAGGAAGACTCACCATGTTTTATAGGCATTCAATTTATAAAATTGAATTAAGCCCCTCCCCCAAATTAAGGCCCATATTAAACATGTGAAACGGGGGGGGGAATAGTGGGGGGGGCTTGCATTTTGGAAGTACTTGCATGCCTGGATATTATGCTGCCTGCGTTGGTGGGGCACCAGGAGCCCTTTCGCTACCGTTGCTTTTACTTCTCCCTTGCTGCCGCGGCATTAGAGGAACGCGGTGTTTGACATGTCCTCCCTGCAATTGGAGCCCTGAGGAGACACTTGGCTTCAGGCGCTTCCATCGCTGCGTTCCGAGGGAAGGCGCTTGCCTGAGAGGATCTCTCCCTCTAGGGGCACCCAGTGGCGCCCAGCGCAGCTGACAGGTGGGCCCTCCTTCCCAGTGGCAGAGCTCTCACCAAGGCAGCGAGCGCCTCCCTGCCAGACCCTCCGCTCATCCCGCCAGGGCCGCGCCAGAGCTATGCAGGCTGGGCAGAGCCGGGAAAGTGAGCCGCGGGTGCGTGCATGCCTCCTCCTGCCCCTCGTTCCCAAATCTTGCCTGGGCGAGCAGCGCTTCGCTTGCTGTGCAAAGCCATGGCTTCCTCACCTCTCAGCAAGCAGAAGGAACCGGCTTCAGCCTCCTCCTCCTCAGCCGCAGCACAGACTTTGCGGGGAGAGAGAGAGAGGGAGAGATCCTCTCGGGCAAGTGCCTTCCCTCGGAACGCGGCAACGGGAGCGTCTGAAGCCAAGTGTCTCCTCAGGGCTCCGGTTGCAGGGAGGAGCCCTGACTGGCCTCACGTGGCTGCGCCAAATGCCGCGGCATTCTTCTAATGCTGCGGCAGCAAGGGAGAAGGAAAAGGTCTTCTGAACCCCAAGATGTCACCGCCCGCCCACCCGAGGATGCAAGGGGGGGAATTAAGTCACCCCCGAAAAGACGGCCTAGCCGTTTTTTCAGGGGTCAAAAAAATATAAGGCCCGGCCTTATAATGTGAGAAACATGGCACTACATTCTAGCCACTGTGTCACCATAGCTCTGACAGAAGCTGGCAGTTAGGCTGTCAACCCCAAAGCTGTTCTGGCTGAGGGTTGTTGTGTTTTCCCCCTCTATCTCTCTTTCTTTTCTGTAGTTTTTGAATAGGGGTTCTTTCAAGTGATTTTGGGCTTATCAAAGCTTGGAGTTGAAGGGAGGGATTTGCTAAGTGGAACAAACCAGTTCATTCCTCGGTCAAGGACATTCCAACTGCCAACTAGCTGGAGGTGGGGGAAAGAGTTACCAGGCAACTGAACCAGTGCCAGGATTGGATAATGGGACTTATTGTTTTGGGGAAAAGTGGAAAAGTGATGTCTCTTAAATAAAAACAAATTCTTTGAGACTCTGCCTCAAAGTTCTAATTTGAAATGGGATCAATACTTGGAAAGCTGACATAGGACATGCACACACACACATACACAGATACACAAACGCCAGGCTGAAGTCGGAATCACCAGCTCTCACCAGCTGTCTCTGTAATGATCTGAAGTACTGAAGGACATACCATATTTATTAGCCCAAAATAGTATGGAATTATCAGAAATCATTTTTTTTAAATCTTTGAGCTCCATTTTTCTTAGTTATGTTCTGAAATCTACTCTTCATGTTCCCTAATCCAGTGGTGGTATTCGACTGGTTCAGCCCAGTTTGGGCAAACCGGTAGTAGAAAATGTTACCATTCAGCCGAACCAGTAGTAAAAAATGTCACTGTTCAGTTGAACTGGTAGTAAAAAAACAGCTACTGGTTCAGCTGAACAGGTATTTCTTTTTTTTTTCTCCCTACAATCAGCTGTGCTGGGATCCCCTTTACTGTCTTACTGCTTTGACCAGGAGGCTTCCCTGAAGGCCAGGAGGCAAAAAAAAAAGAAACAGAACATGGAGGGAGGGCGGTTGCGGCCTCCTGGGCCTCAAGGAAGCCTCCTTGGAGCAAAAATGGCCTCTCAAGAGGTTTCCCTGAGGCCCAGGAGGCAAAAAAAGGACTGTGGGAGGGTGCTGCAAAAAAAGCCATACCCACACAGTCACATGGCCATGCCCACTTAGCCATGCCCACAGAACCAGTAGTAAAAAGATTTGCATCCCACCCCTGCCCTAATCCTATTTTCTCCTTACGCAACACAGGTTTTTAAACTGATATAAAAATATCTATGTTCTAAATTAATTTCTCATTGATGGTCATTTCTGTCCAATGACCATAGCAGTTTCATCCAGTAATTCTTGAGGTGACAGAAAATCTATTCTCGTTATTGTTATTTTGGCTCAGCAATGGCTAGATGACTCTAAAGCATTATATGATACGTTATTAGTAAGATTCATGCTTTAATGTACCTGTCCTACTAACTTTGTTACTGGAACTGCTAGAAGTTGCTACCATGACTGGTTTGTATGCATGTTTTTGGTTCATTCTGAAGCTTCTCAGTCTGAAAAGGTATCACTGGACAAGTAGAATGGAATGGAATGGAATGGAATAGAATAGAATAGAATAGAATAGAATAGAAATAGGAAAGGAATAGAATAGAATAGAATAGAATAGAATAGAATAGAATAGAATAGGAAAGGAATAGAATAGAATAGAATAGAATAGAATAGAATAGAATAGAATAGA
>BLBF01000041.1:27309978-27342443 GCA_015471245.1 Laticauda colubrina
GAATAGGAATAGGAATAGGAATAGGAATAGGAATAGGAATAGGAATAGGAATAGAATAGAATAGGAATAGGAATAGGAATAGGAATAGAATAGAATAGAATAGAATAGAATAGAATAGAATAGGAATGGAATAGGAATAGGAATAGGAACAGAAACAGGAACAGGAACAGGAATAGGAATAGGAATAGGAATAGGAATAGGATAGAACAGAAAGGAATAGGAATAGAATAGAATAGGAATAGGAATAAGAATGGAATAGAATAGAATAGGAATAGAATAGAATAGGAATAGAATAGAATAGAATAGGAATAGAATAGAATAGAATAGAATAGAATAGAATAGAATAGAATAGAATAGGAATAGGAATAGGAATAGGAATAGGAATAGGAATAGGATAAACAGAAAGGAATAGAATAGAATAGAATAGAATAGAATAGAATAGAACTGGCCTTCCAGAGCCTCTGGGAAGCCTGTTTTTTGCCCTCCCTGAGCCTCTGCGCAGGTCCTGTATTTACCGGGGATCCAAAAAGGGGTGGGATTTGCTGGTTTGCTGAACCAGCCATAAAATTAGCTACTGGTTCTCTACCGGTTCACCCAAAATGGGGAAAACCAGTAGCAGCCCACCCCTGGTCTTACTAGAGTTTGTAAAACAGCGCTAATACTTCACAGTATCTTGATACTATGCCTCTGTTTATACAACCCAGGATTGGCTTTTTTGGCAGCTGCTGCTGCACATTGCTGGCTCATTGTGGCTTTCTTGAACATTGAACCTAGACTACTCAAAATTCTTTGGAAAACTCAAATTTCAAACGTTTGGAATTAGATGTAATAATTCTAGCCAAAGGATTTATTACATGCATGAATTTTTTGTTCCAATTCTGCCCTGTTTCTGATTTTATATTTTTATAGTAGATAAAATCAATGATAGCAGGCAAAATAAGTTCACAATTTCTTGCATGATTTTGATATTTATTGTACTTACTAATATAATACATTAATAACTAAACAGTTTATAAGAACTGTTCATTATATTAAATATACCTGTAAGATTAGAGTATTCTATCTGTGTTCAGTTGTATTTTATATACTTTGAAACATTTAAAAAGCCATTTGATAGGACCTTTTAAATAACTAAGTTTTTAAAAAAAGATTTTTATAACATACAAAATAACAAATAAAACCATCTTTCAGTTGATGAGGTTGAGAGCCATTAAGTATGTGTGTAAATATCGTTTTCCAAAGATTGTTCTATTTCCCAAAATTGTCACAAATTGACATCTATAATTCTGTAACTAATATTTTTCTAGTAGACATTGCAATAACACAGAATTTTGCTACTGCACAGATAATAGCTGGGTTTTATAATAGCTGAATAGCATAATAACTGAATCCTGGAGGAGAAAGTCTACATAAAAATTGTCTGCCCTCCCTGGCAATCTCTCTAGTAAGGGGAGAATATACAATGACCTATAAACTCTGTATAACTCACAGTACAATAAAACATGTGACATATCTTCAACATTTCTTTTACCGCATACACATACCCGTTCTGTATTGGTGTTTTCTTATATCTGCCCTGAAGGAGTGCTGATGGGAGAATATCAAAGATGGCTCTGAAGAATGCTTTTCTTTGTTTTGGGAAGATCAGATCATTTAGATATCTTGCTGATTCCCACACTCCTTGTTCGATTCTATCCCTGCTGTGGCGAGCCAACCTATTTAGTTCTTCTTGGAACTCCATGTCCTTCATTCTATTGATTATTATATGCTTTGCTTGGTCAAAACCTAGGGACATTAAGAAATCTGGTGAGAGCCCATAGGAGCCCAGCTTATGATCTATTGCCTGTTTCCAGGGGAGGGGAATAAAGAAAGACAAAACACACCCTTAAGTTTGGCTCAACTCTTTGTGACTAGGTAAACACATTCATACAATTTTCTTGAGAGCATTCGGGAATAATCTTCCTCTGGAATTTTTCTTTGATTTTCAAGTCTACTGGATAGCCCAGAAATTAATTCATGCATTAACAGACCTAATCCTGCTTAAACCAGAAAAGAAAAGTGGGTTTTAAATAACTTTTGCCAAACAGATGACATTGCTGAAGCTGCATCTTAATTGTGTTCCACAGCTGAATCAGTCTGTTGCAGAAGATCTGTACTCCAAAGGATGAACCTATTTCTTGTTCTTGCCTTCCTTATTTCTGGTCACCCTCTTATGAGTCATTTTATCGAGCGGAATAGGAAATGGGGTTAGGGAGAGGAAGGAAGAAAAAAGGCCCTAACTTGTCATTCTTATTAATAGAATGATAATGCGGAAGATGTTTGTGTTCCAGGTAGGTTGTGAAACCAAGTCTTCCTTTCCAGAATGCAACAACATTGCCATTTCCTTTACAGGTGTGATTGCTGTATACCACAAAAAAGCTTCACTGATAATGTGGTAAAAACACCTCTGTGCTCCCATTAATGTTCTTCTAACCAAAGCACAAAAGCATTGCCTAGTATACATTTTTCCATATATCATGACCCGCAAACATCAGTTTGGGACTTTTTCTCCTAGCCATATTGGTGGGTATTCCTGCTTGCTTTCATTCAATAGAAAATCTTTGTAATTTCTACTTCTCCAGCCACCAAGTTCTAATCTATCCCAGAATGAGCAGGGATGTCCTCAGGATGCAGTAAAAAAAAAGTCATTGGTGGCCTCATCAGTGCAATCAATACATTTAAAAACAAATGGAGTTCCAGTTACACTCTCACAACCACCAACTAGACTTTGTAGGCTTTGATACCTCTGGTAAAAAGGCTTGTGAGTGATCCTATCATGGTACCAAAGTTGCTTTTTTAGGAGGCAACTGGATTTTTTTTTTCTTTTGAAGACGTTTCGCTTCTCATCCAAGAAGCTTCTTCAGCAGGATAGTGGGGAATGGAAGGATTTATATTCCTTGTAGACACTTGGAGGTGCTTCAACAACCCTCTAAAAGGATGCAAATGACCAGCTGCCTGCAAGGAATATAAATCCTCCCATTCCCCACTATCCTGTCAGAGCTGAAAAAGCTTCTTAGATGAGAAGTGAAATGCCTTCAAAAAAAAAAAACAAGGAAATCCAGTTGCCTTGTGAAAAAGCACCTTTGGGACAACCATGGACAACCATGAGCTGGATGACTGAGAATCTCTACAGACTTTTGACTCTACCCTTACGGCTTTGTTGTGGGAGTAATTTAAAGACAACCATTGGTAGTTCCTTCTGGTTTTGCTTCTCTTCCCAATCAACATTAGCCAGTGAGAAAAACCACTGTCACCCTCACTAATCTCCAGTGTGGTAAAGTAGGCTTGAATGGATATGAGTAGATGCTCAGGATGAAGGTGTCAGTCACCTTTCAAGCTTTTCAAGCAGTCAGTTGTACTTGTACCTTGTTGCCCTGGTTACTTCTGAACATGACTCTATCAATCCACCCCTTAGATTAATTGGTATTTCAGAAAGAGAAGGAAAAGGAAGGGAAGGGAAAAGACTCCTTGTATCATTTTATGAAGATTTTAGAAAAAGAACATTAATGCTTAATTATTTCTGAGAAGAGAATCCAACAGACATCTATCTTAAGGCTCCGGTAGGTCATTACAACCTGTTACTTTTATCTTGATGGAATATTTTATTAAAATATTTTCTTATAGACTCGGTTTGTGTCCTTTCCCAGGGTTATTAGAGGAGGAATCTTAATAATGATTTATCAAGAGAACAACAAAAGCAGCACTTAACATTTTCCAGCATATGCTATGAAGTTTCCTTCATTTAGGGGGCTGCAGTGGCTCACATGGTAAGATGCCAGGCCTGCGCATTGCTGAGGCTGGCAGCTCGGCGACTTGATTCTCATGAGCGAATAAACCATGGAGCGACAAGAAAGGAGCTTCCCTTGATTGCCTACTGGCACTCAGGTGTCCTGTGGGTAAAAATAACACCATCTGAAAAAATTCCTTTCACAGAGGCAGCCAGCCACCTCAGTAATCCCTGGCTAACACATACCATACGCTAAATAAATAAATCCTTCATTTAATTCTTCATTTCATATAATTTAATTTAATTTAAAGTGATCTTAGTTGGTGGGTCTCTCAACCACTCTTGAGGCAGCAAATTCTGCCTTGATACTTTTGAAGACTCTTGAAATGCTCATTCAGTGAACATGATTTCTACGGGTTTGAGAAAACCGTAGAAAAGCTGACCAAGAGTAAAATGCCAGAAAGTCATCCAAGCAATAACTTTCTCTCTAACTAAATCCTCAGGCAAGAAAACTCTCATGCTGGATTCCACAGGAACAACAAATAAAATGTTTAGTGGCAAGTATCTATATTTTCAGCTGTATTCTGTACATATGGATATGTATCTATATTCAAGCTGTATGCATGCATATTCCATCATTTACCAAAAAGAAAGTAAGCTGAGAGGACACTATATTTCTGTGGAATCTAAATGCTTTCTGTAGCATTTGAAAGTACATTGGCTTTCATATTTATTTTAAATAGCTGTAAGCACAAGTGCATTTTCTGGCGGCAATTGGCCGGAGAGAGAATTGGAGAAGGTAATAATTTGCCAGTGTCCACAGCAGTGTTTCTCAACCTTGGCAACTTGAAGAATTCCCCAGCCAGTCGATGGGGATGATGGCTCAAAAGGCAAATCTTCTGCCTTCCATGGTTATAGTTGTTGAATCCTTGTAGGTGGTCAAAGCATCAACTATTCAGGATTCATTGCAGGTAGAGAGGAATTTAGCCACAATAAACTAGCGGGTTTACAGCTTAAAAAGTCTAGTTTTGTTTTTACCCTGCAGGACTCAGCAATGGGTTTGTTTGTTGCAGATTCTAAAAACTGAATTCTCTGGCAGTAGGGAGGAAGTTATATTTTCATAAGATAATAGGCTGGTGTTGGATAGGAAGTCTGAACATGAGGGGAAAATTGATTATGCTCTGGCAGAAATAGATGACTCATCCAAGACCTGTTCGGTAAAATAAACTGGTTGTCACAAGAGATGGAAACCAGCAATATCTGGAAAAATGAGAAGGTAGTAAAGATGCATTCAGTGTGTCCTATCTCTGGATTGCAATTGTCATTGGTGTGGTTGAGGGGTCTGTATAATTGTCACAGTTTTCTTTTGTTTCGTTTTATGGAAAGGGGAATGGGAATGGGAGAAAAGCCAACTTGAATGTCTTTTCAGACAGCATAATGATTTGGCCTTGAGGAGATCTGGTGCTATTAACTTCTATTGAGAGCATATCTGGAACAAGGTTTTAAGTCTGTCTTATGTAAAACTTTTATAAAATGCCCATTCCCTTTTGGCATCTGCTTCTCCAAATTGTTTTTATACGCTCCAGTGAGTATAACTGAATACAGCTTTTCAAAACTTTAGTAAAAATGCTGGAACACTGATTTCGGTAAAAAAAATATCTTTTAGTTATTTTTTTTAATTAAAGAAAATGTTTACAGGATACAGGATCATTTAGACAAAAAAAAAGAGAGAGAAAATACAGGAAAGTGAAAGAAAACACCTGAATTTTATGCATTGCATGAGAAAACTTCATCTTCCTTCCCCTGTCCCTACCATTATAGAGCAGGCCTGTCAAACTTGTGGCCCACAGGCTGGATATGGCCCACACAGGCCACAGCTGCCCTGGCTCTGCAAAGGCAAAAAAGTAATGATACATCATGATCTGGCCTGCAACTCCATCAAGTTTGACACCCCTACTATAGAGGGACAATTGAGAGCGTTCTGTCATATTGCATTACTGTCTGGCTTGGAAGCGTTACTGTTTCAGACAGTGAAGGCGGTGAAGAGTGGTGAGGATGGCAGAAAAAGAAATTGGCAGTTCACTTCCTTCTTTCCAGGACATGGCATATAAGTGATGTTTCAGCAGAGTCCATAGGATTGTCTGGGACACTGCACATCCTTTTCATAACCTGTTTTCCTTGTTACCTTCTGGGAGGAGGCTTCATGGTATCCAAAGTAGAACATCCAGATTCAGTTTTGTTCCATGTAGCATCAACCTTGTGAATTCTCAAATTTCCTCTTTCCACTACATATTCAAAATGGACAGATATGTGTGTGTGTGTGTGTGTATGTACACTCAAAACTGTAGAAATAGTGGTAGATTTCAGGAGAACCCCTCCTAAACAACCACCTCTTACAATACTAGACAACACCATATCAACAGTAGAGAAGAAGAACCATATCAACAGTAGAGACCTTCAAATTTCTAGGTTATATCATATTTCAAGACCTAAATTGGACACCTAACATCAAAAATGTCATCAAAAAAGCACAACAAAGAAGTTTCTTTCTGTGCCAACTCAGAAAGCTCAAACTCAAACAGTTCTACAGAGGAATTATTGAGTCTGCCATCTGCACCTCTATAACTGTCTGGTTTGGTTCTGAAACACAACAGGACAGACTCAGACTTCAACTGATAATTAGGACTGCAGAAAAAAAACATTGTTACCAACCTGCCTTCCATTGAGGACTGTATACTGACTGCATGAGTCAAAAAGAGGGCTGTGAAAATATCTACGGATCCCTCACATCCTGGACATAAATTGTTTCGACTTCTACCCTCAAAATGACACTATAGAGCACTGCACATCAGAACAACTAGACATAAGGACAATTTTATTTGAATGCAATCACTCTGTAAAAACAACTAATTCCCACAAACTGTCAACTTATTTACTAAGGCTGTATTATCATTATTCCTCTCATCCTTCCTTGTACCTATCTCTTCCCACTTATCACTATAACCATGTTGCTTGTATCTTTATAATTTATATTGTTTTATTTCTTTCCTAGTATGACTTGATTGCTTATTAGTAATCTGTGACTATCACTAAGTGTTGCATCTTATGATTCTTGATGAATGTATTTTATTTTCCTTTATGTACACTGAGAGCATATGCACCAAAGACAAATTCCTTCCATGTCCAATCAGACTTGGCCAATAAAGAATTCTATTCTATTCTATTCTATTCTATTCTATTCTATTCTATTCTATTCTATTCTATTCTATTCTATTCTATTCTATTCTATATGTATGCTGCAGGCATGTGTAGAAGTGTGTTACATATGTGTTTGGGCAGATATATATTTTCTTTTGAGAGTCGGCAACATAATTTTATTTTTAATGTGGCCAGTGTGCTCTCAGTAAAAAAAAAAATGGCCATAAAAGTTATCTTATCTCCTCTGTATGTAGCTCAGGATTGGCATGCGGGGTTGTAGAAATTCTCTAAGCTTGATTTTTCATTGGCATACATTTCATTACCCATCCAAATAACCAGAAAATGTCATATCTTCATGCAACACCTGACCCTTGTAAAAAATTAATTCTTACATTAAAAATGTACCTTTTCATTTCCGCAGTGCAATGCACATGGAGGGTTAGTCAGAAAGCAATTGAGTTATTTGGCGAGAAGATCAAGACTTTTTTTGGGGGGGGGGAATTGGAAAAATAGAACGTTAGGCTGACATATTTGTTGGGACATCTCAATTTGTTTAAAATAATTGTTCCATGAGGCAAACAGGCTTGTTGTCCATCTCTGGCAGCTGTTACAACAGGCAAAGGGAGAGGATGATCAAGCAGGGAGAAGAAGGAGCTCATTGTTTCTGGGCCATCTCAACAGACGAAATGGATGTTATCAACAACAGGACAGTGGTACAATCTGAGCTGGCAAATGCATTTCTTCTCTTAATTCACTAGAGCAGCTGTTCCTGTTCAGCAAATGTGATGATAAAATATAAACTGTATGCTTCTGTATGCTTCTGATGCAAGCTACTTATCTCAACAGAGCTTGCATGATGCTTTACTCTCATTTAAATACTGGTTTAGTAGAAAGCTCCCCTACATTTTTCTTAGAAAGTCCTAGAATTCAGCCCTAATATACACAGACTTTCTTATTTTAGATGGAGACATTGGCATAAAGACGATGCCATAATCAGTAGCTCCTATATTTATAGCAAGCTCTCTCACCCATCTCACTGCCCCAGGAAGCAGTAAAGGAAGCAGTTAAGAATGGTTGCAAACCGCTAAGAATTGCTAAGATAGGCATTCCTATTCTGCAATATTGAAAGAGCAAGTAGGTAGTAATTTCCAGTTTAGTTTATATGCAGCATTCGGATCAGAGCAAATGGACTTGCCACTCAGCTGAGCTGGCAAAAAATATAACTTGATGTTTATATCTCAAATATCAGCAAGCATAAAAAAATAGTTAACTGGAAAAAAGGAGGATAAATGTGGACAAAAAAGGGGAGGTAGGTACAAAGAAGAGATGAACTCTGGGGTACTTGGTGCTTTCCAAGGTTGGTGATTTTCTTGCAGAACTTTCATTACCAAACTAGGTAATGCCATCAGTGCACAGCATACTGAACTGCAAATATTCTCTTCTAAGAGATGAACTACAGGCAGGAATCTGCATTATTTACATTCACCCCCCTTTATCAAAAGTTATGGGAAAAGAATCAAGTATACTGAAAATCAAGATGCAGGTTGTTACATATTAGCATACTCCAAAAACTCTATTCCCATTGGTCCACAAATACTCGAATCTGATTGGTGTTCTACTTGACGGTGATTGGTCAAAAATAGCTAGCCTATGATTGGCTGCCTCAGCGGTGGGAGAATCAAGGAGCCATCATTGGCTGTGGGCCGCGAGCAGCCTTTCTATAAAAAAGGAGCTGCCGCGGCTCCTGGCTCAGATAGAATCTAGCAACTAAATAATAGAGCTGAAGTTATGCTGGTCTCGAGTCTCATTTTTCGTGAATACCACACTGGTGACGAAGGTGGGATTCTCAGACAAGGAGACCAGTCGAGCACATGGCAATGAGAACTGAGCAGACAAAATGGCCGGAACCAACTCACCACCCACAGCATTCAATCCAGCGACAGAGGACTGGGAATCATACATGGACAGATTCCTCATGTTCCTAGAAAGTAACGACTTGCAAGGAATCTCCGACAACAGAAAGAGAGCCGCGTTCCTGACGCACTATGGGCTCACAGTGTTCAAGATGGCCAAGGCATTAGCCAAACCGGAGGATGTAAAGCAGATGGCCTGGCCAGATTTGGAAAAATTACTGAAGGCACATTACGCACCGACTATCTCCAGCCTTATTCGGAGACACAAGTTCTATAAATGGGACCAGAGAGAAGGTAAGAGTATCACAGACTTTGTAGTGGCTCTCAGGGACATTGGAGGGGCATGCGAGTTCCTCAACATGGATGAGGCCATGAGGGATTGTGTGGTCCTTGGTCTAAGAGATCTCACTTTACAAAGCCGACTGCTAACCCGACCAAAAATTACAGTCACTGAGGCTATCACTGAAGCCACGGCAGCTGAAGCAGCTAAAAAATCAACAGCCAAAAATGCAACAAATGAATCTGACAATACCAAAAACACTGGCAGAAACAAGCCAAATTCCAGAGAAAAAGTCAGAGAACGCACACAAGACCATCACACACTACGAGGATAGCAAATTGTTTTCTGAGATCAACGACGATGAAGAGGAGATCCACAGACTCCAGGCTGAACAAAATAGACAGGAGAAGAAAGGACGTAAGTCGGGGTTCCAGTGCGCCGGTTGCGGAGGAGACCACCCCCATTCCAAGTGCCATTTCCTAGACGCAATGTGCAGGCATTGCGAGAGACAGGGACACATAACAAGGATCTGCCAAAACCGTAAGAGCTACATCTCCCAACGTAGAGACAACACACCACCAAGGATAAAAGAAAGACAGACATTGAGCCATGAGAGTCGAGAAAGCAGAGGAAAGTGCTAAACAAAAACTACAGAAAAGAAGAAACACATCAAACTATAACCATCGGTCATTCAAACGCAACCAATGGCCGGAAGGTACATGTGGCAGTCAGCATCGAGGGCCAAGAATGCGAGATGCAGGTGGATTCTGGATCATATCTATCAATGGTATAATGGAATACCATTAAAAGACTGATACTGCATATACGCAGAATGGAATTTGAAAACCAAACACTAATACTAAAAGATTATCAAAGAAGAAAGGATTCCCATTGTCGGACTCGGACACTTCCAAGTCACATTCAAAGAACACACGAAAATTCTGCCTTTAACCATCGTAGACCGGAACCACCCCAGCCTGTTGGCACTCGAGTGGTTCGAACCCCTGGGAATCGGAGTGACCGGCATCAACAGCGTCACGGAGACAGATTGGGAGGAGAACCTAATGAGGGAGTTCTAGGACGTCTTTGATGGGAAACTAGGCAAGTACCGAGGATCCCCCATATCATTTAATTTAAATCCAACAATAGCTCCAATTAGTTTAAAAGTGAGGCGAGTCCCCTTCGCATTAAAACCGAAGATTGATGAGGAATTAAATAAACTCATAGCACAAGGCATATTGGAACCAATTGACCACGCTAAATGGGAAACACCAATCGTAACCCCAATTAAGCCAGATGGATCCGTGAGAATCTGTGGTGACTACAAGGCCACCCTAAACCATGCACTACAACAAAGTGCCTATCCTGTTCCAGTAGTGCAACACCTGTTACACTCATTGGGAAGAGGCAAGGTTTTCGCAAAGCTCGACCTTGCGCAAGCATACTAACAATTGCCAGTTGACCCCAAAACAGCAGAGGCACAAACAATTGTGACTCATAGGGGAGTCTTCAAATGCAAAAGACTGCAATTTGGAGTCAGTGTGGCCCCAGGGGTGTTCCAAAGCCTGATGGAGCAGTTGTTACAAGGGATAAAAGGGGTAGTCCCATATTTTGATGACGTGCTAGTGTCAGCCAGCGATGAGAGACAACTAGAAGCCTGTCTCAGACTAGTATTACAAAGATTCCAAAAGGCGGGACTCAAGGTCAAAAAAGAAAAGTGTCAGCTAGCCACCTCAAAAGTCAAATTCCTGGGGTATCTAATCAATAAAGATAGCATCCACCCCACAGATAAAAAAATCAAAGTGATCAAAGAAGCGCCTAGACCAAAAAACAAAGTAGAATTACAAGCATTCTTGGGAATTATCAATTTTTACAACGTTTTTCTGCCACAGAAGACAATGACGGCAGAACAACTACATAGATTACTGGACAAGGCAGCCATCTGGACCTGGGGACGACGAGAAGAGACAACGTTCCAGAAAATAAAAGATTTAACAACATCCAAATCTGTATTAATACAATGCAGCAAGACACCTATGGTCCAGTCACCTGCAACGCATCACCATTTGGCATCGGAGCCATACTCAGCCACATGCTGCCAGATGGGAGAGAAGCACCAATCGCATTCTACTTCAAAACACTATCCAAAACGGAAAGGAAGTACAGTCAGTTGGACAGAGAGGCGTTAGCAGCAATATCCGGCGTCAAACGGTACCATGAATACCTCTACGGTAGGACCCTTACACTCATTACAGATCACAAGCACCTATTAGGAATATTAGCAGGGAACAGGGCCACTCCAAACATACTCTCCCTACAAATGAAAAGATGGTCCGAGTTCCTTGCTGCATACAATTATAAATTAATTCACCAACCAGGCAAGGACATTTCACACGCCGATGCGCTGAGCCGTACTCCCCTACCTGAACTAGGGAGTGACCCGGCACCAACCATGTCCACCCTACAGATTGAGACACTACCAAACCTACCCATACCCAGCGGACATTGCAAAAGCAACCACAAGAGACAAAAAAATTGTCACAGGTTTTAAACTGGGTAGGAAAAGGGTGGCTGGAAAACGAGACAGACGTGAATTTTAAACTGTTCAAGAACAGGCAAACTGAACTGTCATTATTAAAAGGTTGCATTCTATGGGGGGATCGGGTGGTAATACCGGAAGCATTACAAGAGCGAGTACTGAATATTTTACATGAAGGGCACCTGGGTATCGTACATATGAAATCCCTGGCCAGGAGTTATGTATGGTGTCCAGGGATGGATAAGGATATTGAGAGATGGGTTGACCTGCGCTAAATGCCAAAGATCCCAACCTGCACCTCCTTCAGCACCTATACATGACTGGGAAACACCAAGGGGGCCCTGGTCAAGAATCCACATAGATTTCGCAGGGCCTACAAAAGGACACACATTTTTTATCATTGTAGACATTTACTCAAATTGGCTGGACATAAGCATCATGAACTCAACAACTGCAGAAGCAGTTATCAAACAACTGAGAAAACTTTTCGCCACACATGGGTTACCGGACTTATTAGTTTCAGATAATGGACCACAGTTCACAGCGTTGACATTTGAAAAATTCCTCTCCGAACATGGAATAAGGCATGCTTTGACAGCGCCGGGCCGACCGGCTACAAACAGGCGGGCAGAATGCATGGTCCAGTATACCAAAGAAACCATAGAAAAATTAGACATAGGAGACATACAAGGGAAGATTTATAAAATGCTCACCATACAACACATCACACCTAGCTCCACTACAAATAAAAGCCCAGCAGAATTATTAATGGGCAGAAAATTAAGATCACATCTGGATAGATTACACCCTACACACAGCCCTGAAAAACCAACAGACTCCTCCAGTAAACACCACACATTTGAACCAGGGAACCTAGTCTATGCTAAAAATCTCACGGGGCACCCGCTGTGGGTACTGGCAAAAATAACACAAATAACAGGATCCCGGTCGTATAGATTAGAAACAGATGATGGAAGAACCTGGAGGAGACACATTGATCAATTAAGATCAAGAACATTGGAATGAACCACTGACACACCCAGGCATGAAGAACAACACACACACACACCAGAACTACAGCAAACATTAAACAAAAACAATAATAATCCAACCAGAGAGGGGGGAGACCCCTCAAACACAAATAAGAGGGGAGGGGGAGACCTTCCGTCAGAACAATAAACACTACAAAATCAAAACACAACCAACAAACCACATTCTCAAATAAACTCAGAAAGAAACAACTACATACCTGAAGAAGACTTTTGGCGAAGAGGAACAGGAGGCACAAGAAGACCAAGAAGCCACTCCAGAAGGGAGCAGCCGAGCCGACTCTACCATTCTGGTTAGGCCAGGTGGGAGCGGCATGGCTGACTCTACCTTCCAGGAGATTCCACAGAGGACAGGAGAAACAGCGATCCCGTCTGAACCCGCCGAAGACAACAGCATGACTAAACTGCGCAGGTCAACTGGACAACATAAAAGCCCCACCTACTTACGTGACTACGTAATGTAGGACCAAAACAAGAGTGGAGGGATGTTACATATTAGCATATTCCAAATACTCTATTCCCATTGGTCCACAAATACTCGAATCTGATTGGTGTTGTACTCGACAGTGATTGGTCAAAAATAGCTAGCCTATGATTGGCCACCTCAGCAGTGGGAGAATCAAGGAGCCGTCATTGGCTGCGGGCCGTGAGCAGCCTCTCTATAAAAAAGGAGCTGCCGCGGCTCCTGGCTCAGATGGAATCTAGCAACTAAATAAAAGAGCTGAAGTTACGCTGGTCTCGAGTCTCATTCTTCACGAACCACACAGGTTTTTGCTCAGCCATATCACCAGAGGAGGCTGTCAAAGTGTAAGTCACAAAAAGCTGTTATCAAACCAGTGAAAACTGAAGGAAACTCCAAGCAAAGCAGATTATTTTTCACTGATGCACACCCTTATTTTTGAAACTGGAATATGTGTTTCCATGATGTTTATTCAAAGTGCCTGGTTTTGTTGTTGATTGAAATGGAAAGGCTGCCTGCCATGGCCTTTGTCTCCTAGCTCCTGTTTTTTCAGTTTGTGTCAGCCCTCGAAGATAGACCAGAGCAAGATACCAATTCCATAAGAAGACCATAACTATACTTTATTTCAAGGGTGTCAAACTCAATTTTGTTGAGGGCCGCATCAGGGCTGTAGTTGATCTCAGGGGGGTGGGGGGTGGCCAACTGGGTGGGTAAGGCCAGCTTGTCACCACTCACTAGGCATGGCTGACTGGTTGGCCATGGCCAGCTTGATATCACTCCCCAAACTGCTGACATGTTTCCTCTTTGCATTGGGTAGACTGGGCTGAAGCCACATTGGGTAGACCAGACTGAAGTGACGTGGGCCGGCTCCTTATATTTTTCAGGACAGCCCTATGGTCCAGATCCAGCCCATGGTCCTTGAGTTTGACACCCCTCCTTTATTGAGATAGCTACAATAACAGAACTTTCACTTTCTATTTTAGTGCAGCCTTGCCCTGCCCTGCTCCACAGTGAGCGAGATAGGAGCTTGAATATCTTCCTGATGCTATCCTCTTTCTCAGGGCTTAAAGCATGTTTCTGCCATTCTTGTGAACACTCTGTTCAAACCTAACCGCAAGTCTTGGAAAAAAAATATCAGAATGAGAAGGCAGGATCAGAATGAGAAGGCCTCAGGTCAGGATTGGTTGGATAAATGTACATCTGTCCTTGTTAATCTACTTAAACAAAAATTAAGTTCATCCTTTTCTTAGAGCTCAAAGCATTGTTAGAGACCCCACACATCCACTTTATGGTCTGTTTCTGTTGCTCTGGGAGGAGGTTTTCAAGTATTTCTAGCAGGACTACCAGATTCTGGAACAGCTTTGTTCCCTTATGGTATCTGTCTGGTAAACTTGCAAGATTTGCTTTTCTCGCTATGTACATGTATACATCTGAACTAGACTGTGTTGTTTCTCCATATCATATAACATATGTGGGTGTGTAGGTATATGCATATTTATTTTGTCGTGTTTATATAGTATATATTAAGAGATGGTGACCTTTGAGAGCTGTATGCAATGAAATTTCATTTTAATGTATGCCGATTACTGTACATTTAAAGTGACAATAAAGTTATTCTAAGTTCAGGGTTACAGAAAGCCCCCCAAAACTTTAGGCTGGCTTAAACATCTAATTTTGTCAACAATAACACCACATTAGGTACACCCAAATAAGTGCAGATATTTTAATATATAGTGCCATTGCAATCCTTCTATCGTTTCCATTCTTATTAATAAATTTTCAGTTACGATATCCATCAACTCTCTCTTACATCTATACATGCATATTTGCATTCTTTCTTAAAAGTTAAAGTGCATCTTTTTTCCCCTTCAGCTCTGCATTAATATATGGACAGCCAAGGCCATGAACTTTATGAGTCAATGATCTTCCTGATTTTTCACAAAGTAAGTTATTAGGCTTCCACTTAGCAACACTCTCACTTCCTCTTACAATGATCAAGTTTTGGTTTGAAGTTGTTATTTTAGGATCTTCATCTCCAATCCCCATGAGATTCAATTTGAAGCCCTGTTACTCTAAGTCAAGATGCTTATGCTAGACATTTTCTTTGCAGTCCTTCTCCTGTCAAGATGTATTAAAAGCTGATAATGGAGCAAGAACTCAAATCTTTTCATGAATTCTGCTTTCCACCCATTCTTTTTTGCCCATAAACTGGAAGGATAGGTGAAAGCTTAAGTTCTCCAAATTTTGAATTTCCTTTCTCAATTTTCAAAGCCCATGAGGATATGGATGTAATGGCTCTTGAAAATATTGTGATTAGGAAGAAATAATACTGAGTAAACTTGATGAGGAAATGAAATAAACTTGACCACTTAGAAGTTGCTTTCACATTTTTAATAAGTACTTGTGGCAAACAGCACATTTCACCAGTCAGTGATTCTGGTTAGTATATGTTCATATCTTATTTGAGAGCAGGCACTCATATTGTTAAGTAAAGACACCTGAAGCTTAAGATGGGAAATAAGTCAGATCATCTTCATGGTAACTCAATGAGTAGTTCAGGTTGGGAAGTCAGACCGAGGTTTATAGTTATACAGAACTGATCAGGTTGGTTCAAGTTTCATTGAGTATTGTGAACTGCAGAGTGCACTCTTCCCGTTCCAAATGCGGCTCCCAAAGAGATCAACAGTGATTCCTTCAGCCATGAGCACAGTAGATCCCAAATTAAAAAGCCTTGACTTTATTGCTTGTGTCAACATCTTCCACTATATTATTGTAGATTTCATTGCCAATTGAAAATAAAAATAACTCATAGGTTAAGCTGGCCCAGTTTGAAGCCAGTAGCAAGATGACTATCTTCTTTTTTTTATTGTTGATAGAAGCCAGTCGGTCTGCTAATGAAATCTTATTTAATCCCAGCAAAACCTAAGAGCAGCTGGCTGGCTTAAGGGACTTATCCATCAGCCCCTGCTGTCTATGGCAGCCTTGTCATTTGGATACCACAGACTAAAGAAAACCTGGAGTTGGCAGATCTGAAATTTTCTCCCAAATTTGCAGAAAGGGGTTTTCTCCAAATTTTTCTCCAGCGGAAGGACATTTCTCCAACTGTTTCTCAAGGGTGACATTCTAGCTCTACAATAGCCCACCAAGATTCCAAGATGTCTCCAATAGAAAACAAACTTGGCTGGTTGGTCTTTTGTAATCTTTCCATTGCTGAAGTTCTCAATCACCCAGTTAAGAAGCCTGGAGCTATCCTCTCTATCTGAAAAGCAAAGAAGGGATATGCATATGCGTTCCTTCAAAAACAAGACATGAAATTGACTAAGTGCCATCAGGTTGTTGTAGACTCCTACTGATAGTTTTCTCAATGACACCAGATATGACACATAAAAAAAATATCTTCTAGGAAGAACCCAAGGAAATATTACATCTAACTCAATTGTTATATACCAAACGTCAGAGATGGAATGCTTTCCATCTCTATACACATCATTTTTTTCTGTTTTATATTTTCTGTTTTTCTAAAGCAAGGGTCTTCAAACTTGATAGCTTTAAGACTTGTGGACTTTAACTCCCAGAAATCCTCCTCCAGTCATCTTAGCTCAGGAATTCTGGGAGTTGAAGTCCACAAGTCTTAAACTTGCCAAGTGTGAAGTCCCTTGTTCTAAAGCCTTTCTAGATGTCCATATTTTTCTTTTGAAAAAAAAATCCCATGGGAGGAGCAACTTCGTGATCTGTTCTGTTAAAATTCAATGAAAGTGGAAAAAGCTGGTGAAAACCAAGAGAGAACTTTTCAGTGAAAATGAGGACTCTTTGACAACTGAGGTAACTAAGTAAGGGTTGTATTACCAACACTGTACCAATTTCAGAAATAAAATTTCTTTCATTACACTGAAAACTAGTGAACAGGTTTTTCTCTAAATCAAGGAATACACACATTTCTAGAAAAAATGAGTAAGGTGTAACTTGTTCAACTAGCTGTAACCTTGCACACCTGATTCATTTCTTAAAGTTGTCATCACACATACACATGAAAACTTCCTAAGAATGGTAAGACATAATAGCCTTGTGGAAAAGGTATGAAGGCTGATTGGTTTACCCATTGGTATATTTTAATACTAAGTTTAGTACCTAATAAAGGTTATGTTTTGGCATTCACATTCTATGATAGTAATTTCCCATTACTCATTTCTCACATCTATATATGGTTGATGAATTTTATCTGTTACAAATTCTATTTCTCACAGCTTAAGATTTTTTCTTTCTTTCTGGGAGTCTGATCTATATCAATTTTGGGGGTTCCCACATTAATTTCAGATATGTTAGATAGTTATGTCTCCATTTCCTGTGTTTCTTTTATTGCCATAGTAACTTTTATTTTGAATGGCATGGTCTTCTCAAAAGGTCCCACCTAAAAAGAAAGACAAGGTATTTATGGGCAACATGAAACCAACCAAGAAAAAATTTCCTCATTTATGCAGGCAACTAGAGAATACTGAGTTAAAAGAACCACTTCTACAAATTGGTATTGTGCATATGCCTCAAGATTTGGCAAGCCACAATGGCTCTGAAAACATGTGGTTTTAGAGCAGGGGTATCAAATTTGATTTCACTGAAGGCCGCATCAGGGTTGTGTTTGACTTTGGGGGATTGGGGTATATGGCCAGGGTGGGCGTGGCCAGCTTGACATCACTCATGTTGGCCAGAACACTCTGCCAGCAAAAATGGGCTCCCAATCTCTGTTTTCGGCTGCAATGGCCTCCTGTAACCCTCTGCCAGCGAAAACACAGCTTGGGAAGACTCGGCCCTCCCGAGCTCCATTTTCATTGGCAGAGGCACCACGGGCCAGTTCTTCACTTTTCCAGGGTGGCCACACAGGCCAGATTTTTTTTTTTTTTTTAAAGTTTTTATTAATTTTCTACAAACAAACAAACATACAAAACATTAAAAACATCTACTCTCATATATACTTCCGGTGTATCGGTTGGTTCATCAGTTTTGTGCATTCATTTTATAGTGTCAATTATAATTATATTGCATAACCACTCATATTGTCAATCCATATTCTAATATTAAAAAAAAATAAAAATAAAAAAATCTTTTTCTGACTATACCTTTAATCATTCATGCTTTGCGAGATAACAATACTTCAAACAGTTTATTCTATAATTTATCATATAATCATAACAAATCAATCCTAAAAACTCTTCATATATATAATATTAATGCTCTATTATTGTATTTTATCATCTAACCATTGATAAAAAAAACTCCAAATTGCATAAAATTGTTTATCTTCTTGTTCTCTAATTTCAAATGTCAATCTACTCATCTCAGCACATTCCAATATTTTCTTAATAATTTCTTCCTGCAATGGTATTTTCTCATTCTTCCAGTTTTTAGCAAATACAATCCTAGCTGCCGTTAATACATTTACAATCAAATATTTCAAGTCTTTATTATATATATCAGGTAAAATTCCCAATAAAAAGATCTCTGGCTTCAAGTCTATGTGTTTCTTTGTCATTTTTTCCAACCACATGTGAATTTTAGTCCAATATTTTCTAGCATTCTCACAAGTCCACCACATATGATAGTATGAGCCAGGTATCTGATGACATTTCCAACATTTTTCAGATTTATTCTTGAACATTCTTGCTATTCTTGTCGGGGGAAGGTGCCACCTGTAAAACATCTTATACAAGTTTTCTTTATATGCTATTGACATTGTCATTTTATAATTTTGAGACCACAATTTTTGCCATTGCTCTAAATCAATTCCATATCCAAAATTCTTCCCCCATGCAATCATAGTTTCTTTAACTTGTTCTTCCTCTAGCTTAATTCCCAATAAATAACCATATAACTTTTTAATCACTTTCTCATCAGTACCCATCAATATCTTATCTAAATCAGTCTGTTTATCATAGAATCCTTCCGTTTTAAAATCTTCAAGATATCTTGAGTGTATTTGCGCATATGAAAACCAATTCATCCTTATACCTTGTTCCTCTAAATTTTGGATCGTTTTAAGTCCACCCTTTTCATCCAACAGTTCCCCATATCTAACTGTTTGTTCCTTTTTATAGATCATAGGATAGGAAAATGCTTCAATAGTCGATAACCAAATTGGAATTTTCAAATAACATTGTTTTTTTATCTTCTCCCAATTTAACCACAAAGACTCCCGTATATAATGTCTTCTGAAATACCCCTGTGTTTTAGTTCCCTTGTACCATAAAAAAGCATGCCAGCCCAACAGTAAATCATGTCCTTCTAATGTCAACAATCTATGTTTTCTTAATGTTATCCATTCTTTGACCCACATCAAACTTGCAGCTTGATAATACAATTCCCAATTAGGCAGGCCAAAACCTCCTCTATTTCTAGCATCTTGCAAAAGTTTTAACTTTATTCTCGCTTTTTTACCTTGCCATATAAACTTCAACATAGTTTTATTTAAATCTTCAAAATAGTCTTTTCCAAGTCTAATTGGTATTGTTTGAAAGAGAAATAAAATTCTAGGTAAAATATTCATCTTAATTGTTGAAATTCTCCCTATTAATGACAATTGTAAATTTTCCCATTTCTTCAAATCTGTAATTATCTGTTGTTTAAGTTTAATATAATTATTCTCTTTTAATGTGCTACATCTTGCTGTCAAATATATCCCCAGATACTTAACCTTGTTTGTAATTTGAATTTTCAAAAGATCTGTCAGTTCTTCTCTTTGTCTCAACAACATATTTTTTGTCAAAATCTTTGTTTTATCTTTATTTATTTTCAAGCCAGCCATCTCACCATATGTCTCTACCTTTTCCAATAACTTTGGAGCGGTTTCTAACGGGTCTTCCAGAATAAAAGCTAAATCATCAGCAAAAGCTTGTAGTTTAAATTCTTCCTTTTTAATTTTCATTCCTTTTATATTTTTGTCATCTCTAATATTTCTATTCAACACTTCCAAAGTTAATACGAATAACAAAGGAGATAGGGGACATCCTTGTCTTGTACCTCTTCTTATATTAATAAGATCTGTAAATTCTCCCTCCATCATTACCTTTGCTGTCTGTTTATTATATATGGCTTCTATTGCTTGAATAAATTTTCTGGCAAAGCCCATCTGTTCCAATAATAATAACATAAATCTCCAGTTCACGTTGTCAAATGCTTTTTGAGCATCTAGGAATATCAAAGCCATTTGTTTTTCAGGATGAGCCTCATAATATTCCAAGGTATCCAAAATTACTCTCATGTTGTCTCTAATTTGTCTCTTTGGTAGAAATCCATTTTGATCTGGATGGATAAAATTATTTAAATATTTTTTCAGTCTTTCTGCTAAGATTGAAGCAAAGATTTTATAATCTGCATTCAATAAGGAAATAGGTCTATAGTTCTTAATTTGCAACGGGTCAGCCTCTTCCTTTAAAATAAGTGTAATATAAGCCTCTGACCATGTTTTGGGTGTCATCTTTTTTAACATAACTTCATTCATAATTTCTAACAATGGAGTGTTCAATGATTCTTGAAATTTTTTATAGAATTCTGCCGGAAGCCCATCTGGACCTGGTGCTTTCCCATTATTTTGTCTTTTAAATGCTTCATTTAGTTCCATCATTGTTATATTGCTTTCTAACATTTCTTCAGTCTCTTTAGGTATCTTCGGTAAGTTAGCATTCTGTAAATACTGTTTAATTTTTTTCTCATCAATATTCTCTTGTTTATATAGTTGTCCATAATAATCTCGAATAATTTCCTTTTTCTCCTTATTACCACAACAAACTTGACCTTGATCATTTATTAGTTTCAATATTTTTCTTGATTCCTTCTCCTTTCTCAGTTTATATGCTAACCATCTACCTGGTTTATCTGCATCTTCAAAATAATTCTGTTTAGAATTTCTAATTTTCTGTGCCAGTTCTTCTTTCTCTATTAATTCCATTTTATGCTTAATTACATCCAGTTTCAATTTAATATCTTTTTTCTGTGGTATTTTCTGTAATTCTTTTTCAAGTCTTATATATTCATCTTCCAAGGCCTTAGAGGTTTGTCTTTTCCTAATATTCTTTTTTCTTGTATAGTCTATTATCAAACCTCTTACATATGCCTTCATTGTATCCCAAACATTCTGTATTGAAGTATCTTCTTTTTTATTTTCTTTAAAAAAAAAGACCAATTCCTTCTCCATCCATTGTATAAAATCTTTCTCCTTTAAAATGGTATTGTTTAATGTCCATCTCGATCTTTTTTTTTGTCCCTTCCATTTAATTGTCATTGGACTATGATCTGCCCAAGTACTTATTTCAATATTTGTTTCTTGAATAGTAGATATTAATTCTGTTGAGATCCAAATCATATCTAACCTGGACCATGATAAATGTCTATTAGAATAAAAAGTATATTGTTTAGTTTTAACATTTCTTTCCCTCCAAATATCTTTTAAGGTTAATTCATCTGTCATTTTAAAAAAAGATTTAGGGAGAATCTTTCTATTTTGTTTTGTTGTTGTTGTTATATAGTCCAATTTATTGTCCACAATTCCATTAAAGTCTCCCATCATGATTATGTTAACATAGTCCAGTCTAATTATTTCCATATGTAGTTTTTTATAAAACTCTTCTTGTTTATCATTCGGAGCATAAATTGCAATCAAGAGTATTTTTTTATTATTATCCATTATTTCCACCATTAATACTCTTCCATCTTCATCCGTGTAGATCAGTTTTGCTGGAATATCTTCTTTAATATAGAGAACCACTCCTCTTTTCTTACATTGAATCAAAGAAGTAAATATTTTCCCTAATTTTGGCTGTACTAACAAATGCTCATGTTGCTTTTTAATATGAACTTCTTGTAAGCAAATTATATCAAATTTTAATTTCTCTAATTTGTGAAAAGTTTTCCTTCTTTTAACAGCTGAGTTAAGTCCATTTATATTCATTGTAATCAGTTTTTTTTCTTCCATGATTATGCTTTATATTTAGGTCTAACAACTCTCGTAGCTCTCACTTCACGTTGTTCTTTACTGTCTACCTGTCCACCTACAACTCCTTTCTCTTTTTCAGTCTCCAGTTGTTCCTCCAGAAGCTCAATTAATGAGATCTCTTTCTCTGCCTCCTCTTTTTTTCTTCCAAAAAATTCTGCATAAAAAAATTCTGCTTTTTCAATCGAGTCAATTCTATGTCTCTGCTCTTGCCACGTAAAAATTAGTCCTTCTGGTATTAGCCATCTGTAGTTCACTTCATTTTCCAGTAGCATTTTGGTCAAAAATCGATATTTTCTTCTCATCTCTCTCACTCTTCTAGGTATTTGTTTTAAAACTACAATCTCTTTGCTTTTATATTTCAATACTTTTTCTCTTGCCACTTGTAGTATTTGTGTTCTGATGGATTTTTTAGTAAATCTAATATGTACTTCCTTTGGTAGTTTATTTCTCATCGCATATCTTGTATAAACTCGGTATATCTCATCTACTCCGTCCATCATTTTTTCCTCAGTAATTTCCAGAAGATCTGCCAATATTTCTATCATTATCACAGCCAAGTTTTCTCCTTTTTCCTCTTCTATATTTTGAAATCTAAGATAAAATTCTGATCTTTCCATCTCCCACCTCAACATCCCATTTTTTTCTTGTTCTATCACTGTTAATCTAGTGTCAATATTTCCAATCTTCTCCTCTCTTTGTTTTCCTTCTTCCTCAATTTTTTGGAATCTCTCCTCATATTTTCCCATCATTTGTTTAAAATTTTCATCAGATTTCTCTATTTTTTTATCCATGGTATCTATTTTTATCTTAATATCTTGAATTCCTTGCATAATCATCTGTAAATTTACTTTTTCTTGTTCCTTATCTTGCTTCAACATTGTCTGAATTGAAAGTTGTCCTTCAAGTGGTGGGGAAGCAGAGGTAGAAGCAAAAACGCCGAATGATTTTGGCTTCCTGCTCATTTTAATATTTCCAAGTCTTCAAGCTCTCTTTGACTTTAAATCCAGCTGGTATAGTAACCAAATATAGTCCAAAAAATCAAAAAGAAAAAGAAAAAATCCAATATTAAAAAGCCCAAAGCCAAAAAAGAAAAAAGAAAAAAGGAAAAAGAAAGGTCTTCAGGTTCTTCTAGACCCTAATCCAATTAAAATAGATGGAAGAAGCAAAGAAGGAGAAGAAAAAAGAAAAAACTCTGAGGCTTTCCCTTTGAAATAAAAAGCAAAAATGCTAGAGTTAAAATTAACCAAAAAAGGCTGGCGAGTAGGTGTTTCAAAAGTATATATATATATATATATATGCACTGTACACTGCACTTTATTTCTTTATCCAAGGCTCTTATTATGACTGTCTTCTCCAGCAGCTTCAAAGCCAAACCTCAAATGTTGAGATATTGATAAGAGTCCAAGAGAGCACCTGTAATAATATTTTACTGTATTCTCCCTCTATCTTATCACATTAAAATGTCCTTGAAAAGAAGTGCTTTTCTCCCCAATTCAAATAAAATATTTTCAAGCCTCTAGTTGGCAGTGTTACAGCATCTCTAAATACTCTTTCCCCCCCCAGCCAGAAGAAAAAATGTTTATAAAGAACTCAAACAAAAGAAAAAGATAGTCAAAGGGAGCCTCTATCCTAAAAAGAAAGTTAAAAAGATAAAAAATAAAAATCAAGTGAAAAATAAAAATATATATAAGAGAAAATTCAATCCGGTTACCTACAAAGTCACCTTAAAGTCCTCAAAGGAAATAAGAAAAAAATAATAATCCAAGTCTCAATTTGACATCACTTAAACGCCGCTCAACCCAGGTTCAGTCAAAAGAAAAATAAAGCCACAGATTTCTTCTTTGTTCAGGATGTCCTTTCAAGTCTTAATCAATTTATAATGCAAAAGAATTTCTCACCCAACCGATACACGCTCGTTTAAATCCCTTTCTTTCCGGAGTTGTCCCGACTTCAGCAGCTTTAGAGGCTGCCTTTCTGCTTCCAGCAAAAGGGCTTCTCCCGGATCAAACCAGAGATTTTGCGATATCTCTGGGATCCTGGGACTATGCCCTTCACAATCCCCGTCTCTACGGGATGGTTTAGGTCCGTTAGAACCGACCAGAGGCAAAAATATCAGCTGAGATCTCAGAGCTCCGAGATCGCAGCTGTAACACCGAGACGTAGCTCCGCCTTCTCCCACACAGGCCAGATTGAAGTACCCAGTGGGCCGGATGCAGCCCATGGGCCTTGAGTTTGACACCCCTGTTTTAGATCATTTCTTACAAGTTAGATTTAAACATTTATACATGGGATAATGCAAAATTATCCCAAAGGATTTATGCAGATGTTGCCTATTCATTTTTATGTATATTCACATCTCCATATACTTTGAAGTTACCTCTTAAAAATAGGAGTAGAAAACACAACTGAAAAAAACTTTGTGGATCAGGCCAAATCTGATAGATCACACACATGTATTGTGCATGCTCAGTGTGTACTACAGATTTATTTAAACACATTACAATATTGACATTACTGTACTTTTAAAACAGAAAGGCCTATGTGTTTTTTTGTAACAGAAGATCATTTACTTGTGAGAGCATCTCCATCAGCCTTGTATTTGCGATTGAGAAAAAAATAATTATCAGCTTTGAAACTCCAAAATTTATGTAAGCTAGTTGATTAAATTTTAAGTAAATCATGGGGCACAGGGGACTTCCAGAACAATATGGAATTGAACCCTGTATCATTTAAACCTTTACTGTGACTTAAATATAAATGCAGTAATTATGAGAAGAAGAAGCTTCCCTTACTTTTAATTTGTTTTTCTTCAGAATACCTTGGCCAAGGCTTTATATGACAACAAAGCTGAGTGTCCAGATGAGCTGGCTTTTCGCAAAGGAGACATCCTTATAGTTGTTGAACAGAATCTCCTTGGGAGTGAAGGTTGGTGGAAATGTTCACTTCATGGGAAGCAGGGCTTGGCACCAGCCAATCGCCTCCAGCTTCTTACTTCATCACAGGTTCCTTCTGTTGACCAAGATTTTCAAGCACTGCCAACCGACCCTTGGATTACCTACCAGGTTCCTTCAGTACATGGAATCTCTGTGCCATTATCTGTTTATGAAAAAATGGATGGTTGGATTAATCCACCTTCATCTTCAACTTCATTGCTGTCAACACAAGAAGAGTACCAAGGACCAGCTCTGGCTGCCAAGGTGCTCAGTGAAAAGACCGAGACTTCATCAAATCAGGTAAAGGTGCATGCTAACTGTCAAATGGAAAATGTAATAAAGGTAGGAGGAAATAGATTAAATCTTCCTTTTTCATTAACTATCCATCTGTTTCCCATTAGTTTATAAGAATACACAAAGACATAGAGATTTATTTCTCTCTGCTTAAATTAAAAATATTGAATTTTAACTGTCATTGCCCATGAAGTTTGGCGGACTAAGAAGTTGTGCTCCCACATATTCACAGGACACCAATTCGAAGAAGGCTATGTTAGATAGATAAACAATCTACTTATATACAGAAATTGCAGTTCACTGATAGACTACTTCATAAATTCCAGTGGATCATTGATTTTTTTGAGCTACTTTACAGAAAATTGGTGGTTTTTTTCAAAAATTAATGATAGTTGAATCAATTATAGAAGTTAATAAAATGTTGCATGAATAAAGTTAGATAGAATGAAAAATAAAAACAAAATTATTAATATAAATTCAATATACCTTTAAATATAAATTTATCTGGTTAAAGTTAGTATAAATAGAATGCAATCAGTTTCTGTGTTACATCAGTAATATTTGCTGTAGCATTCAGTAAAAATTATAGTCAATAAATTTGGAACACCCTTGAAAACCTGGAACTCTTCAAATTTTGTTTGGATGTTCGGACTAGTTTTTCCCAAATTCCTAGTCAGTAAGGCTGACATACTACGGTAGTTATCTGGGTGCCAGGTGCAAATAGCCAGACCCACAAATGTAGGGTT
This sequence comes from Laticauda colubrina, assembly GCA_015471245.1. NCBI lineage: Eukaryota > Metazoa > Chordata > Lepidosauria > Squamata > Elapidae > Laticauda > Laticauda colubrina. Next base: position 27,336,137 of record BLBF01000041.1, read on the forward strand.
CAAACTAGTTACTTTATTATTACCTACTTATAATACAGAAATCTTCATAGACTGGCAGCTTTCACCTGAGAAAGACTAGATAAGGCTCCAATGCGTAAGGGTATGTGTCAGTGTGTGCGTGTGCCAGACCTTACTTCTAATGTTTTCATCATGAATCCAAATTAATTGTCTGCTTGAACCCTCCTCCCAACTGGGGTAGGCTCAATCTAGAGGGAGAAGCCATATTGGGGACAACTGGTTTACAATAATAACAATTCTTGCAATAATTTACAATAACAAAGGAAGCACTTCACATGTTAGATAGTATCTTTGTGAAATTCAAATCAAGGGAACCCAATATTTAATATCTACATTCAGAAATTGGAGTATCCTCTGCTATGAGTTTTTGGGGAGTTTAAAAAAAAGCACAGAATTATGTAACCCAATTTCTTTCAGATATTTTGGAATATAATTTCCATAAACTCCATATACTTTTTGGGCAATATAATGATATGAGAGTTGTCATGAAAAATTATTTAAGAACACCAGGAAATCCCCAAACCAAGAACAAAAGAAATGCCCTAACAATTTTTAATTTTTTTATTTATTATGGTGATTAATCTTTGGTGAGATTCACAGTCTTTGGGGCTGGTTGGTAGCTCAACAGCTCAAGTCTTAATTAAGGACCTAGGAACTGTTAAGGTAGTGTTGGAGGATATAAGCTTATCGATAATAATTAATTTATTATTGTAGGTAGTAGTAGTAGTAGTAGTAGAAGTAGTAGTATACCACCCATCTTGCAATCAGGTACCCTCGAGTGACAATGTTATCAGCCTGGCTTTCAAGTATTCTTTACTTGAATCACTATTGGAAGTAGAATGGCAGGCTAGGTGGCCTTTTTGGGTTGATCTGATAAGTCCATAATCTTAAGCACTTGACAAGGCTGATAAAAGTATGGTCATTTTAACTAGCTTTATCAGTTCTGTGAGAGAAGTTGTTTTACAAAAATCCAACCCCCAAGCTTTCAATGTTAATTCTGTGAACATAAAGTTTTCTCAGGCTACATCTGGCTTATGACTGCAGTTGTTTCCACAGAGAACAAATGTCCTGTGGTAATTCTTCACCACAACACATATGCTTAAATAACACATGTGGTGAAATGCCTGGCTAGTGCAGTAACAGAAATAGAGCAGTAGGCTAGAATCACACAGAGTCAGCTGTAGTAGCATCAGCTGTTGCTGACAACCAACCAGACTGCTATCCATCTCTTTTAGAGTCTAAAATGACATTTGGCATATGCCTCAATCCTTAGTGTTTCTTCTTTGAAATTTTTTACTAAGCAGCAGATAATTCACAACACAGTGCTTCCTCCCACCCTCAAAAAACCCACTCACTTCTTTATAATTTAACCACTAAACACCTGTAAAATTGATATATGTACATCTAATCTGTTCTTCAGACCCTTGCATGAAATGTTGGATATCTTCTTCGCATCTGTTTTTATATGCAATGAAAGAAATGCAAGTGCTAGCGTGTATTGTAAACTTTGCATGTGTTTAAATCAGATTTCTTAGCCCAATCAAAATTTTAAGAGGAGTATCTGAGAATTATTCAAAATCAAGCTTTGAAGAGTCACAAGTATTTAATACCAAAGTGGTACACTCATTAGAGTACTAGAATAGGTTCAAGGAGATCTTGGTTTAAACCTCTCTGTTCATTCATGAAATGAATGATAGGCTAATCTAGACCAAGGTTCTTTCCTCGGTGTTGCAACTTTTATATCATTTCTCTGGTCACTGCCCCTCCCATCTTCATCATGATAGGGTTTTTTGGCTGATTATTGTGGTTTTTCTGCATTACTGAATTATATAGATATTGTTATCCTCAAACAACAATACGTTTCAGATCTTCAGTATCTCCCCACATTCAATTTTAATTTGGAATGGGCAGAAGGAAGAGCACACTTATTGTGCTCTCTTATTTCTCCTTCCTTTCCTTTTTTTTTTGTGTGTAATTAAAAAAGATTGGTAAAGTGACTAAAGATTCATTTTAATGAGTATCTACTTCTATTACTTGCCCCAGCTGCTGCCCATCTAGCAGTTCGAAAGCATGCAAATTGCAAGTAGATAAATAGGTACCATTTCAGTAGGAAGGTAACAGTGTTCCATATACCTCGGCATATAGTCATCCTCGGCATATAGTCATATAGTCCACCAGTGACGGGATTCAAAAAATTTGACTACTGGTTTTGTGGGTGTAGCTTGGTGAGTGTGGTGTGATTTGGTGGGTGTGGCTTAGTAGGCGTGGCAGGGGAAGGATATTGCAAAATCTCCAATCCTTCCCCACTCCTGGGGGAAGGTTACTGCAAAATCCCATTCCCTCTCCACCCCACTAACCTGATTTCCAGCTCCGTTCTCCTGTGCAGGGCAATAAAAGAAGACCCAGCCAATCAGTTGGGACTCAGGAGGCAGAGAATTGATGGGGGAGGGGCCAGTCAGAGGTGGTACTTGCCAGTTCTCCAAACTACTCAAAATTTCCACGGTTTTCCAGAACTGGTCAGAATCTGCTGAATACCACCTCTGATGTCCACAGAAAATGTATTTGGACAATGCTAGATCCTGCAAATACGAGAGCTATCCGCAAAATAGATTACATTTTGTGATAGAAAAAAAAAGTATAGGAAAAAACATTTATTTTATACACTTGAAAGTGACACTTAAATACTACTTTTCAACATATTCACCAAACAAATTGAGGCACTTATCATAGTGGTGAACAAGTTTTGTAATTCCATTGTCATAAAATTCAGCCACCTGAGATTTGAGCCAGTCAGTCACGCCCACCTGCAGTTCCACGTCGTCATCAAAGCTCTGTGTTCCAAGCCAGGTCTTCATCCTCGGAAACAAGTGGTAGTTGCTTGGTACAAGATCGGGGCTGTAGGGTGGATGAGGAAAAATCTCCCACTTGAAAGCATTCAGGACTTCTCGAGTGCGATTTGCTGTGTGTGGTCGGGCATTGTCATGCAAAAACAAATTTTTTGAGCTTAACTTTCCTCTACGCTTGTTCTGAATTGCATTTCTTAGTTTTTGCAACATTTCACAATACCTCACAGAGTTTATTGTTGCACCATGTTCCAGAAAATCGATAAGAAGCACACCTTGCCTATCCCAAAAAACAGTCGCCATAATCTTCCTTGCAGAGAACGTTTGTAAACATTTTCTTGGTTTTTTGGGGGAATTTGTGTGCCCCCACTCCATAGACTGCAATTTGGTCTCGCTGTTCACATGTTTGGCCCAAGTCTCGTCTCCAGTTATGATTCGATCAAGAAATGAATCTCCATCTTTGTCGTAAGAATAACAGAAATGTCAATGATGCATCCATACGCTGACTATTGTGGTTTTCTGTCAGGATTTTGGGCACCCATCTTGCACAAAATTTGTGGTAGCCTAGCTTTTGTGTAACAATTTCATGCAACAAACTGCATGAAATTTGTGGAAAATTAAGCGAGAGTTCCGTTACTGTGAAATGGCAGTTTTCACGAATCTTGTCATCGATTTTCGTGACCAGTTCATCAGTCACAATGCTCGGACATCCATTCGCTGTTCATCATGAACGTTAGTTTGTCCATTTTTAAACTTAATGCACCATTGGTGCACTCCACCTTCAGTGATGATGTTGTCCCCTTCACACAGTTGCCAAAAAATTTCAATCGGTTTATAGTTTTTTGCCAACAAAAACCTTGTCACTGATTGCACCTCACAACTCGTGGGATTTTCAATTGCAGCACACATTTCAAATGTTTGCTGTGAAATAATGGGCAATGATACGAACCTCCCACTAGCATGACTAGATGCAGACTAAGCGGCAGACGCACAGACCAAAGATGGCCACGCTAGCTCTATCCCTTCTTGCTACAGACCAAAATGTAATGTATTTTGTGGATAGCCCTCGTAAAAATAGCACTGCTCCCTAGCATTGGAAACGACTGCACACGGAATACATTTACTTTTACCTTTACTCAATTGGGAATTGTGTCTTTTTCATATTAAAACCTGCACTTCTACAGTTACACAAGTAAGCATGGATCTACTGTATTTTGAACATGGAAGATGGCTATGAGTGGTTATTTATGTCACTTAGTTAAAGGAATGCCTTTTTCTCTGTGAAAAGGTCTACTAAAGGTCATTTAAGAAATCTGGTGTACAGGTAGACCTCAACTTACAATAGTTTCTTTAGTGACCATTCAAAATTATAGTGGTATTGGAACTTTACCAATAGTTAAAGCTGCACTTTATGATCGTTTTCCAGAGTTATGACCATTGCAGCATCCCCATGGTCACATGACCAAAATTCAGATGCTTGGCAACTGATTCATATTTATGTCTGTTGCAGCATCCTGAGGTCATATGATCCCCTTTTTCGACCTTCTGATAAGCCAAGTCAATGGGGGAAGCCATATTCACTTCACATTTTATTTTTTATTTATTTTATTTGTCAAGCAAATATTAAATAACAGGTATAAGTATGAACATGGTTATGAATACATGAAATGGATACTAATAAAAAGAAACAATAGGACAGGGATGGTAAGCACTTTGGTGCGCTTATAGTTAACCTCTTAGGAAAGGGGTGAGGTCAATAGTAGACAGTCTAAGGTTAAAGTTTTTGGGGTTTGGGGAAGAAACCACAGAGTCAGGTAGAGTACTCCAGACACTGAGTACTCTGTTGAGTACAGCAACAGACACTCTGTTGCTGAAGTCATATTTCCTTCAATCAAGTTTGGTGTGGTTTATCTTGAGTTTGTATCTATTGTGTGCTCTTGTATTGTTGTGGCTGAAGCTGAAGTAGTCATTGACAGGTAGGACATTGCAGTAGATAATTTTATGTAATACACTTAGATTGGATCGAAGGCATCATAGTTCTAGGTTGTCTAGGTCTAAAATTTCAAGTCTGGTGCATCAGGTATTCTGCTACGAGTAGAGAAGTGGAGAACTCGCCTCACGAAATATTTCTGGACTTTCTCAACTGTATTAATATCTGATATGTAATGCAGGTTCCAGACTGATGAGCTGTGTTCAAGTATTGGTCTAGCAAATATTTTGTATGCTGTAGTTAGTTGTGCCATATTACTGGAGAAAAAGGTATGCAGGATTAGGTTAATAACTCTTAATGCCTTTTTGGCTATGTAGTTACAGTGGGTTCTAGCACTTAGATCATTAAATACACACACACACACTATATACATACATACATACATATGTGTGTGTGTGTGTGTGTTTTACTAACTGAACAACTGCATTGATTCACTTGATATCTGTGGCAAGAAAGTTCACAAAATGGGGCAAAGCTCACTTAATAATTATCCCACTTAACAACAGAAATTCTGGGCTGAATTGTGGTCAAAAGTTAATAAAAATGATCCATTAGCCACCTTTTTAAAATACTCCAATGCATCATTTTATAGAGACTTTAATTGTTGATCATTTGAATATTAACAAAGTTTAAATTGATTTTATGTTTTTTGTTCTAAACAGCTAGCAAACTTTAGCCATCAATAACAAACCTAATTGTAAAACAAACCTCAGGTTTATCTAGTTTCCTTGCCTGATCAGACAAAATGAAGCAGCATAAATTATTGGTGCTTTTTCATGAGATTGAATTCTCTAATTTTGAGCACTATTCAATAAACACAAAGGATGTTTTGCTTCCTTTGTATGTCCTTAGTTTCATCCATCAGCAATTAATAGGTTAGTTAAAAAATTAACAGCAATTTCATGAGCAAACAACACATATTTTTCAAGGTTAATAGTTGTCTGTAGGAGAAACAACTTTTTACTAACTGGTTAACAAATACTGATGCAGCATCACTTGAATGAACAACATCTCATAATATGTCCACAGGTAATATTGGTGTCATTTTGATTTCATAATTTCCCCCTTCTTCTCCCAAGCACCTCTTCACTCTTCCAAGAGCTGCATGGGCATCAGCTCTGGAGAAAAGAAATGACGTCTACGACATCCCAACATCCCAGTATTCTGGATCCCTCTTGACTCAGGTGAGCATGATGGTGGGCGTGGCAAGCAGATGGTTGATTGGCAAGGTTGTATTAAAGTCACTTATCAGAAAAGAAAATGGAGGAAATCTGAAAAATTGGGTAGGTTTCGATTGTATTTATTCTATAACTGGATGGCAATCTTTTTTGAGCTCAGCATGTCAAAATTTGGAAAATTCCTAACTTGACCCTCCTGGCATGCTGGCATCTCCCCCCCACCACCACAGATAGACACATTCTCTCCCTCCCTCCCTCTCTCTCTCTCTCTCTCTCTC
>BLBF01000041.1:27342453-27404883 GCA_015471245.1 Laticauda colubrina
TCTCTCTCTCTCTCTCTCTCTCTCACACACACACACACACACACACACACACACACACACAAAACCCAACAAAAACAATTCTCTATCTGTCTCCCCTATCTAGGCTACCCTGAACAGTGGCACTTGGCAACATGCTAAGTCTGAGCCTGAAGTAGAGGCCCCAGGTTTTCACTTCAGCCCTAGTTTTATTTATCTACTTTTAATGACCCCCATAATCCCTTGCGGGATTATGAATTCTGGGCCGCTGAATGGAGCTGAGTGTTTACTGGCTGGATGACCTTCCTGTCACCATTGTGGAGTTTTTTGCAGCAGATACATTCTCATGAGCTGCACTTCTAGACAACTGCACCACTTCAGCCCTACCATTATTGCTGCCACTATAAAGGCTGCCTTATACCCTCCTCACTGGCTCAAGGTTGATTCATCCTTCCATCCTTCTGAGGTCGGTAAAATGATGACCCAGATTTTTGGGAGAAATATGCTTTGTGTACTGTATTAAAATGGTTGACTCCTACCCTCACATTCTGATTGGCTAAAGAAAGCCACTATAGGGATTGGTTCACTAGGAACCAATCCTAGGAGCCGCTAAAAAGGTGGCAAAACCAAACTAATGTCATTGGCTACAAGCTGGCAGGCAAGCCCCAATTAAAGGGCTTGAGCCAATGTTCCATTTTTCACTTGTAACTCAACTAATAAAGACTTGTTGTTGGAACCCGGTCTACCTCGCGTTTTTCCAAACGGAACACTGGCGACGAAGGTGGGATCATCCTAAAACGCGAGACTGTGCACGCAGTGATAAACCAGGCTAAGAAGATGGCTGGAAACAACGCACCGCCCGCACCCTTCAATCCCAATGAAGAGGATTGGGAATCTTACGTAGACCGTTTCCAAATGTATTTGGAAAGTAACGAGATGGAAGAGATCTCAGACCAGCGGAAGAGGGCTGTCTTTTTGATGCATTGTGGGCTGATGATTTTCAAAATGGCCAAGGCATTAGTGAAGCCCAGAGACGTGAAGCAAATGACTTGGCCCGAACTCCAACGAATACTGAAGGCTCACTACGCACCAGTAGTGTCAAACCTCATCATAAGACACAAATTTTACTGAAGAGATCAGAAAGAAGGCAAGACTATTGCCGATTTCGTGGCAGCCCTCCACAACTGGGGGGAGCATGCGAGTTCCTGAACTTAGACAAAGCGATGCGAGATCGGATAGTATTGGGTTTAAGAGACTCTAACTTACAAAGCAAACTGCTTAACAAACCCAACATAACCGTAGACGAAGCCATCGCTGAAGCTTCAGCCACCGAAGCCGCGAAGAAATCGGCTGTCAAAATGAAGCAGATCAACACGAACAACGATGAAACGTGTTTAATAAAAGGGAAGAAACAAATTCCAACCACTACACACCACAAAGATTTTGATGAGACGTCAGAATCTGAAGAAGAAGACGATGAGGTGCACCGCCTATACACCAACAAAAAAGGGCACGGAAAAAGAAATTGGCAGGAATGCACAGGCTATGGAGGAAACCATCCTCGAGCCGACTGCAGATTCCTTGCTGCCATCTGCCGAGCTTGTAAAAAAAGGGGGCACATCAAGAAGGTCTGCAGAAATAAAAAAAACTACAGCCCAAACAGACGCAGCAGCTCTCCGCCACAAACCGAGCCAAAACAAACCGAGAGAAAGTGGCAACGAAACAAATGAGCCAATAACCGGGAGAAAACACACCAGACTTTCACTATCGGGAGCGTGCAGACGGAAAGCAGCAAGAAAGTCAAAATAATAGTGAAAATCGAAGGAAACCCCTGCAAAATGGAGGTAGACTCAGGGTCCTTTTTGTCAATGGTGTCATGGGACAAAATCAAACAACTGGTCCCTAACATCAACCCAAAAAAGCTCCAGAAGCAGCGATTAACCCTAAAAGACTACCAAGGGAATCGAATCCCTGTGGTAGGTTTTGGACATTTCCGAGTCACTTACAAACACCATGATGAAGTACTGCCATTGACAATAGTTGACTGAGACCGCCCAAGCCTCCTGGGCATCGAATGGTTCGCACCATTAGGGATCGGAATGACTGGAGTAGACCAGGTGGCCACAACCGACTGGGAAGAAAACCTGATCCACGAATTCCAGGACGTTTTCGACGGCTCACTAGGCAGGTACCAGGGGACCCCAATTTCCTTTAGCTTAGACCCCCAGATAGCCCCTAGAAGGCTAAAAGCCAGATGAGTTCCTTTTGCACTAAAGGCAAAAATAGAGGAACAACTAAACAAATTGGTTGACCAAGGGGTTTTGGAACCTGTTGACCATGCCAGATGGGAGACGCCTATTGTAACACCAGTTAAACCTGATGGGTCAGTTCGAATCTGCGGGGACTACAAGGCTACCCTGAACCATGCGCTGCAACAAAGCGCATACCCGGTGCCAGTCGTACAACACTTGTTACACTCAATTAAGGGAGGAAAAGTTTTCGCTAAATTAGATTTAGCACAAGCTTACCAACAGCTTCCAGTAGACCCCTTAACAGCGGAAGCACAAACAATAGTGACCCATAAAGGAGCGTTCAAGTGTAACAGACTCCAGTTTGGAGTAAGCGTGGCCACAGGTGTGTTCCAAAGCCTCATGGAACGCCTACTGAATGGAATACAAGGGGTCGTGCCATATTTTGACGATGTCTTAATTTCGGCCAAAAATACAAACCAATTAGAAAAAAGACTGAGAAACGTACTAACAAAATTTAGAGAATCTGGCCTGAAAGTAAAGAAAGAAAAATGCTGTTTAAGGACGGATCGCGTCGAATTTTTGGGTTATTTAATAGACGGAGAGGGTATACACCCTACTGAAAAAAAAGTCAAAGCCATTAAAGACGCACCACGACCAAGAAACAAAACTGAGTTGCAAGCATTTTTGGGACTAATAAACTTTTATAATGTATTCCTTCCCCACAAAGCAACAATAGCAGAACCGTTATACCGTTTACTGGATAAAAAAACAAATTGGACTTGGGGTCATAGAGAGCAAGAAGCTTTTCAACAAATAAAAAATTTATTAACATCAAACACCGTTCTTATCCAGTTTAGCAACACACTGCCATTGACGGTGACCTGCGACGCCTCGCCATTCGGAGTCGGTGCCATCCTGAGCCACCAATTGCCAGATGGAAGAAAGGCACCCGTCGCCTATTATTCAAAGACTCTGTCTAAAACAGAACGTAACTATAGTCAACTAGACAGAGAAGCCCTAGCAATCGTCGCTGGAGTAAAACGCTTCCACGAATATTTATATGGAAGGACATTTTCAATAGTAATGGATCATAAACCGTTACTAGGAATTTTGGCGGGAAACAAGCCTACACCGAACATTTTGTCCCCGAGAATGACCAGATGGTCGGAATTCCTGGCAGCCTACTCGTATACATTAATGCATCGACCCGGGAAGCAAATCTCCCATGCAGATGCATTAAGCAGATCGCTGCTACCAACAACGGAAGAAGACCCGGCACCAACGATGACCACCCTACAGATTGAGACATGCCCCGAGCTACCAATATCTGCCAACGACGTCGCCAGAGCCACAGAGAAAGACCCAGTGACTGCCCACATACTAAACTGGGTAGGTAAAGGCTAGCCGGAAAATCAAAAAACTGAACACTTTAAACCTTTCCGGACCAGACAAACTGAATTCTCTATCCAAAAGGGTTGTTTATTGTGGGGTAATCGGGTAGTCATCCCTTCTAAATTACAAACCAGGGTACTGGGTATGCTTCACGAAGGCCACCCTGGTATTGTTAAAATGAAAAGCCTTGCTAGAAGGTATGTCTGGTGGCCGGGTATAGATAGGGACATTGAATACTGGGTAAATTCTTGCAACAAATGCCAAAAAACCAGACCATCCCCACCACAAGCACCCATAAGGGAGTCGGAAACCCCAAGGGGCCCCAGGTCTCGAATCCACATTGATTTTGCAGGACCTACAAAAGGGAATACTTTCTTAATTGTCGTGGATGCAGTTATGCCATCCACGACAAGGGAAATGGTCATTAAACAACTTGACAAACTATTCACAACCCATGGACTACCAGACGTCCTAGTGTCCGACAACGGGCCACAATTGACAAGCATCCAATTCGAACAACACCTAGCCTCCCTGGGGATACACCATGCTCTCACCACGCCGGCTCACCCAGCCGCAAATGGTAGAGCAGAGAGAATGGTCAGGTTTACCAAGGAGGGTTTAGAAAGAATGGACAATGGGGATGTCCAAGATAAAATTAACCGCCTACTTACCCTCCAACATACCACACCCAATACCGTTACCAACAAAAGCCCGGCGGAACTATTAATGGGAAGGAAACTCAGGTCACAACTAGACAGGCTGCACCCAAATTACACACCAGAAAGACCCCCCGACTCCTCCACCCGCTCCAGAACATTTGAAATAGGCGACCTAATCTATGCAAAAAATTTCACCGGGGACCCCTTATGGCTTCCAGGCACAATAACCAAAATCACAGGCCCCCAGTCCTACTGACTAACCGTGGACGATGGTAGGGAATGGAAGTGGCACATAGACCAGCTTCGTTCCCGATACATAGAAAGGAACACAAACGCTCAACCAGAAACAATAAAAACCGATGAAAAACAAACCAACGAGGGGGGGGGGAATTCAAAGAAACAATAAAGAACTGTTTGAAATAAACCCAGAATATTACAAAAAACAAAAAGAGCAAAATAGAGACTTACAGTTAGAGGAAACTTGCGGGAAGCATCCAAGCGAAGGGGCCAGCCAGGCCAGCTCGACCTGCCCGAAAAAACCAGGAGGGAGTGGCAAGGCCGCCGACCTGAGAAACTCAGGTGGCAGCAAAATGGCTGACTCACCCTTCCAGGCGGTTCCATGGAGAAGAAACGGAAACACGGCAAACCCCTCCGAACCGGTCGAAGTCGCCAGCAACAATGAACCGCGCAGGTCCAATAGAACCAGGAAAAGCCCCACCTACCTGCGCGACTACGTCACCTCGTAAGGACCAAACCAAGAGGGGAACGGTGTACTGTATTAAAATGGTTGACTCCTAACCTCACATTCTGATTGGCTAAAGAAAGCCACTATAGGGATTGGTTCACTAGGAACCAATCCTAGGAGCCGCTAAAAAGGCGGCAAAACCAAACTAATGTCATTGGCTACAAGCCGGCAGGCAAGCCCCTATAAAAGGGCTGCCGCGGCTTGAGCCAATGTTCCGTTTTCACTTGTAAATCAATTAATAAAGACTTGTTGTTGGAACCCGGTCTACCTCACGTTTTTCCGAACGGAACACTTTGTAAACCAGTTAGAGAGGGCTGTATCAAGAGTTTCCTACTTCCTTTTATTGAGTTGTTTTATCAAATTCTTAGTTTAGCATACAGACCTGAGAGCCTCCCATTCAATTTAGACACAGTTTAAGGGTTAAGCTTCTTCATTCTAATGACACAGGGATTCTTCTCTAGCTATGCCATGTTGAACATCTGGAAAACTTCAGATCAAGAGCCTTGGCAGCTAGATTTTTTCTCCCAGATTGTTGGGAGCCATATGCTGACTCTATAAACTGCTTCAACAGTGCTATAAAGCACTACAAAGCAGTATATAAGTCTAAGTGCTATTGCTATTCCCCAAGGTATGCGAGCCTGTTCCTTGCTTACTTCTTTAGCCTGAACAATTGTTTTGTTCAATATTGCTGAAACTCTTATATGAGAATCATGAAATCAAATTTTACTGTGTAACTGTTTCCTGGGTTGTCTGTAGGTTGCTACCTCAACCCTATTTTTACTGGAATATGTCCTTTCTAAATTGTGTCAGCATATCTTGCACTGTTCCCTAGCATGTACAAGGAAATGACATTACAGTATTCAACAGATTGCTGCCTTTATGACAATTTACAGACTCCTGCCTCTCCACAAAAGCTGATTCATATTATGGACAAGTAGCCTGATGAATTCATCAATCAGAATAGAACTGGAAGAGACCTTGGGGTCTTCTAGTCTGGGGTGTCAAACTGGTGGCCCATGGGCCAGATGCTTCATGCATAGGTCACACCCACCATAGCTCTGTGAAGGGAAAATGTTGCAAAATGTCACATGACAGCAACGTGATGCGGCGAGTTTCACACCTCTATTCTAGTCCAACCCTCTGCTCAAGCAGGAGGCCCTGGGCTATACCATTTCAGATAGGTGGCTGTCCAGGCATTTCTTAAAAACCTCCAGTAATGAAGTACCCACAACTTCTGAAGGCAAGCTGTTCCACTGGTTATTTACCTCACTTTTAGGAAGTTTTTCCTTAATTCCAGGTTGCTTCTCTCCTTGATTTAGTTTCCATCCATTATTTCTTCTCTTGCCTTCTGATGCTTTGGAAAATAAGTTGAGCCCCTTTTCTTTGTGGCAACCCCTTCAGTACTGGAATTATGCTATCATGTCACCCTCTAGTCATTCTTTTCTCTAGACTGGCCATACCCAATTCCTGGAACTGGTTTTATATGTTTTGATCATGGATACCTATTCATGACAACCTATGATATCTTTGGTGCTGTAACATACTCTGTTTCTCTGAAAATACAACCTACCCCAAAAGTAAGTCCTAGCTTGATTTTTACATGTGTGCCCTACCCCCCAAAATAAGCTCAATTAAGACCTCACCCACTCCAGAGTGCACAGGTAAAAATTAAGCTAGGGTGGGGATGAGGGGAGATCTACCCTGTTACTTACCTTTGGACAGTTGTAGTCAGGCCTCTCACACCTGACACCTGCCTTGCCAGCTCATTTCTTCTGCAGCTGCAAAGCTTTCTTTTTTTCCCCCCCAGTGTTTTTATTTTTTACACATCTCTTCATGTGAGCAACGTGATTCCAGATTACAATATTTATACATAGTCATATTTACACTTTCAACTTTCTTAATTAATATCACCTAGGCTGGCCAGGCTTTCGTGAAGGCCTCTGTATCTGATAACAAAGCTCCAGATCAATTTGGAGGTCTGTTATCAGCTGCAGAGGCCTTCAGGAAAGTCTTGCCAGCTGCAGAAGAAGTTCCTGAGGGCCTCTGACAGTGAAAAGGAGGCTGGGGGTGATGTGCACAAGTGAGGTTACTCAGTGGATGACATCCCCCCAAAATAAGACCTGGTGTCTTTTTTTCTGTCAAAAAAAAAAAAGATGGGGTCTTATTTCGGGGTAGCACAGTGTTAACATATTAATTTCAGCTAATTTTGGACAAGCTTCTTAAAGTTGTGTATTTTGTTTTTAGAGTTTGAACACTTCACTTACAAAATCTGTTTGGATCTAAATCTTCAAGGTTCTTTTTTTTTTTAAAGATATTCTGCCATCTTGTGCCCATATCCTTTCAGTGCACTGTGACAGAGTTCCTTTTATCTTTAAGTAGCCTTCTCCAACCTATATTATGGATAGAGATGACACAGGTACAGTTCATGTATCTGGAAGGAACAAAGTTAGAGAAGACAGTCATATACTAAGGAGCCATGCAAGCCTCAGGGCTCCTTTCTTAAGATATGCTTAGACCTCTATTTGGCTTTTATCTGGGTATTTTTGTATGTTAGCACATTTATGCTTAGTTCCAAAAGGATGAACATTGAGGAACTTGAAACGTGCCAGTCCACAAATGGACATGCATATCTGAATTCAGAGTCTTTGGTACACATTCTTTAAGTTAGGAATGGGAAAACTTTTAATCTCCTAAAGATTAAACATGTTATTTTCCTGAAATATACTGTAGTAAGAGCTGGATTTTACTTAACTTTAGAACAAAGATGCTTCACAATGATGCTTTTCACACAATTCCAGAGTTGCTCACTAAACTACAAAACCCACCACCCACCCACCATGGAATGTGAAGTACAGTATAACAAGATTATTGAGCCAAATCACCACCTGCCAATTTTGCAGGCTAATATTTCACTGTGTTGTTTATTTCTGATTCCAAATTTTAAGTAAACACTAAACTAAATCTTCGTTTAACTTTCTAAGCTACAGTTTAGCAGTCCTTAATAAGCTATTTCCAGGCTTAAGTGGTATCTAGGGCAGTAGCTCCTGGTTAGTCCCTCTATGCCAGCCTTTCTGCTCTGACTGTATTTGATGACAGTGGTTTCCATTTTAGGTTTCCATAATGACCCAAAGCAATATAGTTAAGTGAAATAGAAATAAATCAATGCCACAATTATTAACCCTTGCTTGAGTTCTGACCTCCCCAGTTGTCCTATGTTACTACCTGGTGAATGTCAACTTCATACTTTGATTGCTAAATCCTGTTCCAACTTAACTTGCTTGGAAAAGTCCCACATAGGATAATCTTTCATCACTCGATGCTTTCAACTCTGGTTAGATCTGATAGATGTGCAAACTCACCCATCAAGAAGAGGTCAGGCTGGAGAAAACTCTTGTAGGTGACGTAGCTATCTATGCTCTCGTTCCTTTGGCCCAGCATTCATCTAAGAACGCAAATGAGAGCCAAATCAAAGAAACTTTTGTTTATCAGCTAAAGGAAACATAAATAAATGGCTAGTTTATTTTTTTTAACATAGATTTTTTTGAACACTTTCATTAGGACCCTGCCACTCCACTGTCTTCTAGAAAGGACTCCAGAACATTTCCTTTCATGGAATGGTGCCCAGAAAAGGTGCAGCAACTTTATGATATCCCATCAAACCCTGAAAAGCCAAGATCTTGCCCATGGCAAGACTCTGCAGAGGAAGATGTAAGTTTGATCATATATAAACATGTTGTTCTGAATCATAGAGATATGTAAAGCTCTGTTAATTGTTCAAGTGGCATATTGTGGCATCTATGGGGAACTTAGATCTATCTAGTGAATGTAGCTCTTCAAATTCTGAAGGGGTAGAGTTTGGAGTAGGGGCAAGAAGTTAAAACCTAAATTGCAAAACTCTGGGGTGTAAGCTTAGATTTATATCAAGCCTGGGAAATCCAAACATTTCCTAGTGTTCGTTGATCACAGCATCAACTGTGGTTGTAGAAGTGAAGTGCAACATCAATAACACAAAAGATAAAAAAAACCTGTTTTTCTCAAAACAAAACTTGAAGTCTCCTCTCATCTTAAAGACAAGCAAACACATTATGGCATATGGACTTTCTTTGGACTTTGGGCTCTTCCAGGAAGTGATGCAGATTTGATTAACTTAACTCCGCACTGATCATGTAAACACACAACTCAGTGTTTAACATCCTACAATTCTCTTCCCTATGAAATCTTCAACAAGGAATGTTTGTTTCCTGCAAGAGTGAAAATCTTAAATTCCATTGAGATTTGTGATGCCATCGAAGGGAATACTTGAACAAGCAATCTAATCCTGTAATGCTTGAGTAACAAAAAGCAACCATTCCAGAATAGGGCAATCTGAATGCAATGGAGTAATGTTTTCATGCTATGTAGAAACAATCCACCGTAGTTACTTTTTAGGATGGGTATGTTTAGGTGCAAAACTGAGAGGTCAAGAGCAGGAAGCATTTACTTGCCAATAACTCAGCAATGATTGGTTGGCACTTCTCTATTCTTGGTTGTTGACCAGGAACTACAAGATATACCTATTAGTTCTCCATGAGCAGGATGGACCTGGAAGAAGTCAAAATCCTGACCCTACTTTTAAGTGAAATAATGGGATATAGATTACAGAAACTTTGGCAGTCAAGAATTCTGTCTTGAGTTCAAATCCACCACATAGAAGTTGGTACAGGGAGATCCTCTGCATAATGAACAAAGAGGGAGAATACTACTACTAATTGCTCCAATTTAGGATTACAGGAACTCCTCGATTTACAACAATTCATTTAGTGACTATTTGAAGTTACAACAGCCTTGAACAAAGTGCTGTATGACTATTTTTCACACTTAGGACCATTGCATTATCTGTATGTCACGTGATCAAAATTCAGTCACTTGGGCACTGACTCATATCTGATGATTGCAGTGTCCCAGAGTCATGTAATCAACTTTTGCGATCTTCTAATGAGCGAAGTCAATGGGGAAGCCAGATTCCCTTAATAATTGTGTTACTAACTTAAAAACTGCAGTGGTTCACTTAACAACCGGGGCAAGAGATGTCATAAAATGGGGCAAATTCACTTAACAAATGGCTTACTTAGCAACATAAATTTGGGATTCAATTGTGGCCATAAGTTGAGGGCTATCTATACTTGAGGTATTTTACATTTCTTATGTGTCGGTTTATTATTAGGGTGTCATTTTTTAAAATTCTACTATATATGTGAATATAAATATTAGAGAAGAAGAGAACAGAAACGAAGTAGTCGTAGTAATCTATTGTTCTTTGTTCTCCTCTCCAGGTATATGTCATCCCAACACCGTCAACTAAACCCATTGCTCATTCTGCAGAAAAGCATTACAAAACGTTACCAAATCTTTGGAAATCAGAATGGATCTACGATGTACCTGTGGCACAAGACAAAGCCAAATTAATACAAACTTCTCAGAATCATGCCCCACAGAGTCATGCACTTTATGATATACCACAAAGCAGGTTCAATTCTGATACCCCAAAAATATCTGCAAAAAATAATAAAGGGAAATCAATAGATCCAAAATCATATAATATTCCACCTATACATAGGAAATTAACTTGCCCGGAGCTTCCTCTTTATGATGTACCATCCATCCGCGATACGTTTGTGCACCGTCCAGCAAGCGACTATGATGTTCCTTCCAATGTTTTGTCTACCAAGATTGAAAAGGAGAGCCAGAAACTGACTCATTATGACATTCCAAAAGGAATACCTGTTGCTTTGGCACAACAGAAAGAACATAATTATAATACGGGAGAGAACCCAGACATTATCCCTCTTCCATCATCCACAGAATGCAATGTGGACCAAGACAGACTGTCTGTTTCAAGTGAAAATAGCAGGACCAGCACCATATCCACACTGTCAAGTTCTTCTACTGAGTCCTTTTCATCTTCAATTTCATCAACATTTTCAGAAGAACTCATAAAAGAGACAACTATGGAGCTTGAGTTGGCTATAGACACCCTGACTAAACTGCAGCATGGCGTATCCAGTTCCGTTGCAAGTCTAATGATTTTTGTGAGCAGTAAGTGGCGATACCCAGAATATTTAGAAGGAAACATTGAGGAAATCCACCGAGCAATTGATCACATAAAGGTCTCTTTGGGAGAGTTTTTGAAATTTGCCCAAACAATTGAAAGAAATGCAGTTTTGGGATCTGATAGTAAACTTCAGGCAAGAATTAAAAAACAGCTGAATGTTCTCTCAGATTCCTTTCAGATTCTGGTACAAACCAGAGACGCCTTAAACAAATATAAGTGGTCACTTGAGATTCTAGCTATTAAGAAACCTCAGAATAACCCAGATGATCTGGATCAGTTTGTTATGGTGGCTCGTACCATTCCTGATGACATTAAGAGATTTTCATCTATTATTATAGCTAACGGGAAGCTACTTTTCAAGAAAAGCTGCAAAGATAAAAATAGCAAGGATTCTAAAGCTGGTGTAGAGCTTAAAATGAAGAAATTTGGTCATGAAAAACAAGGAGAAAATAATTCTGTTCTAATAAGTAGTTTGGACAAAGCAAAAGAAAATGGTCTCTATTCAAAAGAGACAAGTATTTCTGTTCCTGAAGAGTGCTCTATTCATCTACAGGTTGGTATGGTTGGAATTACTACACAAATAACAATATTTTAATGTAATTAATATGTGGTCGAGACCCAGTTTGGTACAGAGGTTCAGGCAATAGACGAGAAGCTGAGAGATCATGAGTTCTAGTCCTGCCTTAGGCAGAAAGCCAGCTGGGTGACCTTGGGCCAATCACTTTCTCAACCCCAGTCGGCCACTTCTGAAAACCTTGCCAAGAAAACTGCAAGGATTTGTCTAGGCATTTTGGCAGGAGTCAGCATTAACTTGAAGGTACAAAAAAATGTGGCTGAATCCATACACTTGCAATGGCTAGGGGTGGAGTAATGCAATAGGTAATGGTAATGGGACCTGGTTAAGTGCCTAGGACAATTACAGATTGCTTATCTGCCTCCAGTCCTTCTGTGTATTCTGAGACTATGAGAGTACTCAGTCAGAGCATGGTCACACCATTAGCTTGGAAGGCCAATAAATTGTTCAGGAAAATTTATTGTATAGCTGAGCTTTACAGTTGATTTTTAGCAGTGTTTCTTCAGCTGCAGTAGTATGTGGTGTCAACTGTCCAATTAATGAACCCAAAATAAGGAAACACTCTTGGGAGCTTTGCATTCCCAAAAGTAACACTTTATTGGATACATCAAATTGGTATGGAAGAAACAAAACCAGCTGTTTTTTCCTGTGCAAATGTTTGCCTAGTTAAAGACGTTCTCCCTACCCCTGGGTGATCATGTTGTCCAATTATGAGACGTCCATTTGTTATGTAAACACTCCATCTTTTTCTCCAACACTTGCAGTGGTGACCTTGATGGTTTCCACACCTCCGCATAAATTCTCGGCATTTCATTTCTCCCTTCCCTCCCACCAGTTCATTGCCAAGCTGAAAAGCATTAAGATTTGATAGAAGCAAAGTGGTTCAATCATGACACGTGGATTGTTTATGGATTCAACTCAACATGTTGATTTTGGCTCTTCCAAAGCATTGCCTAAGACCATGCAAGCACACCAACAGTTGCACAAATACCAGTGTCTAGATCAGGGGTGGAATGCTCCCGGTTCTACCCGGCTCTGCAGAACTGGTAGCTCTGAAGCGCAGCAGACACAGAACCAGTTCTGTGTCTGCTGCTGTTTGGCCCACCCACCTGCCTGGGCTCTTACCTGACCTTTATTTCCTGCTTTTTCAACCTCAGCTGCTTTGTGTGGCACAGCTGAGGCTGAAAAATCAGTAAAAAATGCTTTTTTTCAAATGCTACGCACCCACGCACAGCACTTATCAGCTGTCCAGGAGGCACAGCTTTTGTTGTATTACACGTAAAACGTATGTACCGAACCGGTAGTAACACCGGTTGAATCCCACCCCTGCTCTAGATGTCCTACAGGGAACATAATCCCAGAGAAGCAATAGACTTGATGACTAAGATGAATTTTTTTCTTTGCTACTTGAGGTGTCCTGAAAACAAATTGGAGTGGGACCCAGAGTAGTATGGATAGCTTCTCTTCTTTTCCACCCCACTATTTGCCAGAGTTCCAAGGGCCCTTTGGGAATGGAAAAGCCAATCTGCAGGGGATGGTGGAGGGTGATGAAGCTGAGTAGTTGGGAAACCCAGCCAAAGAAATTACATAAATTTTCTTAGGGTCACTTCCTTGTTGACAGAGAATTTTGTCACTCTTAAATGCACAGAAAATATCAGGGTTCCCCCCCCCCAAAAAAAAACCCCTGTTGAGGTTCTTGAGAACCATAGTAATTAAAAATTTACCTGACTAATCTTAGGAAAGGAAGTGGGCAGCGATTTCAATCTTTTGGATCATAACCCATAATTTTTATGTTTAAGGATGACCAACCTTTAATTTTTTGAGTATCAAAGCTGTCTTCCCTTTTGCAGAAACCATTAGAAATTGAACAAACACAGCCAATGTCCAAGACAAAGACAATTGACGAATTCAAATTAAAGGTAAATATATATTGTAACAGTGAAATTATTAGAATTTAATCATTACCTTGAATTTGGAAATTAGATTTTTTGTTTCAAAATGACATATTAGCTACCTGCCAATGGACATGTTTATTTGCATTCCTAATTGTTCATTGAATTCAGTGGTACTTACATTTGAATAGGCACTATACAGGATTACAGTCTGTCATTTGAACCTGATTGATTTGGGAAAAGGATGGTAAAAGACTTTGAAAATCCTTTAAACCCACCACAGTTCATCTGGAACGACTAATTGCTTTATACATTCAGCCTATAGTGTGATTACTATCTGAATTCAACCACATAGAGGCTGCTTCATGTCGCATTTGTCATGCTGCTGTTTGTTTTTGAATAGTATAGAATGCAATATTGTACATCAATGTGTTCTGATAATATATTCTATGTCACCCATGCTCAAACCAGCATTCTCACTGGATTAAGGCCAGCAACAGCTGAGTTAAACGGCAACACAATTTTAGCCACCTATACTGGAGTGTCCTCCTTAGGAGAATATGACCAAAGCAACACAGGATCTCTGATTCTACATTGTTGGATGAATTTAGCAACTGAACCAACTTATTTTCACTCAGCTGTGGTGTAACCCTAATTGCAAAACACTGGTAGTCTGTAAGTGAAGCTCTATAAACCTTGTAAGTGATCCATAGTGGAGGCCATTTTCACTTCTATCCCTTCTTGGAATTCCTCAGCTCCAGTAAATCTCTTTATGCATCTCTTTAATGGAAAAACTTGGACATATCCAAACAAAAATTTGGCAGTTTTGTCTATTTCCCCCTTTCTATTTGCAAGATAAGTCAGGCTTTCCAGTTTTTTCCTCTCCCTTTTGAGTGGCATGGGAGACTGCAAGGGAAGATTGCTTCAGCAGAGCTGAATTGGAGCCAGTGTAGAAATACCCTTACAAGGAATTCCAATTCAAAAGTCTACAGTTGTAAACAAGGTTATCACACATATCACATAAAAGTCTACAAGTTGTAAACAAGGTTATCATCCACAGTTTCTATCTGGCTTCTGGTAGCTAAAAATAAGATTTCCACCAAATTCTTTTTTATTGAGATTTATTGAGAAAGGGATACCATTACAGAAATTCCAACACCTGGATTACTTTAATGTTAGAACTTAAATTTCTCGTTCATCTTGCTAGTGCAGAGTCTTCTTCAGTTTCTTTCACTCACAACTTCACTGTATCAGCAGGCTGCTGGCCCATTTCCCAGACAACTTAAGAACACACAGTCATCTTTCCCAGCCATCTCTTGAATCCTTATCAGCCTGGGAACAGATCATTACAAACATAGCCAAATTATAGTTACAGACGGTGAGAAAAGTCCCCGGCTGTAAAACTGATGTTATTAAGCTCTCAGTGGGATTCTGCAATTACAGGAAGCACAGCAAGGGAGTCAGATAGCTTCATTCCGTTACAGATAGAGCTTTATTTTTACTTTTGCAAACATTAAATAAGCGTGCATTACAAGTGATAGAAATATGCCTATTGAAGGGTTCTATCAGATGGTGTCATTCTCTTTTTGGATGGCAAAGTGATGAGGGAAATTTTGGGCTGCTTTGAGATCTGCAGTGCCTTGTGTTCTCATCTCAATAATCCCAACATTCTGATGTCTGCAAGAAATCAATCAGATGTGCTTTACATGGTTTAAGGAAAGACTGTGGAAATAATCTTGATGTTAAAACACACATTATGCACGCAGAAACTTCTATGTTCCATCAACAGAGACTTAATAAAAACTTCAGTATGGGAAGCCACCCTCCTTTCGGAGAATGAAATAGTTTGAGGAATATTATATTTCCCAAAGGGAGAAATGGAGATACATGTTTTTTAGAGGCAGAAAGCAACCCCCACTTTCCTTTATGGCCCACAGCAGATATCAGCACTTAAGAGATAAAGAACTTATTGAAAGAAGACCAGTATCTAGATAGCTCTATAAATAAGCAAATATCCTCATCCAAGAGCCAAAACATTAAGCCACAGTAGGAATTACCCAACACCCTTTCAGAACACAAGCCCCTTCACTGCATCACCCTCAGAGCAGTCCAAACTTCAGCCAAACTTAGCTCAGACAAATACCTAGGATTTGTACTTTGGCTATACAGCAGGGATGTTAACTCAGGTTTTCACAGTGGCATCACGTGATGTATCAGGACTTTTTTCCCCTTTGCTAAACTGGGCATGGGCATGGCATGACACATCTGGCCCACAGGGCGTGAGTTTGACAGCCGTGCTTTAGAGTCAGCTATGACCCCTACATAACCCCTACATGGCCCCTTGGGCATCTGATGACAGCCAATAGAATACATATTCTTGCACAGGAACAGGAAGGTCAAGTGCAAAGCCCAAAAGAAGATATAAAAGCCACCCACTTTCAACTTCATTTTGTCAGCTGCCCAGAACCACAAATAAATGTGGTTGTGCTTCATCAATAAATGGACACTCTTTCCAATTAGCCTCCGGCCAACATTTTGTCTCCAGTGCCTTTCTCCTGGCTTGGAACTGGACCTGAATTTTTCTTCCCACACAACCAAGGGATAGTTACTTGACATTTTGAAGTGCTGCTGCCAGCACACTGGACTAGTTGGACAAATAGCCTTATCACTAAGGCATTTTTCTACCTTCTTAATTGCAGCATTTCCATGTACTTTATATTTCTGATGAGAGGAAGCATTTTAAACAGCCTTTCTCATCTTGATGCCCTTATACTAGAGTAAAAGATCTTCCCGCAGCCAGCACAACCACTGAAAGGATTTCCAGGAAAAAGCTACACAACATTTATAGTAGGAACTCTCAATTTTTCTTGTTTTCATTCTCTCTCTAGAGTTCTCCACCTACAATGAAAGAAAGGACTCTCAGCAAACAAGATCCAGATAACAGAATGATACTCTCCAGCCTCTCCAGACTGTATTTTGGAGCTGTCCAGAAAGCCATTGGCGTTTTCCACAAAACCCTTAATGATAATCGAACTCCTGAAATCTTCATCACCAAGAGCAAGCTAATCATTATGGTAGGTCAAAAGTTGGTAGACACCTTGTGTCAGGAAGCCCTTGAAAAGACCAACCGGAATGATGTCTTGCGAGGCAGCAGTACATTTTGCGGCTTGCTGAAAAACCTGGCAATTGCAACCAAAAATGCCGCAATGAAATATCCAGATCCTGAGGCAGTTAAAGAACTTCAGGATCAAGCCGATGAATTATCTCAATTTACACAGCAATTTCGAGATACGATGGAGTGAAGGAGTACTGAAACAATTCAAAAGACAAATTTATACGTAATGCTTGGATGGGATAAAGTACATCCATATTGGGGGGGGGGGGGTTAGGGATACATGCCAACTCCCCTCTCTGTTTCTCTTAATACAACTCCAGCCAATGTCCAGCGAGAGGCCTGAAAATGTGTCTTCTCTCAATATTTAAACATGATTAAATTTTCCCCATTGTCAAGAATCCTGATATAAAGATTTTCTGAGCAGAAGCTTCTCTCTGTACCAACTTGAAATTTATCCTCAACATCCATGCAGACATCAGTCTTGAACACAGATAGCTTGGGGTCAAGGTTCAATTTATACAATTCTATTTAAATTGTGTATTCTGTTGAGGCATACTGTGTTGGATTTTTAGACAGGTTAGGATTTTTATTATTACAAAGCATGTGTGTCTGTCTGCTTGAAGATAACTGTACTGTAGCATTCTACTCCATAGAGATGTGGTGAGTATATATACATTTAATAAAAACCTAACAGTAAATTGATATGACAAGATTAGGGCTATTCAGAGGGCTTGTTATGAACTGTGCTCAGGCTACTAGCCATTCTTGCAACCATTCACTTGGTGGGACAAACTCTGATGGACTCTTTAACATGGTGCAAATGCTACTGTGATTAAGCATGGTTTCAGGTGTATGAATTATTTATCCAGCAAAAAGCATGGTAAAGAATAGAAATTATTCAACAGTCTCACTGATTGGTCTCAGCTCTGTTATTTATTTTATTTTAATTTCTCTTCCTTCTCATTTCCTTCTTGAGATAATTACTCTTTTTTAAGAATTACACTTCATATCAACAAACATGCATTTTACTTACAGTTCAAACTGGAACTATTTCACAAACAGTTCACAAATAGGAGAAAAGACATCATTCTGTGTGATCACACAATGAGAGATTTTAAAAAAAGGCAAAGTAACAGACAACAAATAAAAGGGAATCTTCCAGACTCTTGCAACCAACAAGGGACTGCCTCATGTGTAGTGTGTATGTGCGTATGTATACATGTAAAAATAAGGTACTAGATACAATTAATCATTCCTTGTGCGTATAAGGTTGCTTAGCCCAAGATCAGAATCATTATCATGATTAGCCCCTTCTCATTATGGTGACCAACTTCAGAAAGGAGATACAGATCATATATACTTTAAAAAAACAGAGATGAAGTGAAGCATACAAGGGACAAGTATATATTCTGTTATATATTCAGTCCTAATAACAAAAATAATTTCTTGGATATGGTTAAACACATAATTGTAAAAAATATTCCATCACAGAATATTCTGAGTATGAAATGTCTATTCCAACTGTCAACTGTCTGGCTTCAAAATGGGCTCATTCCACTTTCCGTTCATACCAGATCTGACCAGTTCATGGGCAACTGAAAAGGTATATTTCAAGATCAGAATGACTTACTTGTTTTATAACAAATAAAAATCAATGTAAATGTCTTGCTTTTTGAAGACATTTAGCATGACAAGGTAGATTTCATTGAATTATGGATTTGAAGACCATTTTTTAAAGCCCAATGAACTTCAAGAGAAACCAATAAACCAGTCCTTGGGAAAAGTTTACTCTTATAGTCATGAGTAGTAAGCAGAAGTTCATAAAATGTTCAGCCTTCCCCAGCAAGTATACACAGCAATAATATTGTTCTTTTTAGGGCAAAAGACAGTTTTATCAAATATTTAGAAAGAATAGACCTATTTTATCAGGTTACTGAATTAACCTACTTTCTGGCTTTGTATAAGACACTGAATCACAAACAAAGTGGCCTATGCTGAATAAACTAACATACAAGAAATATTACCAAGGTTACACTAACAGAACTTACTGTTATATGACTGTGTCCATTGTCATTACCTGCCCTTATGCAAACACACTGCGTAAATATAAACACAAAGTATTGAAGATGCATCTTTTGTTGTGTAACAACAGTCTCAATTCAAAAATGCCAGGGAATTCTAGGAAGCCTGGCATGCAGACAAAGTAGTACAAAATAATACAAAGTCCAATTCAAATGGGAAAATAAAACAAAACATAGAATTAAACAGACTAGAACACATTCCCATATTCAGCTAAGCAAAAATAAACACCACACAAACAATGAAAGAATCATCTAATATCCTAATCAAGGAACTACCAAAAAGATAACCGATAAAGAAGAATATTTGTAGCTCAGGGTTGAAATGAGAGGTCCTTGGTGCTCTGAGCTTGCTTGTTTTCTTGGAGACATTTCATTATCCTAACTAGGTAACATCATCAGAGAGTAAGGAGTACTGTTTGCTGTCAATTTATAATATATTCTGGTATCTTGCCTGTCTGGGTGGGTGGGGTTTAAAGATTCTTAGGTTGGGCTGTATACTAATGGCTTTTTTGCAGTTTCTACAAATACAGATAATCAGAGTTGGAAGGGACCTTGTAGGACATCTAGTCCAACCCCCCATCCCACAACTTCCGAGGGCAACTTCTGTTCCAATGGTTGATTGTTCTCACTGTCAGAAAGTTTCTCCTTATTTCCAGGTTAAATCTCTCCTTCTTCAGTTTCCATCCATTATTCCTTGTCTGGCCTTCAGGCGCTTTAGAAAATAGCTTGACCCCTTCCTCCTCTCTGTGGCAGCCCCTCAAATATTGGAAGACTTGATTGCGGTATAAAGAAAACCATGCTCCCACCAACATTGGCAAGGCAAACTAGGTATATATCTAAGTGCTACTGCTATATAAGCAGGGACAAACCCCACTTTCATTGGTACTGATGATGTTGCCTAGTTGGGGAATAAAAACATCTTCAAGAAAACAACCAAGCTCAGCACCAAGAACCCCAAACCCTGAGTGCCAGAAATAAAATATTTTGTTATTTGTGAAGTTTGATTTTACAGATCATAGAAATGTACACAAAAGTTTAAATTCATCAAGCAATTCCCATCTTACCACCAGATCCCCCTTATTTTATTCCTCCACTGCGAATCCCACCTGAAGGCAGAATAAGAAGCAACAGGTGGAAGCGAATCAAGGAGAGAACTAACCTAGAAATAAAGAGAAATTTCATGACAGTTAGAACAATTGATCAGTGGGACAGCTTGCCTTCAGAAGTTAGCGGTGTTCCAACACTGGAGATTTGAAAGAAAAAATTGGATAGCCATTTGTCTCTGAAAGCTTTCAAGAAGAGACTGGACTGCCATTTGTCAGAAATGGTAGAGTCTCCTGCTTGGGCGGGGTTGGACTAGATGACCTTCAAGGTCCCTTCCAACTCTTGTTATTCGGTGAAATCTGCCCAGTAACTTGTGGCTGGGATCAAAATTTTTTTTTCACCATTTCCCCCCCCCCCCCCCCCCGACGCAGTCACAAAACCTAGTTAGTCAATTCGCACCAAATGATGATTCCTGAACTCCACCTACCGGCTGAGCGAGCGGAGGGCTGTAGGGCAGCGTTTCTCAATCTTGGCCACTTGAAGATGTTTGGACTACAACTCCCAGAATTCCGCAGCCAGGCTTGAAGCCTCTTCCAGAGGTCAAGGTTGAGAAACGCCAGCCTAGAGGTAACGTGCGGTTGCCAAATTCGAGTCTCAGTCAGTCGTGCGAATACAACGTTAAGGAGACACTTCCGCCTTAGGAAGCCGCTTCCTTAACTTGGTTACCCGAATGACATCACTGTTACGTCATCATACCTTACCCTATATTTCGCCGGTCTGCGCCGGAAGAGCTCGGGTCACCTGACCGGAAAAGTCTTTTCTGCCTGGCAACCCGGAACTTCCAGAAAGCCAGTTGGAGGCGAAATGGGTTGCGATGGAGGAACCATCCCAAAACGGCACGAACTGGTGAAGGGCCCTCGTAAGGTGGAGAAGGTGAGGCCGGGGTCAGAAAGGGGAGTTCCGGCTGGTGTATTCCGTTCTGGAACAGGGAAATGGTAGCCCACCTCGATCCACTACCTGCGTTTTGGGTCCCTTTTGCAAGAACAAATAGTCCTACAACAGTTCATTTAGTGACCGTTATGATGTTACAGCGGTCGTGAAAAATGTGACTTGTGACCGTTTTTCACAGGGACGTTTAGCAGTTTCCCCATGATCATGGGATTAAAATTCAGGTGCTTGGCAACTGATTGATATTTATGACCGTTCCTGTGCCCCAGGGTCATTTTGGTGACCTTCTCACAAGGAAACTCAATGGGAGGGCTTAGATTCACTTAATAACTGGGTTACCAAAATAACAACTGTGGCAAGAAAGGTTGTAAAATGGGACAAAACTCACTTAATAAATATCTCACTTAGCAACAGAAATGTTGAGCTCAATTGTGGTTATAAATCGAGGACTACCTCTACAGCAGACAGGAGTTCCATCGAATTTCATTATGTTAACCTGCTTATGGGAAAAGTAATTTCAAGAGTAAAGATGCTTTACTGTTGAGAACAATCAACCAATGGAACAGAAGTTGCCCTCAGAAGTTGTGGGAGCGTCATCACTTGAGACTTTCTAGAAGAGATTGGACTGCCATTTGTCAGAAATGGTGTAGGGTCTCCTGCTTGGATGGGGGGGTTGGACTGGATGACCTACAAGGTCCCTTCCAACTCTGATTATCTGTTGTCTGAGGCAGCTAGGAATTGGTATGATTAAAATGGCAAGTGGAGGTTGGCCACAAGATTAGAAAAAGGCCTTGTCAAAATAAACGTTGAAATGGCGTAAGGCTTTTCCACAACTCAAAATGTGGGATTGTAACTTGCTCTTCAACATTAGAAATATCCAGATGGGCATATACTTGACATTGTGTCAACAGCTAGATCCAGTTTTGACTTGAGTGGTGAATAAGCATGGTGAAATACATTATGTTGTGGGCTCTTCTGTGGTTACGTCATTTTTTGTGAGGGTGATTGAAGTCCCTTTTTGGGTAGAGGAGTTTGCTGGTTATCACTTAGTTTGTGCCATTTGTTTTGTTTTGTTTTTATTACAGTTTAGTGCTCTCTATTCCTTGCTGCCCAGGGCGCAAGGAAAAAGGAGGTATAAACATTTGGTAATAAAATAAAAACAAATCATTTTACATCTATAAAGTAGAAATATAGTGTCCTGAAAGTAACTAGTGTGATGTGAAACTGCAATTTAAAAAACCAGTATAGTCTTGGACCGTCTAAGAAAATATTACAACTACATAGATCATAGCATGTAGTAATGTTTAGTTTGTGATACTTAGCCTTCCAATAGAGGAGAATATATATAGCTTAGCTGACCAACTGTAATTTCTCCATATATAGGATAGCTATGCAAATCCAAATAGGTAAAAAAAAATTGCATGCAAAATAAGTACAAAGATTTTGGATTTAACTATTGTTTATTTTTCTGAAATTGTATGTACTTTGTTATATTCCTCAGGTTGACAAAAATGCAGAATTAGTTGCCCAATGGTACTATTGCACTCTAAGTCAAGAAAAGTTAAGCAGACCTATAGTAGCTTGTGAACTTGGCAGGTAAGATCACAGTTTAAATTCTTTTTCAGACAAAGTGTCACATGTTTTGAATAAGTTTAAGAAAGTTAGCCTATTTTTCACAATATATTTTCTGTTACAGGCTTTACAACAAAGATGCAGTCATTGAATTTTTGCTGGATAAATCTTCTGATAAAGTCCTTCTGGAGGCTGCATCCCATATCAAGAGTATTAAGGTATGTTAACAAGTTTAAAATACATGATTATGATTACAGTACACAGGTTAAATAGAGTTACAAAATTTATCTTTATTTTCTTGACATAAACATCCCTGATATTAATAAAACTTTGAAGCATTGTATTTATGCAGTATATTTTTAAAAAAACACCTGGGGTTATGTGAGATGCATTTTCTTCTAAAACCAAACACCAACATGTTTTCCTTTTTTGCTTCTGTGACATAAATATATGCTGTTAGACTGCTTCTTTTTACCTATACTGCCTCCTTGTTGCTTCTTTTGCTTAAATGTTTATCACAGTTCTCCCTATAAAGACTGCTTTTTCTCCTTTCCTCATGCTTTTTTCCAGTATCAGACCCTTTTAAACTTATAAAGGTCCATTGGTGTCGTATAAGAAAAATGATTTTATCACCAGAAACTTTCTGCCTCCCACAGATATTGTCTTAAACTTCAAACTTGGTCTGAAATCAGTTACAATTCTATTATCGCTTTCTTAATTCACCAAAAGACAAGAAGTGATACTAAAAGCTGTACTATTATTATTCTCATCCTTCCTATTAAATATCTGCTCCTACTTATGACTATAATCTTGCTCCTTGTATCTTATGATTTATATTGTTCTATTTAGTTTCCTAGTATGATTTTGATTGATTATTTAGTATCCTATGACTATCACAAAGTGTTGTATCTTATGATTAATGATGAATGTATTTATGATGGCTATACAGGTGAAACTCAAAAAATTAGAATATTGTGCAAAAGTTCATTTATATCAGTAATGCAACTTAAAAGGTGAAACTAATATATGAGATAGACTCATTACTTGCAAAGCAAAATAGTTCAAGCTTTGATGTGTTATAATTGAGAAGATTATGGCTTATAGCTCATGAAAACCTTTGCATGATATTCTAATTTTTTGAGTTTCACCTGTATATTCATGATTCATCACTTACATCTTTTATGTACATTGAGAGCTTATGCGCAGAAGACAAAGTCCTTGTGTGTCCAATCACACTTGGCCAATAA
This sequence comes from Laticauda colubrina, assembly GCA_015471245.1. Classification (NCBI taxonomy): domain Eukaryota; kingdom Metazoa; phylum Chordata; class Lepidosauria; order Squamata; family Elapidae; genus Laticauda; species Laticauda colubrina. The sequence goes on from BLBF01000041.1 coordinate 27,366,042, forward strand.
AGAATTCTCTTATATTCTATCCCTATTCCTATCCCATTTCTATTCTATTGTGCTCCTAACATCAGTGAAGCATAGCACATCATCAGAAATATAGAATGCCTTCTATGAAGTTTGATGTTGCCAGAAACTGCCTGCTTGCATCTACACCCTATGACCAAATATATTTCCTTCTAGAATATTTTAATTTTTCATACACTGCTGTTGTCTTCCAATTTAGGTGATGCTTCCTTTATCATAGTGTCAAATCAAGTTACATAAAGTATGGTTCATTTCTTGCAGAATGTCATGGAATTGAATCTCTCAGACAATCCAGCTTGGACTGGTGACAAGGGTAATACAAAAGGAGATAAATATGCTGACATCCAAAGTGCACGTTTTATTTGCCCTGTAGTTGGATTGGAAATGAATGGAAGGCATCGGTAAGTGTTTCCATTTTAATTAGGTTATAAATAATATGCTTTGCTTCCTTTTTTAAAGTGTGGCCATTTTCATAAAAAGATTGCTTGTTCTGTTTCTGAACTATGAAAATAGAAGATATAAAATGTTATTGAATGCTAACATTATAAAAACTGTTCAATTGAAGTAATATGTACGATGCAAACAATTATAATTATATGTGACTCCAAGTTGGATGAGGTCATAATAAATAGCTCAGTGAAAATAATATCCCTGTGAAAAACAATATTCCATGTCAGATACCATTAGGAAAAACAAAGAATAAAACTGTTAATATGAAATTACTTATGTATAAATCTTTGGTAAAATTTGTTTGAATGATGCATGGAATCGTGACTAAAAGATAGAGACAAACAAACAACCAAATTCAGAAAGGCACCAAGGACTCTCTACATCAGAGGTCTCCAACCCTGGCATTTTTAAGACTGGTGGACTTCAACTGTCAGCATTCCTCAGCCAGCTTTGCTGGCAGACCCGTGGTTTGCTGGCCGAGGAATTCTGGGAGTTGAAGTCCACCAGTCTTAAAGGTGCCAAGGTTGGAGACCCTTGCTCTATACAGTGCCGTGATTTGAGAGGGACACAATTGCCTCTCCATCTCTGTTTCAATCCAGAAAACATCTGCCATGATATTTTCAAACAATAATTAAACATTCTAATTCTGTCAGGTAAAGATTCCTCTGATGTATACAACAACAAAAAATGTCAGTGATTGCACTAAATAGCCAATTGTTCACTTACTTGCAGTCTTGATAAAATATGAGAGAGGCAAAGTACTGCAATTGTTGCCAAGGGTGATTGATTCCATTGCAGGTACAGGATTCAAGCCAGTGCTCAGATATTCAGATACAGCGTACTACTTACTGCTGCTGTTTAGCAACATCCAGTCACTCTTTATTTAGAACACCAAGGCCAGTGTATCTTGATTGTTGCCATCACCAAGCAGTAAGTAACAGCTGCTGTCATCACTGCCAGTGGAACATTTGCTTCACCATTGCCCTAGGTCCTAGCAGCTGATCCAGGCAAACATGCTATCACTCAGCATCATTTGATACCACCAAATAACGGACCTCATACTATGGTCAGTCATATCTGTCTCTAAAATACCAAGGTTTTTTATTCTTGGTCCATTTTAAATGTTATCAGAAGCACCTGGAAGTTTGCTCCTCACAATGCTGTTCTTTAACTATTCGGCTCGACTCCAGTTCAATAAGCAGGTGGCAGTCATAGCTAGGAAAGCCTTTGTACAGTTCCTTCTTGTGTGCATACCTGGATCGGCAGACTTTTGTTTGTCACTCACGCCTTAGTCACCTCCAGATTGGACTACATTTACTTCATGAGGTTGCCTTGGAGAGTAACCCAAGGCTTCAGCTAGTACAAAATGCAGCACCATGGCAATTGCGTGTACTCTTACAACTGAGCACATTACATTGCTGCTGCAAGAGCTACATTGGTTGCCAGTTTGTTTTCAGGACCAGCTAAGGTGCTGGTTTTGACTCAATTACTAAGATGGCTATTTTTATCCGCTTTTCATAAGGGGGATTGTATATTTGTTTTATACACTATTAATGAGATAATTTTTTTAATCTTCAATGTTTATATTTTTTAATATTTATTGTTTTGATATTTGTGATTTTTATGCAATTGTTGTACGCCACCCAGAGTTGTTTTTGGTGAGGTGGATGGCGATATAAATTTGATTAATAATATTCTGGATGCTCTGCACATTCAAGCTTTCATCGCTACTGCTGACAAAGTCCTCAATAGCTTAATAGCACAACAGGTCCAGTGATAGCAGAAGATCTTCCTATCCTTCTCAGCCATCACCTTCATCTGTTGGCATATTTATGCATCTGAACTATGGTGCCTGGAACAAACCATTATCTAGCCTTAACACTGTCACTCATAATATCTTGCACATCTTCTCTACATCACAAGAGATTTAGATGTTCATCTATGAGATGGTTCACATGTGAGGTCTTGGGGGGTGAGATTACTATGGTTCACCACATGGTCATCCAGATGTTCAAACTGGACTTGGCATTTTTATCCACCTGTCGAGTCCTTCCGAAAGACCTGGGATAGACAAGTGGATATTTGATGGTGTTACAGATACTATTGTAGGATGTAAACTGTTCCAAGTAAGGCTGCCTTTTGCAATTGGCGGGTGGTGAATTTGTCAGTGCCGATGGTGTTCATGTGATGCTCCAGTTGTTTTGAGACTGCACCCAAGGGGCCCAGTGGGATTGGTATAGTCTTTGCTTTCTTTTGCCATAGTTATTATATTTGTTCTTCTTTATCTTATTAAATGTCTTTGCCAGCTATCTCACCATGGGGCTTTTCTAGGCAGCTTGCAACAGTAACAAACAAGGGCATAAAAAGGAAGGTTAAGCAAAGTGAAAGTAAAATAATAGAACAATAAAATAAAAAGACAACAAAGAAAATATATCAATATGACTAATAAAAAAGATGGGCAAGTGGGGAGCAGGAAGGGAGGTGGAATTTGTGGTCTATCTGGCACCACCTGCACAGAACTCCCCCGTTGGAACTTCAGGCCAACCAGCAGATTATTGAAATCTGACAAGACTTCATGAATGTTAAAAAGTCCAATTATATTGCAGTATTTGCTCTACTGTGATGGCTTCTGGCCATTTTTTCCCATTCCTGCTATACAAAATTATTTGGCTAAGAAACCTTTGATGATATTGAGCATATTCTTAAGCAAATGAGGGAAAAGTTCTTTTTAAAAAGCACCCATATTCAGACAGAACTCAGCTGAATATTTAGTCCTAAAATGTTTTTATATGTTAAATCCATGATACTTGTTTCCTAACCAATGTGATTAAAATCGCATCTTAAATTAGATGGAGCTAATGGGTTTGTTCATGCTCTTATTTAGCATGTAATTTTTTAAAATAGTTTTGAACAGGTTAGAATTATTTGTACTGTGATTGGAGGGTTGGAGAAGGAGCACATCAGTATGTCACAGCAATGAAGACCATATTTGCAATATCCTGTGACAGGAGTTTCAAGATTTTATTTGATTTTTAATGAAGAATTTATATTAAAAAAACATTTTTGGAACTGCTAGTGAAGGAGCAAAACTCTATTCAAACTGGAAAATTGGCTGTACTTGAGTAAACTCTCTTCTTCTATTCATCTCTTGTCTTTAATCTCTTTTGAATTCCCTGGAGCATAGTTTTAAAAAAAGACCCTGTAATGTAACATCAAATGGCTCCCAGGCAAATGCAAGTAATTTATTATCAATAGTATAAATAATGAAATTGATTATCCACAGTCATACAGTTGTGTGTTAAAATGAAAAAGTAATGTAGATACAAAACAGAAACTCCAGACAAGACAGAAGATACACACTGAAGGTGATTTTACATTTTTCCCCTTCTTGCATCTTTTCTGTTTTCACAAACCTAAGAAACTGCCAGATTCCCAATTTCTTTTGAATACACTGTTTCAGAAATAAAAATGTGCGGCAGTAAGTACAATTCTCGCTGGTTTTACTGTTAGGTCCTGGAAAATGCTTGGTTCTTCCTTATTTCATTCAGATCCTTGTTAACCCCCCCTTTTCCCTTCAACATAAGCCAAACATAACATATGATTATGCAGCATTATATAATATTATGAAATACTACACATTAGTATTTACCGTAGGATGTTTACAGCAGCCTTGAAACTTGTTGCTTTACAATTAGCTCTCAATATATTGAATAGGATTTTTTTTTGAAAATACGTATGCATTGATTACCAAAATTCTTACCTTTGTATTATTGAAGAAGTCAAACTTAATGATGAATGTTTGCGAATCTCATCCAAGGATGACTTACAGTTTTAGGTCTGAAATGTTGATCTATCTATATCTCAATATTTTAATAATTGGTGAAGAAAATGTTAAATCTAAGAAACATCCATGTTGATGGAAATATTAGTTTATTAGTTTACTGAAATGTAATAGCAAATATTATAGTCTTGCAATGTTTTTTTCTTAAAATGTTCATATTACCACATATTCAATGTTAACTACACAGGTGTTCCAGGAAATAAAGAATGATCAATTGGCAGTTTTGCCACAAACATATAAAATACCATTTTTCTGAAGACAAATGGAAAGTAGTAGTTTCTGAGCTGATCATGCATCAAAAGCCATATATTTCAAAAACAATTAGTTGATTAAGCTAGTTGAAAATATTTTTAAAAATAGTGTTGCATATTTGATTTCCCAGAAACTTTATCTGGTAATAATATTAGCATGACTTACATTATGTCTGCACCAAGTTAAAATCTCAGATGGAGCGTGGGAGTAATATTCCCTTGTTTTGTCTTTTCAGTAAGCTCTGGAAATTTTTTTGCTGCAACAGGATACGACTTCTCTACTCCATCTGCAAATTGTTGCTAGTCAGAAAATCTGGCCTTGCAAAGAGATTTAATTCCTTACAAGGACTGTGCAAACAGTGCAACTAGGATATCTTTGAAACAAATAGTATATTGATTACTTACAGCAGGATCCTATATATGGTTTCACAGAAATAAGTATACATGAATTCTATAGGTCTCATGACTAGCTTAAAATATATAGATAGTCCTCGACTTACAATGGTTTACTTAATGACCATTCAAAATTACAATGGGACTGAAAAAAATTACTTATGACCACCCCCACGGTCATGTGATCAAAATTCAGATGCTTGGCACTGACTCAGGGTGGTTGCCATGTCTCAGGGTCAAGTGATTGCCTTTTGCAACCTTCTGACAAGCAAAGTCAATGGGGAAGCCAGATTGACTTAACAGCCATGTTGCTAACTTAACAGCTGTAGTGATTCACTAAACAACTGGCAAGCAAGGTTGTAAAATGGGGCAAAACTCACTTTTAACAAATGTCTTATGAGCAGAAATTTTGGACTCAATTATGGTCATAAGTCAAGGACGATCTATATAGGATTGCTGTTCTAATCAGAGTTGCTTTAGCTGGACCAAGAGCTATGTGTTCAATTTATTTAAATCTCTTTTCCTTTGTTTTTTCTCAGCTTTTGCTTCCTACGTAATTGTGGGTGTGTATTTTCTGAACGTGCTCTCAAAGAAATTAAAACGGAAACTTGTCACAAGGTACGTTACCTCCTTGCCCTGACCCGAATTGCTCCCCCCCCTCTCTCTCATACACACACACACACACACACACACACACACACACACACACATTCTTCTAGGGTAACTTTGTCCTGCATTCCTTTATCTTAAATCCTGTGGATTTTAATAAGGCTTTAATATTAGCTAACTAGATTGCAGTTGTGAATTAAGGAAATACTTATCCTCACTGCCTTGCTTTGATTTTGGATGCATCTAGTTATTGAAAAAAGGATATTGGTTGTTTATTCAATGGGAATCTTTGTTTTTTTGTCTTGGCAGCCAATAAAAATTCATTCAAGCCAAAGCTTTTTTACTTTTAGCCAAATTGACATCTGTCTCTAGAACTAGGATTTTGTTTTCTTGTTGTTTTTTTTCAGTTTTGTTTATGCAGCCCTATTCTTTCAGGAATTCTGCTGACAAAATTACTCTGTTCTTCATTCTGAAGTTCTCAGAATTCCCCCAAATATAGCTATTTTCTTTTTGGTAATATGAATGGTTGCTATAGATCTAGTGCCACTTTGATTCCACAGGTCTTTGAAGTTTTAGTTCCTTCCTGTTTCAGGAAATGTCCAGGTAAGCAGGCAGGAGGACTCAAATGAAAGGTTAGCCTTGAATCATTGTGCAACCACAGGAGGTCTAGGACTAACCACTCCCATCTCCAGCTCCAAAGAGTCTATCAGTTTATTCCTAAGAAAAAGCAAGCAGACTGGAGATATTTCTGTGTAACAGGCATATAGTGAAGTAGTTTAGTTTACTTTATTGTCATTGCACCTCGTACAATGAAATTAAATATCATCTTCAGTGTACATGAAAATAAACACAAACACACATCGTTCACATTCTATACATTGAATTGAAAACCCCTGATATTGCATTAAAATTGCAGTATACAGTAGAATTCTATAGATTACTGACCTGGGAAAGAAGCTGTTTTTCAGCCTATTTGTCCTTGTTTTTATTATCCTGTACCATCTGCCAGATGGTAATAGTTCAAAAAAAAGGATGCCAGAATGAGAGGGATCTTTGAGAATGTTTTGAACTATTGAAGTATCAGCTTAAACTTTGCACGTGTGGATCTGGTTGCTTGCACCTGACAATAAAGTCTACGCTGTAAACCACTTTTGTATTCCATAACCAACCCACTGAATAACTTTGCAATATGGACATCTTTGGCTTTTCATGGTTCTAGTTACTCATAGTAACATAAATTCTGTGGTTGTCCACATTTAAAATGAACGGAACACCCAATAGTGTGGTTTCTAAATTTGTTTTCTTTTTACTACTGCAACAAATGCAGAGTTTTGACATGGTGATGCTTCTTGATACAAATATCAATAGACAGTGATGGTTGCTTTAGCTATAGCGGTTCTCATCTTTATTTCTCCTGATCCTTCACAATACAAGTTTAAAAATCCTTGCAGTTGAACTCTTTGCTGAGGCCATTTGATTGGTAGATGATTGAGAGAAAGAAATCAAAGTGACAGACATTGTTGTATTAATTATTGTATTATCATCTTAAAATATTTCTTGGAAATAGAGATTATGAGTGTTCTTTGTATCATTAATTGCATTTGCAATGATTATTTTGTGTGTTGCAGAAGGTTAATTTTCTTTTCAAATTCTGATCAATGCCTACATTTTAAAAGAAAATTAGATCTGAAAGAAGAGAGTGGCTTGTCAGACATCAATATCCAGACTCAAATTCTCGTGAAAGAATTGCTAAAAATAAATGTGTATAGAGTATATATGTATAAAATTACTGAGCTCTGCAATTTCTTTAGTTTCCTCTTTTGCAATGTTATCAGTCTAGTGCTTTCCTGCCTTTGATTAAGTAATTTAGAGAGGGCTTTTTTCAATATTCTGTTATCCTGATATGCGGCAAATAGCTAAAATAGAAAGCCTTTCCATGAAACTGTGGGTTTCCCTTTTGAGATTTGTTCTAATACATGAGTAGACAGCTTCTTCATAATAAGGCCATGCTTTGGTGGGCATGCTGATGGACATGTCTTATAGAGCTTTTGGACAGTTGTTTCCCTGGGAAAAAATGAGAAAGAAGAGAGTGATGGATGCATGGCTAGATGCAGTACTTAATAGGAACAACTGACCCTGCAGCAAAGGGATATAGCACTCCTGTAACTTTGACACTTTGTGTGACATAACAAAGTACCAAATTGGTACTTCAAAAGTGAGGAAAGGCAGGTTTTGTGTTGTTTTGTTGGGGTATTGTAGGGATGAAATGCTCATATTAAGCATTTCCCTAGCCTTTGGCAGCCATTTTCCAACGAAACTGAAAAAGAGAAAAAGACTAAAAACATCAGACTTTCACATTCTGCAGAAAAAACTCTTGGAGCCATCAAAAGGATGTTGTCAAGCTATCAATAGCCCTAGGCTATATTTTTGCATCTTCACTGTAGCATTTGGATGCACATCATTCTTATACTATATGTTGATGATTGCAGTTACAGAGTAAGTATAGTGTACAAATAAAGGAGGGTATTTGTAGCTCAGGGTTGAAAGGAGGAGTCCTTGGTGCTCTCTGAGCTTCCTTGTTTTCTTGAGACCTTTCATTACCCCAACTAGATAACATCATCAGTGCTAGTAAGTAGTACTGTTTTCTGTCAGTTTACATCCTGGTGACTTGCCTGTCTGGGTGGGGATCGGTCTTGGAGATTCTTTGGTTGGCCTATTTACTGATGGCTCTTTGGCAGTTTCTTGATTGGAGTATTTCTTACTTGATTGTTGGTCTGAAGTCGATCTTAGAGTTAATCTGTATATTGTACATATGGAGTAAAGGCAAATATTTTTTCTTTCTCTTCTTTCCCCATTCCCCCTACAATTATCTTGTTGCCCTAATAACAAACTCCCTTGAACCATTGAAAGAACCTTATCTTTAATCACTTGCCTTGGATTTGTGCAAGGGGGTATGTGCAGAAGGGATGGTCTGCTCAAGCTTGTTACTATCCTGTTTGGAAGAGAAAAGGCTTAACAAATTATTTGATTGAGTCTCCTGCGGGGTAGAAAAAAAAGATTAAATATAGTGTGTGTGGTTGCTGTTTTAGATTAGGGTTGCTGGGGAGGGACCAAATTTGAAACATCTGGATATTGGTATAACTCTTTGTTTTTAGTACTAGTATTTCTAAATTTTTACAGCTTGTGTTACTTTTGATTTCTTAATCAACTGTTTGTCAATCCCAGTTGAAACTTCATTTCAGAGAAGAATATTGTGACGGAGAAACTTAGGGTAATAGATTTTTTAGATTAAAAAGTTGATATCTATTTTATAGCCCTTGAGGCTCTCAACGCAGCTTACAAAAGGATCTTGCATAAGATTTCATGAAATGTAATATAGAAACAACAATCAAGGACTCTGGAGGCGCAATGGTTAGTATGCAGTATTGCAGCTAACTCAGCCCACAGTCTGGAGTTCGATCCTAATGGGGCTCGAGGTCAACTCGACTCAGCCTTCCATCCTTCTGAGGTTGGTAAAATGAGGACCCAGATTATTGGGGGGCGGGAGTGGCATTAAGCAAGTGCAATGGTCGTTAAGCATATCAACAGTTTTTCTATAGTCTACTTTTGCTGAAAACTGGAAGTAAATGCCAGTTTTGGGCAAAATTCTAAAATGTAACATGGGATGTTGCAAATGCCCATAAATGTTCGCCAGGTGCTTAGGACCCAATGTGAGATCACATGACCACGTGGGGGGGGGGGGGAAGAACTTTGGAATCAGGCTCTAAATATTCCCAGAGAGGTCCATCGTAACTTTGAGCAGTCGCTAAGTGACTGGTTGTAAGTCAAAGATTGATATGTAAAAGGCTACCAAAGCAGCCCTGATGGTGCTAATTAATTAATTAGCAGCCCTTATTAGTATTAATAAATTGCCTCCATCACTACCGCTGCTCTGTCAGGTATCTATTAACTGTAGGTTTCTTCTTTTTTTTATAACCTCACTCTTGATCTTTCCAAGCTTCTCCCTTCAGCTTCTTCTTGCTTGGCAGCAGGGTCTGTTGAGAACTAAGGAAATTTTCTGTGGTACTACAACATTTTGGCAACTTGGCAGCTTCTCTTCTCAAAAATAAAACTGTTAAAACTCTTAAAAAGTTCATAGGAACTTTTTTCCCCTTTTGTACCGGTTCATCAAGGGCAGGCCTGTCAAATTCACAGACGTATCGTGATTTTTTTCTCCCTTCGCTAAAATGCAGGTGTGTGTGGCCAGCATGTGACACATCCAGCTCACAGGCCCTAAATTTGACACCCCTGATCTAGGGTTTAGGTGTCCCTCTGGAAATTAGGTATGTCCTCAATAGGCAGAGGACTGATTAGCTAATTCATCTTTCTGGATTTCATAAAACAGAATGCATACTAAGTTACATTGGGAGTCTTGTCTTCTTTTAGATATTTCTGTGTTTTCACTAAGTGTGGGAAAATGTCCAAACATTTCTGAATTCCAACAAATATGCAGGACATGCTGTCTTCTGCTGTAAACTTCCTAGTGTTTGTTTACATTTTCATGTATTTCATCTCATTTTATAAAATCTTGCAGTAATGTTTGGTACCGAAACATCCTCATAGAGTATTCATTTCAGATGATAATTTTTACATAAAAATCTATTTCAAAACAAACTGAAGGAATAGACAGTAAAAGCAGTCTAAAAAGCAGAATTAATATTCTCATTTTACAGTGTTTAAGGTTAAAATGAGAATTATGTGCACCAGCTTGACTTTATTGAGGAAAAAAAAAACCCTAGATATTTAAAATTTGATGAAGCCTTGTGGTCAGACAAGACATATGAAAATCTCTTGAAGCAGATTTTAAATTGTTCAGTAGTTTAGTCATTAAGATATAGCAATAAGACTTATTTATCACTTTACAGCCCTCTCTAAAGGCCATGTCACACTGCACCAACGGATGCAAAGAGAATGTAAAACGGACAGAAAAGCTTACCATCTGTTGGAAAACGCAATGAATCCATTGTGTACTCACTGCGTACGTCTTTCATACGCTCTATCCATCAAACATCCGTTTACTGCTATTTCATCCGCTCAAAAAGTTTTGAGCTGCACAAAACTTTTTGAGCGGATGAACTTTCTGCTGCGTACGATCTACATCCGCGACACATACGGGCAACAAACGTTCTACGTCCGTTGTCATCCGTTACACGTCCACTGTATCCTCTCTGCATCCTCTGGACATCCGCGCAACTCACATCCACTCCAGCGGAAAGCGGAAAAAGGGAGGAAGCGAAAGGTACGCGGAACGTCCACACAGCGTTAGTAGCATGGACATAGAAAGGATGAAAGCGGATGCAGCTAGGATATAAAGCATTAAAACAGACAAAACATTTGTATATGGGACGTATCTCGGATATTAAGGATATCTGGAGGATGTCTAGAGTATGTGGAAGGACACTTAGCGGAAAACCGACATTTCCTATAAAAAGGGGGAGGAAATCACCTGGATCTCACTATCAGTCCAGCAGCTGTGGTGTGCAGACCTCTTCAGCCTTGGTCTTGCTCTTCCACATCATCCATTGATCTCCACCATGGACCATCGCACACTCCTTTTGGTAGCCGTGATCATTCAACACCAGAACCAAGCCCTCTTCAGATTGTTTCACCTTTTCTACACAAGGAGAAGAAGGAGATGTCCAAGAACTGTCTGGGTCCGAAGATGGATTGGGGGAAGAGTGGAGTTTGGACCCTATGACAACCTGAGGAATGAAGACCCTCGTGCATTCCAGCACTTCATGAGGATGCCACCAGCCATGTTTGACGAAGTTGTGGAGCGTCTGAGACCCAGGTTGACCAAGGCAAACACCAACTTCCGTACCAGCCTGGACCCTGGACTGAAGGTGGCACTGACTCTGTACCACCTGGCCTCTGAGACCACATACAGAAACATGCAGTATGCCTGGAGGTGCCACACAACACCATCAGCATTGTGGTCAGAGAAGTGGTGCAGGCCATCATCGAAGAATACATGGAGGAGCTCCTCCAGTGTCCCACCACTGAAGAAGGCTGGAGGAAAGTTGCAGAGCAGTGGTATCAGAGGTGGAACTTTCCCCACACCATTGGAGCCATAGATGGCAAGCACGTGGCCTGCAAAGCTCCACCCAACTCAGGGTCCACTTATTTCAACTACAAGGACTTCTTCAGTATCATCCTCTTTGCCATGGTTGATGCTGACTACAGGTTCATGTACATTGATGCTTCAGGCAACGGGTCAGCTTCAGATGCCCAGGTATACAACGCCACTGACCTCAAGGATGGGCTGGAATGCAACCTCATCATGGGTTTTCCAGATCCAGACCCCCTACCCAATGACACACAAGATGTGCCCTACTTCATTGTGGGTGATGATGCCTTCTCCCTCAGAACCTACCTCATGAAGCCCTACACTTCAAGATACCTCACCCGTGAAGAGAGGATCTTCAACTACAGACTGTCCGGGGCAAGACAAGTGGTGGAGAACGCCTTTGGCATCCTGGCCAACAGGTTTCAGGTACTTCTCACCACCATCCAGCATTGCCCACAGACTGTGAGGAGCATCGTGGAAGCTTGCTGCATCCTGCACAATCTCATGCGCACCCGTTACTCAGTGTTGCAGAACAGGCTTGTGTACCGTCAACAAGGCAATGGGGACATGGAGCCTGGTGAATGGAGGCAAGGACAAAACCTGATAGACACTGTGGATGTGCAAGGCCCCAACAGAGCTTCACGTGAAGGGAAGAAGCAGCACAACCTCCTGAAACACTGGTGCAACTCCCCAGCTGGAGCAGTGGAGTGGCAAGACAGGATGGTAGATGCTTAATGGATGCTTCCTTGAGCCTGTCCCATCACACTGAGGAGATTGTGCCATGTATGTTGAGTGGCCCTAGAATGAACTGGGCATTAATAAAGAGTTTTGTTTATTTTGAAATGTGTTGATCAATGAATAAATTGTTATTGATAATAAAGGGCCAGATGTGTGGCAGGTGGGAGGGTGGACCATACAGTCCCACTATGCTTGCACTGGAGGTTTATCTATCCCACAACTATCCTTACCCATCCCACAGCTATCCTTACCCATCCCACAGCTATCCTTACCCATCCCACAACTATCCTTACCTATCCCACAAGCATGCAAAGGCTTAAACCTTTTTTCAAAGTTTTCACCAACACTTTATTAAGTAAAAAAAATGAACCAACTGTGTGAAGCAAAGATAACCTTTATTAATAACAAACTGTATGACTTTATTAAAAAGCAAAATGACCCAAGTAAAGTGTCTTAAGCAAAGATAAAGTGAACAGGTAACAACTCAGTCTCTGGCACTCTTCTCAGTCACTCTGAGGCGTGCCCATGGTCTCAGATGTAAAGGGGCCAGGGACTGTGGAGGTGGCTGTTGCTGGAGTGTTGGTCTGAGGCGCCATTGGGGTGCCTGGCCCCGAGAGTACAACAGGAGATGGTGTGTGCAGGAAGCTTTCAGAGAGCTGACTCAGTCCCATGAGGTTGAGAAGCCCTTCATCAAGTACCTGGGATGTGAGGCCCAAGACTGATGACAGATGTTTTGAGGAAGGGCTTGGCTGTGGGGTGGAGGAAGGAGGAGTGTAGTGGGGCTGTCTGGTCTGCAGCTGGGCGAGGTGAGGCATCTTTGGCGTCCGAGCAACCTGGGCCTGAACTGGGAAGGGCTTCCTCTGCTGTGGGAAGTCCTGGTAGTGGTAGGCTTGGTAGGTGAGGGGCTGTTGAAATCCGTGGAAGGGCTTTGACATCACCTGGGGTGGAGGAGCAGACCTGGAGTGGGTAAGAACAGGTTCAGCTGGACCTGGAGGGTGGTGCAGAAGAGCTGTGATCCTCTCCTTCATCACCTGGTACTGGGCCTCGGGCATGTCCATGAGGGTCTGGCTCATGTAGGTGATGAAGGGCTTGCAGTTGGAGGATGGTATGTTGAAGTGGACCAGCTGGGAGAGGAGATCTGTGCTGGCTTTTATTGTGTCCCTGATCTCCAACAGGACAGTGTGGCTCTGTCCCTCCGGTCTGCCTCTCTGCCTGCTTTCTGTGGAGGTAGAGCTGGGTGTGGGTGTGGGTTGGTCTCTGGTGGCTGCTTCTTCTTGCTCCATCTGAGACAGGGGATCCTCCATGTCCTCTGGCATGGGGAGTGCAGCTGTCAGGGGGGTCTCTGTCATGGGGCCCTCCAAAGACACCTGCCTGGACATGGTAGCTGTCTCCTGGCTGGAAGAGGAGTGGCTCTCTGTGGGCTGTCTGAGGGAGAGGGTTGACAGAAGGGCTGCTCCTTGGTGGCGGACCTCACCCTCCAGGAAGCTGCACTTGGCCATAACATAGGTCTCCCGGTCAGTGAGCTTGACAGCGGCCTGCCCGGATTTCTTCAGGTGCAGCTTGCCATACCAGGTGTGCATGTGCTTCCACCATACAAGGAGTATATCTGAAGTGTAGCCCAGGCTCTCCGCCTTCTCTCTCCAAGCTGCCTGCTTTCTCTTGGTGTTGCGATAGAGCCTGTAGCCCTTCCTCCACAGGTATTCGTTCTCCCTCAGCCATTCCATCACCTACTCCTCATGGTCCTCGGAAATGGAGTACTGTTTCCTCTCCCCCTTCTCCTTGCCTTGCCTCTTCCTCCCTCTGGCAGGGGCTTCAGGGCCTTCAGCAGCAGGGCTTTGAGGGCCTTGGGGCTGGTCCACCACACCAGCAGCAGCAGGAGAAGCACCAGCAGGAGAAGCAGCAGCAGCAGGAGAAGCACCAGCAGGAGAAGCACCAGCAGGAGAAGCAGCAGGAGAAGCAGCAGGAGAAGCACCAGCAGCACCAGCAGGAGAAGCACCAGCAGCAGCAGCAACAGGAGAAGCACCAGCAGCACCAACATCAGGAGCACCAGCAGCAGCAGCAGAATCACCAGCAGCTTCAGAGTCAGCGCCAGGGGGTGGGTTGGTGGTTCTGTCCTTCTTGCCAGGGCTGGCAGGAGTAGGCACAGGCTTCCTCTTCTTCCCCATGGTGTTCTCTCAAGATGTCTCTGGCAGCAGGTCTTTCCTCTGAATGATGACCTGCTTGCGAGCTGCATCCTTTTATATCCACGGAGCTGACGCAATTCATCCTCCCCGCATGCGCAGTGAACGCTTTGCATCCGCTACGCATCCGCTATGCATCCTATTGGCGTCCGTGATGCATCCGCATCATCCGCTACGCATCCACTCCTTCCGCTCCCCGTCCGCTTCGCTATTCTCCCCTGGAAGCCCTGCGGATGTGTCATCCGCTTCCATTCGCTTCCATCCATTAGGCTTCCTACGAACATCCGCTTTACATCCCCGCTACATCCTCCCCACGTCCGTTCCTTTCCATTGTTGTCCATTCTGTTTATGCAAATTTGGGGCACTTTTGAGAGCGGATAACAACAGATGGAGCCACCCCCGAAATGTTGCTCGTCCGCTGTGTCCTTTTTGCATACGTTTTGCATCCGTCGGCCAGTGTGACCTAGCCTTAAGTGGTTTACAGAGTCAGCATATTGTCTCTAACAATCTGGGTCCTCATTTTACCCACCTGGGAAGGATGGATGCAGGCAAACCAGTTGTGTCATTCTGAATAAATATGAGTTGATTCGTTCCTAACTCTCCAAAGTAAAGTTTTCCCTTTAATAAGATACTGCCTGACTAATACAGCAGCCTGTAAATAAATATTGATTCATTTGAAGGCACTGTGACTATATCACTTTCCCCCCAAAGCCCTGTAATGTAGGCTTGCCTAATGGATGTGAGGAAGGGAGGATGAGATAAGGTAGAGCAAACAAAAGTTTCCCTATCTCCCTGTTTCTTTGAATCCAGCATCTGAAAGTCAAAAGTTGATAAGCAAAAGCAAAGAAGCTGAAGATAATGTGCCACAGAGATAACAGTGTTAAAGATTAGTACATTCTGCAGTGTACTGGGATGTGATCAATTGAGCCTGGGGAAATATACATTTCTGAAGCCATACTGTATATGACATTCACTGTGTTTTTTAATATATATCTTCACATTATCAGGCATTTGCACACCTTTGAGCCAAAGTATTTTCAAGGCCATGCTATTTACAACTACCTTATGAAGAAGGCATAAGTTGAAACCAGTCTTATCCTAAGCAAGTCAACTGCAGTATATTCAATTGGCAGTAGATTTATTGTAAATTGTTTTAAAATGAAAATTTCAAATTAACAAACATATGCTCTTCTTTCAGACTTAAAACAGCCTATTATTAATAATTCATAAGGTAATTGTGGGCTTCAGATAGAAATTCTGAGGTGGGCCTGCTTAATTTAATTATTTTAATTTATTTTCTCTTGCCAGTAGATAACTTAAAAAAACAACAACAGTTGTGTAGTTCAATACAGTTATCCCAAAAACTCTTTTCAAAAAGCTCAGAACTTAGTTAACTAA
Organism: Laticauda colubrina; assembly: GCA_015471245.1. Lineage (NCBI taxonomy): Eukaryota > Metazoa > Chordata > Lepidosauria > Squamata > Elapidae > Laticauda > Laticauda colubrina. The sequence goes on from BLBF01000041.1 coordinate 27,382,026, forward strand.
AACAAAAATCCTGATTTACCAGTAAACCATGTATATTTCAAAATGGGTTATTGAATAAGTAACAATAGTAGGTTTCTCATTACCCAATGGTTTACACCATGCAGGACAGACACATGTTTGCAGTGAGACAAAGCCCAAGTTGAGTATCCTCAGTTTTTTAGAATTTCATGGAATTTTTTGAACTTGAGCCTGCCTCAGGAAGGGAGGAATTTGGACTAGAAGACCTCCAAGGTCCCTTCTAGGCCTCTGATTCTATGATTTGATCCTGTATTTAGGTCGAGGGAATGTTTCCTGGTTGGCCTGGCAAAGAACAGGCTTTCTTTGATTCAGAGGAATGCAAGCAAAGGTGTCAGATACGCTCATTAATAAATCAAAATACCTGTAATTTCATCAGGGATTTTTGTTTGCTCTGTTAAAATGAAAACAAACCACTACCGTGTTTCTCCAACAATACGGCCTCCACCAATAGGAAGCCCCACCATGTTTTATAGGCATTCAATTTATAAAATCGAATTAAGCCCCTCCCCCCAAATTAAGGCCCATATTAAACATGCAAAATGGGGGGGGAATGGCGGGGGGGCCTTGCATTTAGGAAGTACTTGCATGCCTGGATATGGTGCTGCCTGCGTTGGTGGGGCACTTCATACCGGGAGACCTTCCGCCACTGTTGCTTTTCCTTTTCCCTTGCTGCCACAGCGTTAGAGGAACACCGCAGCATTTGGCACAGCCACGTGCAGCCAATCAGGGCTCCTCCCTGCAACCGGAGCCCTGAGGAGACACTTGGCTTCAGGCGCTCCCGTCACCACATTCCGAGGGAAGGCGCTTGCCCGAGAGGATCTCTCCCTCTCTCTCTCTCTCTCTCCCCACAAGGTCTGTGCTGCAGCTGAGGAGGAGGAGGCTGCAGCCAGTTCCTTCTGCTTGCTGAGAGGTGAGGAAGCCGCGGCTTTGTACAGCAAGCAAAGCGCTGCTCACCCGGCAAGATTTGGGAATGAGGGGCAGGAGGAGGCATGCACGCACCCGCGGCTCGCTTTCCCGGCTCTGCCCAGCCCGCACAGCTCTGGCGCGGCCCTGGCGGGATGAGCGGAAGGTCTGGCGGGGAGGCACTCGCTGCCTTGATGAGAGCTCTGCCGCCGGGAAGGAGAACAGGCGGGCCATGGCAGCAGCCTCCTCCTCCGCAGCGCAGACCTTGCGGGGAGAGAGAGAGAGAGAGGGAGAGATCCTCTTGGGCAAGCGCCTTCCCTCAGAACGTGGCGACGGGAGTGCCTGAAGCCAAGTGTCTCCTCAGGGCTACAGTTGCAGGGGGGAGCCCTGACTATCCACACATGGCTGCGCCAAACGCCACGGCGTTAGAAGAGCAAGGGAGAAGGAAAAGGTCTCCCGAACCCTAAGATGTTGCCGCCCGCCCACCCGAGGATGCAAGGGGGGGAATTAAGTCACCCCCGAAAAGACGGCCTAGCCGTTTTTTGGGGGGTCAAAAAAATATAAGGCCCGGCCTTATAATGTGAGAAACACGGTAGTTATCTACAAAAGTAAGACTGCTGCTATATTTGTGAGACAAATGTGTCCTATAGGAGTTGGTTGCTATGTTTCTGGTAGTTAATGTTTGTTTGTTTGTTTGTTTTTATTAGCAATTAGCAATCTTCCCCAAGTGTACTCTCTCTTTGAAATCTTTAAAGACATTTACTCAGCCCAATCTGAATTTGTTAAGAAAATTTAAAAAACCACACCGCAGTGAGGTACACGCACTTTAGATATACTTCATTTCTTAGGTATGATATATAATACAAGTAGTCCTCGACTTACAACAGTTCATTTAATAACCAAAGTTACAACGATACTGAAAAATGTGACTTAGGACTATTTTTCATATTTACTACCATTGTGGAATCCCTGTAGTCACATTGATCAGAATTCAGATGCTTGGCATTCGACTCATATTGTTGTGGTTAGCCAACAGCAGGTGCGGACAGCTGAGGAGAGCGAGGACTCAGATGAGGAGCCAGGACCATTAGGAGCGGGAGCTGGCAGCAGTGATGAGGAGGTTCCTGAGGAGCCTGTGCCAAGTGCGCGTGCTTGTAGGATTGCTCGCAGGAAAGAGCAGCTGCAACAGCACAGGTGACTCGGGAGTAAGGCTGCAAGGTAATAGCCCCTCCTTCAAGAAAATAAAAGCCAGCTATGAAGTGAATGTTCTTTGCAGGAAGCAAAGACCTTTTGAAACTCAACCTTGTGGCCATTACAGTATTTTAAGTTGGTATTTGAAGATTCTTGTGTTGTGAAATATTTCTTATCTGTGATTCTTGGCAGTCTTGGCAGTTTGGCAAGGTTTGTGCCAAACCTAATTAGTTTGCAGCAGCCTTTTAACTGGGGATTCGTAAGAGTCATTAAAAGGTTTATGTCCCCTTTGGTTATTGTTTGTCTTGATGGAAAAGGATTTGGGTCAGAACACATATTTAGAACTATTGCAATGTCCTGGGGTCATGTGCTCACCTTTCGCGATCTTCTGAGGAGCAAAGTCAAGAGAGGAAGTTAAGATTCACTTAACCATATTACTAATGTAGCTATTGCAGCGATTCACTTAAGCGTGACAAGAAAGGTCGTAAAGCAGGCCAAAATTCACTGAACAAATATCTTACTTAACATCAGAAATTTGGGGCCCAATTGTCCCAGTAACAATTGTCCTTCCATTCCCCACCATCCAGTCAGAGTTGAAGAAGCTTCTTGGATAAGCATCCAAGAAAAAAAAAACCAGAAAGTCCAGTTGCCTCTTGAAAAAAATAACTTTGAACCCAATTGTGGTCGTAAATTGAGGGCTACCAGTATTTATAGGCTGTATCTCCAATCTCTTCAGTCTCAAGGTTAAGTTTTATTTTATTTTATTTTAAAATCATGCATCCTTTAGATTTTAGTTAGACGTTGACTTTACTTACTGACACTAGTTCAAAGCTGCATTGAAAAACTCCGGCACTTGGGATTATTTGAGGATCATTAAGTGCTCTTGATTTATTTATCACCTCTAGTTACACTAAGGATGTGGACTAAAGATCCTCGGGCTCACACAATTTAGCACTGTTCTGACACATTCATATTAAGTTGTTCCACTCAGCTTGTATTGTTTGCCTTGGATCTCCATTGTATTTTTTTTATCTTCATCTCTTCTGAATCTGAATCATATCATTGTTCCATGGGCCCCCGCCTCTCCAGCCTAATCATACAAATGTTCCTTAATTGATGCCAACTGAGGCATCAAGCAGGAGTTTTCCAGCCTGATGATTTGTCTTGGTTGCTTCATGGCTGTTATCCTGCAAAAAGAAAGGGAGGGAGGGAGGGAGATAAAGAATAAAGAAAAAAGCAAAGAAGAGGAAGGAAGAAAGGAAGAGAAAGAAATAAAGAAAGAAAAAGAAAGAAAGAAAGAAAGAAAGAAAGAAAGAAAGAAAGAAAGAAAGAAAGAAAGAAAGAAAGAGAAAGAAAACACAATGTTGATCCTGTGAGATATTTTGGAATTTTTCGTACCATCAGCAATCTCCCTTGAGTTGTCTCTGTGAGCTGGAGGTTAGTGGTGCTGCCCTACTTTGATTCCAATCCTAATTACTTACATACATACATACACACATACATACACACACACTCATACATATTTGCCACCAAAAAAGGTAGTAGGTCTTATTTTCACAGGATGTCTTCCACTGACACACCTTGCAGCGGCAGCACTGACAGCCCCACCGAACAGGGCCCCATTGCCGGCCCACTTATTCTATGGCCGCTTGTCACCACTTAAATGCATTACCCCTACCCTCCATTTTGCTGCCAGAGGCCTTCAGGAAATGCTTCTGCAGCCAAGAAACAGGCTCCGGATTGACATGTGCATCGCGCCCCGCCTTGTTTCACTATCAGAGGTCTTCAGGAAAGGCCTCTGCAATCCAGAAATGAGGTCTGGATTGATGTGTGTGTCGCCTCGGCCTCTATTTCGCTATCAGAGGCCTTTCCTGAAGAGCCTCTGATGGCGAAACGGAGGCCGGGGTTGATTCAGCACACATCAATCTGGACCTTGTTTCTTGGTGGCAGAGGCCTTTCCTGAAGGGCCTGTGACAGTGAAACGGAGACCGGGAATGACACAGGCAAGCAACAGCAAGTGGCCGCAGAAGAAGAGGGCTGGCAAGGCAAGGCAGGTGTTGGGGTGTGAGAGGCCTGGCTGCAACTGTCCAAAAATACCGTGTTTCTCCAACAATACAGCCTCCACCAATAGGAAGGCCCAGTGTGATTTCTAGGCATGAGGTGAAATTAAGCCCTGCCCAAAATGTAGGCCTATTTAAATCATGCATTTCCTCACCATTTCTCACATCGTTCGTTAGAACTACACGAGGTGAAGAGAAATGGGGGGGGGGGAAGGCAGGGGGGAGAAAACCAGCCTTTAGGAGTGCCCTGCAGGAAGCCGAGGCTAGAATACCCAATAGCCGATAGAAGCTCCCCAAGTGCAATCACCAGCCACTTCAGGGCGTGGCATGGCTGCCAGTGTCCCCTCACCTTTAGGCAGTCTCTTTCTGGAGATGGAAGCTCCCCAAGTGCAGTCACCAGCCACTTCGATCGGCCGATAGATGCGGCCTTGCGGTGAGGGGTGTGTGTGTGTGCACTCGCCCCGAGGCTGCTTCTACCGGCTGATCGAAGTGGCTGGTGACTGCCCTTGGGGAGCTTCCATCACCTGAAAGGCACTGCCTAATGGCGAGGGGACACGGGCAGCCACGCCTCACCCCAAAGTGGCTGGAGACTCTGCCTTCGGGGAGCTTTCGTCGGCTGATAGAAGCGGCCTTGCAGCGAGGTAGGTGCGTATGGGCCGCCCTAGGTGAGGGAGGAAATTAAGTCACCCCCAAAAAGACAGCCTAGCTGTTTTTTCGGGGGTCAAAAAAAATACAAGGCCCGGCCTTATTTTGTGAGAAACACGGTAAGTAGTAGGATATCTTCAGGGCCACTTGCCTCAATTAGCATCAGCATAACCTATTTTAAAAAGCCAACTAATATAACCATATTGTAAGAAGTTTGAGGGTCCTGAAGTGAAAAAGTATAGCTTTTATGTGAGTATGCTGCTGTTTTGGACCATCATGTGCCCCTCCCCTGTTGGCTTTCCGGAAAATATTAAACACTGCATTATTTTAGGGGACTTTTTCTTAAGTTTATATGTGATACTATCTTGCTTCATGTTTTCATTTTTTTTCTAGTTCCCAATTTTTGTTTGAATTTTACATGTTGTATTTATGATGTTTATGTTGGATGCATGTTTCATGTGATATTTGGGGCAATGTTTTTGTTTGGGTACAAAATACAATAACCAGGTTGCTGAGCAGGATCCAGGCCTCTGCATTTTAAAATACATCTGCTAAAACAACTGTGCCAGCTTCCAGTTTTATTATTACCTTAAAAAAAATAATCTAGACTTAAAATATCCAGTAAATTGTTTTCCTTGTTAAAAACCTCCATGATTTAGAGAGGTACTAATGAATTGCATAATATTAATCTTGTGGTTTGTGTTGAGTTTCTTAACACAATAACAGAATTGGAAGGGACCTTGGAGGTCTTCTAATCCAACCCCCTGTTCAAATATGTGACCCTATACTATTTCAGACAAATGTTGTCCAGTCTCATCTTATATCTTAGGGGAAGCAATGACATGTCTTACAGAAATGTCTTTAATAAATGAATATAAATAACTAAGCTGTCTGTTCATAAACATTTATAAATGTAGAATAGATGCTATTCTACAGCCCTTCCAACAAACAAGAATCTTCGTCAAATTTTAAATGAGTGTTGACGTATGAAAAATTTCAGACATGGTGACTATGACATGCCACTTTTAATGGTAGAATGATAGATTAATATTACTGTATTACAGGCAGCAAAGATTTATTCCTGTAGAGCTAATAAGATCTGATACGGTACAGAAGTTTTTCCCCCTAAAATAGAGTTTCACCTCTAGACTTCTGTGCAGAACAGTGTGTACACATTTCAAATATTCAAAGATCTTCATTCTGAATTTTACTTCTTTTGAACTGGGTGCTTGTTTAGCAAAAGCAAAATTATAGTCTGTTGCTGGGTTTACTGAGAGCAAGGAGCCCTAAATCAACTCAGCTTTGCTTTGCAAGTAGAAGTTCTTTGCCATGTTTCTTATACGGAGAATACGAATGGAAATGTTCTAAATATTCTATTTATGTCAGTGATGTTCTGTAAACATGACTGGTTTCTATTTGATCAGAAACAAATGCCTGTGTAGCAGGAATAGGCAACCCAATGCTCTATGTATATTTTGGAGGTAAATTTCCATTAAACTTCAGTCCACTGTGGTCAATGTGCCCATTGTAACACCAAACTGTCTATTGGTAGATAATAGTAATGTTGATATGCAAAATATCAAATATTAATTGGTGCAAATTCTTTTCTGTCAAAGGAACAATATAAATTTGATAAGTAAATCAAATAAAACAAGCTACATCATTGTTCTTCACAATTTTTAACCTAAATCAACTTACTTTGATTTGAGAAAATTTTAGAAAACTGTATTATTGTATGTATCCTGAGAATTAATTGTGTCATCTGCCCATTCATTTCCTAAGGATAAATATTGTTGTTGAACTCTAATTTATGCAATCAACTTACTTTGATTTGAATAAATAGTAGAAAACTGTGTTATTATATACGAAAAGTCCTGGGAGTTAATTGTATCATCTACCATTCCTCTCCCCTAGTAATTTAAGGATAAATATCGTTACTGAACTCCAATTTAGGCAGTGGGAGGAGAATTGGTAATCAGGGTTTATCTTGGAAACCATTGTTAGTTTGAAAGTAACTCAACATCTCTGACCTAATTGTTGAACTTTACCCAGTTATTAGGCATACCGAAAGGTACTAATAATTTTTAAAATACACTTTGCCGTTAGAAATTGCTAATTTAAAAGCACAACCATTTGCTTTGGAAAAGGAAAATAAACAGTGCCTCTCATCCTGATAATATTTCTCTGTTCCTCTAAGGGTTCTGTTTGTTTTATTTCCTTGTCTATTCTTTTTCTTTTCTTTTCTTTTCTTTTCTTTTTTTTTTTGAAAATTTTATTTGGGTTTTCATAAAAAAAACCCATAATCCAAATAAAACATCTTTTTTTGAAAATAGCATGGTCCTGGGTTACACTTCTTCATACAGACACAAACTCAATTTCATTTTATGTTCTATTCCATATCTCATTACTATTTTACATTTTCTACATAGTTTTTCTCCTCTCTTAATTTTCTCAATGTTATTTTAATTATCTCATCTCAATTCAAATCATATTTACACTTTTGTCTGTCCTGTTTCAATTTCATATTTTCTTTTCTCATTAAACAAATTTTCTCTTGTAGTTACTAATTGGAGTATGACGCCTTTATATCTTTTAATTTTATCCATTCAGCTCTTATTTAAGCTTCAATATATACCTTGAGGTTATAACAGTCAATATAATACATAACTTCCAATCGAATTCTGCTTGGTACATTCTTAAAATACACACTATATTCTTAAAAAGTGATTATAAATATATGTAATTAAAACACTCATTCTATTCCAATTCAGTTCTATCATTAATATTCATTAAAGTCTTAACATCTTTAACATTTCTTTTCAATTAAATATCATACTTCCTTGGGAACACTTATAAGTTTTCCGAAATTAATTTTTTTCCCTCTATTTCTCTTCCCTTATATTTTATGAAGCATTAAATAATTAAAATGTTCCCATCCTTATCTAATTCAATTATCTCATTCATTTTATTTCATTTATTTATTAACATTTCACGAGATTACAATAACTATTTTATCCATCATTTTAATCATACATTGTTTCATATTTTCTAAAATTATTTCTATTTCTAATATAACAATATTATCTTATATACTTTTGCAGAATCCCTTTTTCAATTAAATTTTCACCCATTATCTCTAAATAGGCCTTGTTTCTTCATATCTTGTTTCTGTCCTTTATAACTTCTTTTCCTTTCCTTCTTCCCTCTCTTTTTCTCCCTCTCCTTTTTACCCCCTTGTCTCTCTACTTCTAATTCTCTCTTCTGTATTCCCCTCTTCTGTTGCTTTCTAATATTATACTTATTTTTCAAACTATTCTTCCTTTTCTTGGTTGTTTTTTTTCAAATCTTAAACTTTTCATTCTCTTCCCCCCCTTTCCTTTTTTTCCCCCACATAAAATTACTTGTTCATTAAAGATGGCTTCTTCTTTGTCACAGTCTTCTTGTTCTGCAGGCATTTCTTGTTGTTTCTCATAGTTCCAGATCTCCATTTCTAAGAATTGAAATACAAGCCAAAAGAACCTTTCCCTTCTTGTGCATCTTCTTTGTACTTTTTAAGTTCCATTTTCAGTTCATCTAAAAGTAGTGCCATTTTAAACACTTTTAAACAACCACCCGATTGATTTTAGTCATTCAAATACAATAACCAAAAATCCAGAGATCAACAAATAATCCAAATACTCCCAAGCTGTTTCTTCATGATTCTTTTTTCCACTTTCTCTTCCTGGGTTCTACTATTTTGTTGCCAAGTTTCAGTTAAAATGTATCTTTTAGAAGTCTTGTTGAGGTTTTACTGTAAATTCCTTTTAATTCCAGGCAGTCTCCTCCCTTTTTTCCAGTCTCCTCCTTTTTTTCTGCTCTTTTATTCTTTTTCTCTCCTTTCCTGCTTTTAAAAGCTTTTAAGTATCCAGAAATCTTTATTATCCCTTTGACATTTTATTTTCAGCTTAAATGCCTATTGATGTCAAAGTGGATTTTTTTCCAATTTCTTATTTAAATCTCTTAGCTGTCAGTATAAGGAAAGGGAGAGAAGAAGAAAAAACCAAATCCTTTTCCTTTTTCTTTCTCCTTTGCTGCTTCAAAGTCTTCTTTGGGAACAATGTTACTTTTTTTTTAGTTTAAATTCCAGGGTATCTAAGTTGTTGCTTTTGCAGTTTAACCCGGTCAACCAAGACTTTCTCTTCTTATCTTCCTCCTGCACATTCTTTTCCAGTTGAGTTCTTTGAGTTAGCCATTTCTGACCACCGCTGCAACTGCCTTCGGGAAAGGGAGTAATGGCCAGCTGAGGAGGAGAGATGCGGCTCTCTCCTCAACCCTGCTGGCATTCCCCCCCTCTTCACCACCTCTATGGGGTGGCTTAGCCCCGAAATCAGCCGGCTCGGGCGCTCCAGCAGCGAGCACAGATCGAAATTGTGCCCGATTGCAGTTTTGGTTGTCCACAAAGAGGCTCAAACCGGAAGTCCCTTATCTGTTCTTTTTCATGATCCCTTTCAAAAGGGATCATGTGTATCATATGTATTTTCTTGAAAACTACAGTGATGTCAAAAGCATTGCTGATATTTTATGTTATATTTATATGAAAATGACTTCAAAATTACTGTTATACTTCAGAAGAGTTCTCCATTGCAATATCAGCTTTCAGCCAGTTTGTGTAACATAAACCTAGTGGATAAATCATTGCCATCCATCGTTTTTCAAGGAAGAAAATCCTTCTAAATTATGTCTACAATTCCAGGGTAGGAGGAAATAGATGGTTTATGCTTGAAAAACAATAACTACTTTCCTTTTAAGGTTTTTTGGGGGCTTAGTTTCTCACATAAATAATGGAACAAATGACGAATAGAAGGTTAGAGATTATTTAAAATAAGCACAGCTGCTGAAGAAAATACTCATAGCTGTAGGAAAATGTTTAATAATTAATGGCCTTTTGACTTAAGCCAGAGGTAACTGAAATGGAAGGTTTCATCAGCTCCTTGATGAACTCTTTTAAAGCAAGGCCCTCCACATCTTTCTTGTGATGAGATATTTTCAAGCAGTGAATGAATTCCTTTGAAAATATATAATGCTATGTACAGCTTTGAAAGTAGGATAAGCCTCATTACCAGTACACAATGTGGCAAATATGAAGAATAAAGGACAATTCTTCAATGCTTGGCAAGAAGGAACATCTATTGAATTACAAAATGACATCCTTCCTTCAACATAAATAAAGGAAGGAAAGAAAGAAGAATTTGAACGCCTCTCCATTCATTTCAGCCTGAGTGTAAAAAACAGGCCACATTTTCCTTTCTTCATCTGGTTGATACTGCTTTAATAGCTGTATTGCTTTGATTAAGAATTGGTCTAAATCTGGGATGGGCAATACTATCTCAGTGGCTTAATAATAAGGGAGATATGAATAAAGGGGAACATTAGGACAGGGATGGTAGGCACGTTGGTGCGCTTATCCACGCCCCTTACAGACCTCTTAGGAATGGGGTGAAGTCAACAGTAGATAGTCTAAGGTTAAAGTTTTGGGATTTGGGGAAGAAACTGCAGAGTCAGGTTGTGTATTCCAGACATTGACCACTCTGTGGCTGAAGTATTTCCTGCAATCGAGTTTGGTGCAGTTTACCTTGAGTTTGTATCTACTGTGTGCTCAGATGGTCTTAGCTCTGGTGGTTCGAGCCATGGCATTGTGTAGTGAATGAATTCCCATTTCTCACCTCAGCTTCAGCCTACTTTACAGTTAAGCCCATGTCCCACTGCACCAACGGATGCAAAGAGGATGTAAAACGGACAGAAAAGCTTACCATCTGTTGGAAAACGCGATGCATCCATTGTGTATTCAGTGCGTACGTCTTTCATACGCTCTATCCGTCGAGCATCCATCTACTGCTATTTTATCCGCTCAAAAAGTTTTGAGCTGCACAAAACTTTTTGAGCGGATGAACTTTCCACTGCATACGATCTACACGACACATATGGGCAACAAATGTTCTATGTCCGTTGTCATCCGTTAAATTTCCGCTGTATCCTCTCTACATCCTCTGGCCATCTGCGCAACTGACATCCGCTGCAGCTGAAAACGGAAAGAGGGAGGAAGCGAAAGGTACACAGAATGTCCACACAGTGTTAATAGCATGGACATAGAAAGGATGAAAGCGGATGCAGCTCGGATATAAAGCATTAAAACGGACAAAACGTTCATATATGGGATGTATCTCGGATATTTAGGATGTCTGGAGGATGCCTAGAGTATGCAGAAGGACACCTAGCGGAAAACTGACATTTCCTATAAAAAGGGGAAGGAAATCACCTGGATCTCACTATCAGTCCAGCAGCCGTGGTGTGCAGACCTCTTCAGCCTTGCTCTTGCTCTTCCACATCATCCATTGATGTCCACCATGGATCGTCGCACACTCCTTTTGGTAGCTGCCATCATTCAACGCCAGAACCAAGCCCTCTTCAGACTGTTTCACCTTTTCTACACAAGGAGAAGGAGACGTCCAAGAGCTGTCTGGGTCCAAAGAAGGATTGGGAGAAGAGTGGAGTTTGGACTCTATGACAAGCTGATGGTGGAGCTGAGGAATGAAGATCCTCGTGCATTCCAGCACTTCATGAGGATGCCTCCAGCCATGTTTGACGAAGTTGTGGAGCGTCTGAGACCCAGGTTGACCAAGGCAAACACCAACTTCCGTACCAGCCTGGACCCTGGACCGAACGTGGCACTGACTGCGCCACCTGGCCTCTGGGACCACATGCAGTATGCCTGGAGGGTGCCACACAACACCATCAGCATTGTGGTCAGAGAAGTGGTGCAGGCCATCATCGAAGAATACGTGGAGGAGCTCCTCCAGTGTCCCACCACTGAAGAAGGCTGGAGGAAATTTGCAGAGCAGTGGTATCAGAGGTAGAACTTTCCCCACACCGTTGGAGCCATAGATGGGAAGCACGTGGCCTGAAAAGCTCCATCCAACTCAGGGTCCACTTATTTCAACTACAAGGACTTCTTCAGTATCATCCTCTTTACCGTGGTTGATGCTGACTACAAGTTCATGTACATCGATGCTTCAGGCAACGGGTCATCTTCAGATGCCCAGATATACAACGCCAGTCACCTCAAGGATGGGCTGGAACGCAACCTCATCATGGGTTTCCCAGATCCAGACCCCCTACCCAACGACACACAAGATGTGCCCTACTTCATCGTGGGGGATGATGCCTTCTCCCTCAGAACCTACCTAATGAAGCCCTACACTTCCAGATACCTCACCCGTGAAGAGAGGATCTTCAACTACAAGCTGTCCAGGGCAAGACGGGTGGTGGAGAACGCCTTTGGCATCCTGGCCAACAGATTCCAGGTACTTCTCACCACCATCCAGCATCGCCCACAGACTGTGAGGAGCATCGTGGAAGCTTGCTGCATCCTGCACAATCTCATGCGCACGCGCTACCCAGTGTTGCAGAACAGGCTTGTGGACCATCAACAAGGCAATGGGGACATGGAGCCTGGTGAATGGAGGCAAGGACTGATAGTCACTGTGGATGTACAAGGCCCCAACAGAGCTTCACGTGAAGGGAAGAAGCAGCGCAACCTCCTGAAACACTGGTGCAACTCCCCAGCTGGAGCAGTGGAGTGGCAAGACAGGATGATAGATGATTAATGGATGCTTCCTTCAGCCTGTCTCATCACACTGATGAGATTGTGCCATGTATGTTGAGTGGCCCTACAATGAACTGGGCATTAATAAAGAGTTTTGTTTATTTTGAAATGTGTTGATCAATGATTAAATTGTTATTGATAATTAAGGGCCATATGTGTGGCAGCTGGAAGGGTGGACCATAAGGTCCCACTATACTTGCACTGGAGGTTTATCTATCCCACAACTATCCTTACCCATCCCACAACTATCCTTACCCATCCCACAGCTATCTTTACCAATCCCATAGCTATCATTACCCATCCCACAGCTATCCATCCCACAGCTATCCTTACCAATCCCACAAGCATGCAAAGGCTTAACCCTTTTTTCAAAGTTTTCCCCAACACTTTATTAAGTTAAAAAAATGAACCAAGCGTGTGAAGCAAAGATAACCTTTATTAATAACAAACTGTTTGACTTTATTAAAAAGCAAAATGACCCAAGTAAAGTGTCTTAAGCAAAGATAAAGTGAACAGGTAACAACTCAGTCTCTGGCACTCTTCTCAGTCACTCTGAGGCGTGCCCATGGTCTCAGATGTAAAGGGGCCAGGGACTGTGGAAGTGGCTGTTGCTGGAGTGTTGGTCTGAGGCACCATTGGGGTGCCTGGCCCCGAGAGTACAACAGGAGATGGTGTGTGCAGGAAGCTTTAAGAGAGCTGACTCAGTCCCGTGAGGTTGAGAGGCCCTTCCTCAAGTACCTGGGATGTGAGGCCAAAGACTGATGACAGATGTTCTGAGGAAGGGCTTGGCTGTGGGGTGGAGGAAGGAGGAGTGTAGTGGGGCTGTCTGGTCTACAGCTGGGTCAGCTGAGGCATCTTTGGCGTCCGAGGAACCTGGGTGTGGACTGGGAAGGGCTTCGTCTGCTGTGGGAAGTCCTGGTAGTGGTAGGCTTGGTAGGTGAGGGGCTGCTGAAATCCATGGAAGGGCTGTGACATCGCCTGGGGTGGAGGAGCAGACCTGGAGTGGGTAGGAACAGGTTCAGCTGGGCCTGGAGGGTGGTGCAGAAGAGCTGTGATCCTCTCCTTCATCGCCTGGTACTGGGCCTCGGGCATGTCCATGAGGGTCTGGCTCACGTACGTGATGAAGGGCTTGCAGTTAGAGGATGGTATGTTGAAGTGGATCAGCTGGGAGAGGAGATCTGTGCTGGCTTTTATTGTGTCCCTGATCTCCAACAGGACAGTGTGGCTCTGTCCCTCCGGTCTGCCTCTCTGCCTGCTTTCTGTGGAGGTAGAGCTGGGTGTGGGTGTGGGTTGGTCTCTGGTGGCTGCTTCTTCTTGCTCCATCTGATACAGGGGATCCTCCACGTCCTCTGGCACGGGGAGTGCAGCTGTCAGGGGGGTCTCTGTCATGGGGCCCTCCAAAGACACCTGCCTGGACATGGTAGCTGTCTCCTGGCTGGAAGAGGAGTGGCTCTCTTTGGGCTGTCTGAGGGAGAGGGTTGACAGAAGGGCTGCTCCTCGGTGGCGGATCTCACCCTCCAGGAAGCTGCACCTGGCCATGACATAGGTCTCCCGGTCAGTGAGCTTGACAGCGGCCTGCCCGGATTTCTTCAGGTGCAGCTTGCCATACCAGGTGTGCATGTGCTTTCACCATCCAAGGAGTATATTTGAAGCGTAGCCCAGGCTCTCCGTCTTCTCTCTCCACGCTGCCTGCTTTCTCTTGGTGTCGCGATAGAGCCTGTGGCCCTTCCTCCACAGGTACTCGTTCTCCCTCAGCCATTCCAGCACCTCCTTCTCATGGTCCTCGGAAATGGAGTACTGTTTCCTCTCCTCCTTCTCCTTGTCTTGCCTCTTCCTCCCTCTGGCAGGGGCTTCAGGGCCTTCAGCAGCAGGGCTTTGAGGGCTTTGGGGCTGGTCCACCACAGCAGCAGCAGCAGGTCAAGCACCCCCAGCAGCAGGAGAATCAGCAGCAGCAGCAGGAGAAGCACCAGCAGCACCAGCAGGAGAAGCGCTAGCAGCAGCAATAGCAGGAGCAGCAGCAGCAGCAATACCAGGAGCAGCAGCAGCAGGAGAAGCACCAGCAGCTTCAGAGTCAGCGCCAGGGGGTGGGATGGTGGTTCTGTCCTTCTTGCCAGGGCTGGCAGGAGTAGGCACAGGCTTCCTCTTCTTCCCCATGGTGTTCTCTCAAGATGTCTCTGGCAGCAGGTCTTTCCTCTGAATGGTGACCTGCTTGCGAGCTGCCTCCTTTTATATCTGCGGAGCTTGCGCAATTCATCCTCCCTGCATGTGCAGTGAACGCTTTGCATCTGCTAGGCATCCGCTAGGCATACTATAGGCATCCGTGATGCATCCGTGTCATCCACTACGCATCCGCTCCTTCCGCTCCGCGTCCGCTTCGCTGTTCTCCCACGGAAGCCCTGCGGATTTGTCATCCGCTTCCATCCACTTCCATCCGCTAGGCTTCCTACGAACATCTGTTTTACATCCCCACTACATCCTCCCCACGTCCATTCCTTTCCGTTGTTGTCCGCTCTGTTTATGCAAATTTGGGGCACTTTTGAGAGCGGATAACAACGGATGGAAAATTTGCTCATCCGCTGTGCCCTTTTTGCATACGTTTTGCATCCGTCGGCCTTTGTGTCCTAGCCTTTAGAAAGCGTATTGTATGCAAGTAGATGAAATAAGTACCACTTTAATGGTGTAACAAGCTGGTGCTCCATGCAGGCAGTCAGATTCTTGACATCTCTGAACTTTCCCAATTGCAGTGCCCACTTGCGAGGCAGCTCTGAGAAGGGAGGGGTCCTTGGGTGATGCTGCAGGAAGGATCACTGGTGTTTCAGTCTGGTGCAAAGCCAGCTTGCCCTTCACACTTTGGGAAGGGTGCAAGTGTTTTCTATAACAGGGGTGGTCCTTGGCAAGCCAAACTACTGCTCTGCAATAGCATTGTGGTCTCCTGGCTATTGTAACAACATCATACACTAATCATCATCTTTATCATCATTACCATCATCATCATCATCAATATCAGTGGTTTATTTGCTGTGACTTCAAGAATAAATGTGGAGTGATTATTAAAATCAGTGGCCAATATAAATAAACATACTGATGTATTTACTCATATAGAGGGAGTGAATGAGGGTTGAACAATAAAGTAAATATTATTTAATTAGTTTATTTTTATCCCACCTGTATTACTTTATAAGCAACCCAAGGCAATGCATATACCTAGTATCCTTCCTACTTGTATTTATTCTCCCTTTCTTCAGAAGTACAAAGAAGTTCCATAGTGGGTTTGATATATTTTTTTTATACATCTGTGAGGTAGTTTGGAGTAAGAAATTGACTGTCCACTGAGCAGCTGTAGCAGAAGACCAGAACCTGGGTTCTGCCAATCATCGTACATAGACTATTTCATCATGCTGGCTCATTCTCTTCTTTCCCTTGGGAAAGGAGGAGAAATAGGCTGAAAAGAAGCAGAAAGGCATGACTCTAAGGAGTTAATGAGAACTTTAGAGTAAGAAGTTCAAAGTTTAAAGGCAATGTATGAAATACTATATAGATAGAAGATGGAATGGTTTGCAAAGATAAAAAGTTATAGAGCTGTGGTGGCGCCATGGTTAAAATGCAGTATTGCAAGCTAATTCTGCTCACAGCCAGAAGTTTGATCCTGACCAACTCAGGATTGACTCAGCCTTCCATCCTTACGAGGTCGGTAAAATAAGGACTCAGATAGTTGGGGGCAATACTCTGACTCTGTAAACCACTTAGCAGTAAAGCACTGTGAAGCAGTATATAAGTCTTAAGTGCTATCGCTATTGCAATGGAGTATAATGAATGGTGTTGGTGTATACTTTTAGATTTTCTTTTCTTACTCCAGTCAATGCCTTTAATTCCCTTTGCAAAACACCCCTTAGTCTTTTTTTTTTTTTCGTGCCTTCCATAATATTACATATTTTGGAAGGGAATAGTGAAATGATTGTGTATATGGATCAAATCCATCTGAAGCCATTACAATCTTTGTGAAACTTTTGCATTTTTTTCCTCCCTTAAAGAATTCAGTGGAGAGGAGCCCAACCCAACTTTTCTAGAATTAAAATAAAGCCTCTTTTCAGAAATTGCAATAAGTACCTGTAGAGAAGGAAGCAGACTTTCAGGTATCCTATCTGGACACTTTAAATTAGTTAGAGCCACGGTGGCACAGTGGTTAGAATGCAGTACCACAGGCTACTTCTGCTGATTGCTGGCTGCCTGCAATTTGGCAGTTCGAGTCTCACCAGCTCAAGGTTGACTCAGCCTTCCATCCTTCCGAGGTGGGTAAAATGAGGACCCAGATTGTTGGGGGCAATAGGCTGATTCTGTAAACTGCTTAGGGCTGTAAAGCATTGTAAAGCAGTATAAAAGTCTAAGTACTATTGCTATGAATCCAACCCCACAAGTTTTATTGTGCTTGGAAATGAACAAAAGACAAGTTGGGCTCAAGTACAACTACAGAGTTTTTAAAGTGCAAATCAGATTGTTCTCTGACAATCCCATTTAGTGATCCTAATTTCCAAAATTTTATAGTGACAAAGTTTTATGGGTTCTATTTTACTGATGTAACCAAATCACATTAGAGCTGTTGCATCCATCTTCTGCGTTCCTGGGAAAAGAGAAATATTTTGCCCTTCACTGTTAAGATACAAACCAGCCCAGTGGCGCCTTACTTAAAAAAACCTGTGTATATCTAAATGGTTGAGTCTTTGTTAGACAAATCAAAGACAGACAGCATTAAAGGTTAAGCTCATCTACTTAAAAAATCTGCAAAGAATTTTCCTTTACAAGTGTAGGGGAAGTGCCATGCCTTCATTGAGAATAAATTATTTTTTGGTTTTATTTGAGTTTTATTTGACTTATGGGCTTTCTGTAGGGCCTCTTTTCGAAAAAAAATCAAATTTGTAAAAAAGTACTGACACAGAAGCAAATGTACACCATGATACGGAGTGTTTTTTCATATTCCTACCATCATTTGCAACGAAACAGTTATGTGTTGGAATATGGAATATGTTGGTAGATTGTTGCTGGTTAAGCTAGTAGCTATCTAACTTTGGGATATGGGTAGTCATTAACTTAACCACAATTGAGCCTGAAATTTTGGTCATAGGTCATTGCACTCATTAAGCAGCTCACCAGGTGACTGATTCAACTTTATGACTGCAGGGCAGGGCAGTGAAAGCAGCTAGGCTGGAGCTTCCAAGACCTTTGGAGTTTCATGGGTGCAAATGATTGCTTTGCACCACTGAAGTCTCCTGGGTAGTGTGGCTGTTTTGTGCTGTGCTATTGGGACTTGCCTGACATTTAAGAACGGAGCTGGGAGGGATGGGGATAGGCAATTGGGAGGAGTTGCAACATCTCTGTGGCCAATCGTAAGTGCTGGCAGGCTGCCAAGCAAGCAAACTTTGGTGCTGTGTCCATGGGGGCTTGCAATAACATTGGGCACAGGTCCTAAGTGCCCTCATTCAGTATCATTGTAAGTTTGAACAGTTTCTGGGCATAAGGTCATAAGTATTTTCAAACATTTTATTTCAGTCTCCTCTAAAAGAACTCAAATGGTAAATTAATAATATTCAGCACATTTTCATTCATACTGTTCTGTGTATGAATTTTCAATTTAGGACATACAGATTTAGCTCAGTGCCACAAAGACTTTTATTTTTGTTTTCCTAATTTATTTTACTTAATTTTCTTTTCTATCTGAATTATATATAATATAATTATTATATATAATATATGGGATCCTGAATTATATTTTATTTATTTTTTCATACATGCGCACCCATATATGTGTATGTGTGCATGTGTACGTGCATGCTAGGTTTTTATTTGGTTTTACATAAAGTTTATTAGTTTGGATTGGATGGAAGAACAGTATTATCAAATGACAGAAATTTTTGATTAATTTTATGATTTTTTATTCAGAAATTTATTAGTTAAATTTTACATAAAGCTTCATGTAGAAAAATGTTAAAGAAGGAGAAATAATGTATGAATTATATTTAGACATGGATTTAGATACACTTATTGGAGTAAGTGGGACAAGTTAATCATGATTCATTTAGGTACCTTTAACTTCAGAAGGTGTGGTCTAGACTTAAGTCAGGAGGCTATTTTTAAACAGTCCATTTAAAGGAGCAAGCATTCTATTAGAAAGAGATTTCTAATAATACAGGTATTTCTTAGTCCTTTTTTGTTGACCACAACTTAGTTGTTAATGAAAGCAGCAGTCATTAAATAAATTGTCATCGTGCTTATCATTTTACTGCAGTTTTTCTTCGCTTTACAAACTTGCCAAAGTTGTAAATGCAAGAATTGGTCATAAAATTATTTTTACATCATTTTCATAACTGCCAATAGTTGCTGAACAAGAACTGAAAACTGTTGTCTTAAGTACGTAAGACAATATGCACCAATTATATGTTTCAGAGCAATTGTTCAGGAGAAAGAGAAAAAAAAAACAGGTCCAGAGAAGTTAATGTTTGTAAAGACACTAGAGCTGTGCATATTGAATCTTCATGTTCAAAATTTTCCTTTCTGTTCTAAGGTCCAAGATGCTAAATACTTATGATGTGGTATCCATCTTTGGAACATACATTTTGAAATGTAGCATGTCTTTGGTTCTGCTTTGCCCTCGATAGAGATCATGGTTAGTCCAGATGTGCAGAGAGCAGTCTTATTCTTCCAAGTGCCAGTGTGCTTCCACAGGAACTTCAGCTTCCTGGAGCAACTTTGTTCTGTAATGCCTTTCTAGACAATCCATGACTAGTGGATATGTTGCTGGCTCAAATTTGTTGGCAAATAAATTAGGAGACTTAATAATCCACTCCAAGTCTCCAAGTCCGTAGATACAAATATCTCTGACATAATGTCCTACAAAAAAGAATTGCACTGTAAATTGATAATGCCAGGCTGGATATCATTCAGCAAATGAAATATGCTGTAGGAATTATAGATAGAGAATTAGAGCAAGGAGAAGGGAAAAGAACAGCCCTTTAACATAATAACCCAAAAAGATTAGTTACTTTTTATCCTAATTTTGCTTTTGATCAAAGATAAGTCCACATGTGACATGGACACACATGCATATATGTATGAAATGGGGAAATAAGTAAGGAAAGATCGACATTTTTGTTTCCTTTGAAAGAAGTTGGGAAGAATAAAGCTGGGTTTTTTTAAAGAAAGCCACAAAATTTTACTAATTGGATAAAACTCAACCAATTATATGTATTGGATATGTCTGTAGGTGCCAATTTTTTGTGACCCACATCATAATTAAATTCACAATTAGGATTATTCTGTATTGCAGTTTGTTGAGTCATCTAGTGTAGTCTAACACAGTTGTTTTCTTTGCACTGCTTCAGTAGGATTTTGTGACCAGAATATTATGCATATTTGAGCATCTGACAAGTGATGACTTCTCAATGGTTTATGAACTAGGATTGTCATGTTCAGTCATTACCTTTGCAGCCATTGTGGACTTGTCCTTCTTGATCTTTCCACTTGATTGCTCGTATATTTCCTTGCCAAGTTGTGTTTAGTGTAGCACCAGGAGCATCTGTACAACCAATTGGAAAGCTTTGTTATACACGTTTTGCATTTTGAAAAACAGATTTATGCTTTGAATGTATGAATTACTCTTCTAGTATTGCTTGAAGCCTCAAAACTTTTTTGGGTAAAGTCCCCATCAAAAGTTTCTACAAATTGCATTTTTCTTATGTTTTCGCACAAAATCAATATCAGTGCAATTTAAATTGCTCTGTGCCCCTCTACATTTTGGAGTACAATCCTTGGCACATCAATCAAAGCTGGCATAACCCTTGATTTGGAATAAAAGTACACTTTCTATTTTAAAATAGAAACACGAATGTATATTCTCATTAGATATTCAATCCACAAGGATTTGTTGATACCTGCCTTGGGGGAAACTGCTTCAGGGCAGAGCTAATGCCTTATATTATAAAAACACTATGCAATCTAAAACCATCTCTATCTATTGGTCTGGACGGAATATGTGCCTAATTCTTAAAAAAGCTATCCACTGCCATAGCCAAACTTCTAAGCATAATCTTTGAAAAATCTTTCAGGATCAGCTCCTTGCCAAAACTATGGTCACAAGCCACAGTCATCCCCATCTTCAAAATGGGAGATCCCAGCCTCATTGAAAATTACAGACCAATCTCCTTATGCTGTGTCACCTGTAAAGTCATAGAATCAATTCTTAAACAATCCATTATCCTCCACTTAGAGACAAACAACCTACTCTCCAATAAACAATTTGGTTTCAGGAAAAAACTATCATGTAATCTGCAACTCTTACACTGCAAAAACATATGGACTACACAACTCAATCAGGGCAAAGCAACAGACGCAATCTACATAGACTTCTTTAAAGCCTTTGATTTAGTGGTACACGACAAACTACTCCTAAAACTAAAATCTTACGGTATCTCTGGACACCTGCATTACTGGATAGAAGCATTCCTGTCAAACAGACAATAAATGGTCAGAATTGGGAGTGTCCTATCAAATTCTGTACCTGTCAATAGTGGTGTCCCCCAAGGCAGTGATCTAGGACCAACTCTTTTCATACTCTACATAAATTACCTCTATGATCATATCAAAAGCAACTATGTTCTCTTCACTGATGATGTAAAACTATTCAACACCACAGACAATACTGCTACCCTTCAAAAAGACCTTGACTGTGTATCAGAATGGTCAAGCAAATGGCAATTTCAAATCTCAACAAATAAATGCTCTGTCTTACATATTGGCAAAAAAAAATCAGGAAATAAAATACAGGCTGAATTGTCAAGACCTTGTTGATAATCCAAACTCTGTCAAGGATATTGAAGAACTCATCTTTAATGACCTAACTGTTAGAGCCCACTGTAACTACATAGCCAAAAAGGCGTTAAGATTTGTTAACCGAATCTTACATAGCTTTTTCTCTGATAATATTACACTAATAACTAGAGCATACAAAACATTTGCTAGACCAATACTCAAATACAGCTCATCAGTCTGGAGCCCACATTACATGTCTGATATTAACACAGTTGAGAAAGTCCAGAAATATTTCACAAGAAGAGTTCTCTACTCCTCTACTCGTTGTAGAATACCTTATGCCACCAGGCTCGAAATTCTAGACCTAGAAAACCTTGAATTATGCTGTCTTCGGTCTGATCTAAGTATAGTATATAAAATCATACATTGCAATGTCCTACCTGTCAATGAATGCTTCAGCTTCAACCATAACAAGAGCAAACAATAGATACAACTCAAGGTCAATCGCACCAAAGTTGATTGCAGAAAATACGACTTCAGCAACAGAGTGGTCAATGTCTGGAATACTCTACCTGACTCTGTAGTTTCTTCTCCAAACCCCAAAAACTTTAATCTCAGACTTTCTACTATTGACCTCATCCCCTTTCTAAGAGGCCTGTAGGGGGCATGCATAAGTGCACCAACATGCCTACCGTCCCTGTCCTATTGTTTCTTTTATTTTTCTTATATGTATCCATGTATTCATAAATATGTTTTTACTTATACCTATTATCTTGTAAGCAATTGACAAAAATAAATAAATAAATAAATAAATAAACAAACAAACAAACAAACAAACAAACAAACAAATTAACTTTCAAGGGGCTGTTCTTTGGAAGAAAAAAAGGACTTGCAGTGCAGATGAGTACTGCTAGCTGTGTAATTTCTTCAGTCTGGGTAGTAAGCAAATCACTGAGAATTTCAGAGACTGCAGACTGAATGAGGCTTTTCATCTCCTACCCTTGGCCATGTCTGCTTCTCCACCAGCATTCCTCCTCCAGTGATTCTCCTCAGATTTTTCTCCTCCTTTGACATGCCCCCACCCATTCACCCTGGGCAATGGGCCACGGCTCCTGTGTCCCACGAGCTTCAGCATAGCCAATTCTCAGAGGGAGGTTTCATCCTTGGTTTTTCCACGCCTTAGGACAGTTATCCGCCAACCAATTGGCTAACTGCCAATTGGGTTTTTGGGGAAGGGCTGCAGCCAAATGGCTTTAGGAAAATCAAATTCTTGTTAGGAGAAGGAACAGGAGGGGGTGGAAGCTCCCCTGTACCTGATCGTGCCTCCCTGATAAAGAATAGGGAGGGAAGAGAGGGAGGGAAGGTGGAGGGGCGGAAAATATGCCAGCTCCATCCAAAGGGAAGGGGCAGAGAGAGAGAAAAAAAAGAGATAGAGAGGGAAGGGAAACAAAAAAGAAAATAAAGAAAGAAGAGAGAGAAAAAAAGAAAGAGGATGGAAAAGGATAAAGGAAGGAAGGAAGAGAGGGAAGGGAGACGAAAGAAAGAAAGAAAGAAAGAAAGAAAGAAAGAAAGAAAGAAAGAAAGAAAGAAAGAAAGAAAG